>JAYESA010000006.1:211265111-211787611 GCA_036927795.1 Iris macrosiphon
TTACTCGCTGACAAGCCATGTATTGCGACACGAACAACGCCATATCCCTTATCATTTTGTGCCACCAAAATATCGTGCTAAGATCTTGATACATCTTCGTGCTTCCCGGATGTGAAGTGTAACTCGCATAGTAGGCTTCAGTGAGTATCTCTTTTCTGAGGTTTGCATCGTTAGGAACACACAATCTTCTCTTCACCTGCATTATTCCATCCATTCTCATCATAAATTCGGTCGTCTTTCCTGTTGAGATAAGATTACGCATTTTATTTAGGAATATATTATCCTTCTGAGCGGACTTAACTTTCTCCAATAAGTCCGGTTCGAGGAGCAACTGAGCCGCCTGTACCCCCTTTTTTGTATCTGATTCGGAGTGTAATGCCCAAACTTTCCAGATCCTTTTGTAGCTTGCCATCAATAGCTAAGTTCCCAATAAACACTCGACTCAGTACATCAGCTACAACGTTGCCCTTGTCCGGTATATAGCTGATCATCAAATCAAAGTTGCTAAGGAGTTCAAGCCAACGTCATTGCCGTAAATTCAGATTATTTTGAGCATAGAGGTACTGAGGCTTTTTTGATCCGTGAAAATTTTACATGGTACGCCAAGAGATAATGCCGCCATAACTTCAACGCGAACACTAACGCTACCGGTTCCAGATCGTGCGTTGGATAATTGTTTTCGTGAGGCTTTAACTGCCTTGACGCAATAGCTATCACCTTATCCCTTTGCATAAGGACACATTCCAACCCCTTTCCTGAAGCGTCGCTATAAATCTTAAAATCATCGGGCCCATCCAAAAGAGTAAGAATCGGTGCAGATACTAGTCGTTGCTTTAATTCTACAAATAAAGTCGTCCAACCACGCGAATGTTACTCCTTTCCGAGTGAGATGAGTCAGAGGCGAAGCTATTCTTGAAAAATCTTTTATGAATCTCCTGTAGTAGCCTGCTAGACCAAGGAAGCTCTGAATGTCGCTGGCCGACTCAGGTCTCTTCCACTCCACGTTGGCTTCAACTTTCTTTGGATCGACTAAGATGTCCTCCGCGGAAATGATTTACCCAAGGAAAGATATATTGTCCAACAAGAACTTGCACTTACTTAGCTTCACGAACAACTTATTATCTCGAAGAGTTTGAAGCACCATCTGCAGGTGTCCTGCGTGTTTACCTTATTCTTCGAGTACACTAAGATGTCGTCTATCAATACCACCACAAACTTATCAAGGAATGGTAAAAAAATATGGTTCATCAAATCCATGAATATGGCAGGAGCATTCATCAGTCCGAACGGTATGCCAGAAAACTCAAAGTGGCCATAGCGGGTGCAAAATTTGACTTCGGCATATCCTCTGGCTTGAGCTTTAATTTGTGGTAGCCAGAGTGAAGGTTTATCTTCAAAAACACTGACGCTCCTTGCAGCTGATCAAAGAGGTCATCGGTCCTGGACATGGGATACTTATTTCGGATAGTGACCTTATTTAGCTTTCGATAGTCTATGCAGTGTCACAATGTCCCATCTTTCTTCTTCACAAAAAGTACATATACGTCCCAAGGAGACACACTCGGACGAATATAACTACGGTCAAGCAGTTTTTGTAGTTGGAACTTTAACTCCTTTAGTTCAGTAGGGGCCATTCGGTACGAGACTTTGGAAATCGGTTGGGTATTTGGGAAGGTATCAATAGTGAACTCGATTTCTCGGTCGGGTGGCATGCCAGGTAGTTCGCTCAAAAATACATCAGGAAATTCTGCCATAATGGAAGAAGACTCAACGTTTGCACAATACCGCTTCGTGTCCTGAACCGACGCTAAGTATCCCTCACATCCAGAGTGTTGCATCCACCGAGCTGATATTACAGAAATCACCATGCAGGTCTTCGACGCTTCAGCTGCTGAACCACTCGTGTAGCAGAATTTGGCCTCTCCAGGTAGACAGAAGATGACCCGTTTCTCTGTATATTTGATAGTTGCCGAGCAAGCACCGAGCCAATCCATCCCCAAGATGATGTCGTAATCCCAAACATCTAGGACTAACACATCGAGTTACAGTTTCCTTCCTCCAATACATATATGACCGCCCTGACATACGGAATAAACATATATTTTTGTGCCCGAAAGGGGTACAAACACTAAGGTCTAGATACAACAGTGTTATCACTATATTGTTTTCTACTATAAAATTTGTGGATATTACTAGAATTAAATAACATGCGAGAAGGTATGTTATTTAAAAGTAATGTACATGATACAACGGTATCCAAAATGAGGGCCTCTTCCCATGTCAAAGTGTACACCCAGCTTTGATCTTGACAATGCTCTTGTTATGCAGCGGATCGGTTGGCTAGATGCTCCATAACAGAATTTGGATGTTAAGGGCGGAGCTTAGAGGGGTGCGGACAGTTCTTCAATAGGTGGCCTTGACCACCACAGTTGAAGCATAACCCGTTCTTGAGGTAACATTTGTTGATAGTGCATCCTGGCTTCTTACAGAAGAAACACGGTTGCCCTGGATTTTTTTTCTGCTGACCGACGTTATGAGGACGCTTTAAAGCGTTATTTCCTTCCGCGTTGCTATGGCGCTTGTGATTGGAAGTATGCACAGCGCCGGCAGCAACCGAGGGATACTGCGGTTCAAGAGAAAGGGCATGATTGAGAACTTCCCGTATTGTCAGGTATTGGGAAATGACTACGTGCGTATGGATGGCAGGTCGTAGGCCGCCTTCGAATAGTCTTGCACGACTCGCCGCATCAGGTAGGTAGGAACTTGCAAATTTGGCGAGCCGATTGAATTCAGCAGAGTACTGCTTCACTATCATATTGCCTTGGCGGAGCTGCACGAACTCGTTCTTCTTTTGCCGACGAACGAGAGAAGTATGAACTCCTCTTCAAATGCTCTACGGAAGGTAGCCCATGTGATCGTATTCTCTTCATCGCATACTGAGAGAGATCTTCGATGCACGTCCCACCAATCGTGCGTACTCAAACGGAGCTGCAATTGGGCACAAGCAACACGCTTCTCCTCTGGTATATCTAGCAATTTGAAGTAATCCTCAAGCTCTGTCAACCAATCTAGAGCCATGACCAGATCTTCAGTCCCCCTGTCACGACCCGCACCCAGAATTTGGGCATGAGTCGTGGGTACGTCCAGCCTACGCCGCAGCATCGGCGGTAGAACGCTGTCTAGGTCTAAACATAATATATCCTGTCAATAATCTCAACTCCGTACGGAGGACAATGATAATAATCCACAGTTCTATGATATACTCAATCATAAGCTAATAGAAATCATAGCACGATGAGAATAGAAAAGAGTTCTAATAAAACCAACCACAATAATCCAACTCAAATCCTGGGTCTAAATGACCTCACAAAGTCACAAAAAATAATAAATACATCTCGGTCTCAGTCTAAAACAATAATGCAGAAAAAGTAGTCTAAGAGCAGCCAGATACGTTCTCCTCTAGGCTAGGCAACTCCTCTGGGGTTTCTGGAGTGAAATCACCCTCTAATCCTGGGCCGTAATGAGTGGGGCAAAGATCCTCCAGGTCCTCTGAAAAATGTTATCCAATCAGGATTGGAGCGAAGCACAAGCACTAACAGCAGTTTCATTAAATTGACAAAATCTATAAACAGTGTAAGAGATACAAGATGGAAATAAATGCTGAAAATAAGAAGTACAGGAGAAATAAAATAGGCAACAGAGCATCTAGCAATGAACAATAAATAGTGAATGCTAGAACAATGAATCTGAATAAAGATAAACATCTAACTAAGTGTTTGAAATATTAGTTTATTATGTGATCGGCTTGGGACTAGATCAGGCTG
Organism: Iris macrosiphon; assembly: GCA_036927795.1. Lineage (NCBI taxonomy): Eukaryota > Viridiplantae > Streptophyta > Magnoliopsida > Asparagales > Iridaceae > Iris > Iris macrosiphon. Next base: position 211,268,936 of record JAYESA010000006.1, read on the forward strand.
GTTATATATGATTAGCTATGATTCTTAGAGGTCAGGCTAACCATATGGTTAGCTATGATGCATGATAATGGTCAGGCTAATCATATATAACAGCTATGAAGCATGATGATGGTCAGGCCGCACCCGACGTGAGAAGTGGGGTGAGCTATGATGCATGGTAAGGATTTGGATATGATCACATAATCTACTAATAGTTCCCCATCCCCAGCTAGCACGGTGGATTCCAATCACGACTCCTCATGATGGGGATCTAGGGTGCTAACTCGTGTATCCACAGTGTCGGAATCAAGTATGTAATACACTACAATTTATAGAAGTAATCAACAATGAAAACTGTCAGAGAATGTACTCGCCTGTGGTCCTGAGCAAGGTGTGAGGATCGAGGTCCACAATGAAATCACAATCACCTAAAATATCAAATATTCATGTCAAAAAGTGTTTTGAAAAGGCTACATGCATACCTAGTTCTATGCTAGGTACAGGGTCCTTTCTAGGTCTATGCAAGGTTAGTTAGGTCAACACTAGACTAACTATTAGTCTCCATTAGTTAATACCTAACTAATACTACTAATACTAACTAATATTTACTATACTAGATGTTATTAATCATATCACTAACTCATATACTATGGTACTAAGTTATTACTTAACCATATCACACTTACCCTGATAATTTAGTATTACACACCCCCATGTATCAATACCTTAAGGACTGACACACACTTTACCTCTTGTTTTCCTTACTGTACACCTAGCTTCACTAACCCTTAGCTCCCCAAACCATCTTACTAACTGCCACTACTGAGCACAGTACTCCCACTACCAACTGAGTACAATATTCTCTCTACCTACTGTAACTGAGAGCACCCCCCCCTTATCTATCACTTGGTGAAATTTGCCACTACACACACACACATATATACTGATACACCATAGAATTCAGGAATGCAGGTATTCACCCTAACAGGAACACTTACTGTACAATACCCTCTCACTGAGGCACAGTTTCACAACATGTACTGATCTAAAGAACTATTCACAGTATCAGAGCTCAGAGGTAGCCAAAACAGGATATGAACTTGTTCACTCTTGCACAGGCAATGGTCTGATTCCTCAAATGTTCATTGATACACACAGTATCAATCTCACAGCTAGATTGAACTCAAATCTCACCTTCCTTAACACAGGCACACATAGGTTGACTGAAGGCCCTGCACTAGAATAGGGCAGCAACATAGAGACTTAAGAACAACAACAGGAAAAGTCCCCATCTACCTAAATTCCAACTTAGCCATAGTTTGTAGGAAAACCAACTGGGCAAAATCCCCAAGGCAGCAATAAATAGGCTTAGGAAGCAATAACAGGAAGACACAAATTCTCAGGATACTCACAGTATTAGACACTACTACTCACACAGGTATTAGGTTCTAGGATACACACAGTTCACTGTCTAACTGACACACACATCTAGACACTAGAATTTACATAGGTAACACACTGATATAATGTCCTACACTCACACAGGTATTCACTGCACACAGGAAAAATACACAGTTCTAACTCACAGTCACAATTACACAGGGTTTCCTACACTAAACTGAACTACCCTTAACTGAATAATACTGAGACACACAATTACATATCTCACTAAACTAAGGCTGCTATTGGGACACTCTGAGACACTGATACCTAACTCACACTGCTGCACATCCTCTTTCCCATATCTGATACACACAGCCACAAGTTCCCTCACACAGACAGGTATCTAACACACTGATACATAGGTTCTAATTCTCACACAGGGATACACTCACAGTTCTAAACACAATGATACAAATACAGCTATAATACACAATGCTCACATAGACACGACACAGCAAGACACTGCTACACTTTAATACAAAGCCCTAACACTCACAAAACCCGACTCTACGCAGAACCCTCTCCCCTAATGTCTGATACTGTGACACAGGGACACAAACCCACACTGTTAAAACACACAGTTCACACACAATTACCCGACTGCACAGAAACCCCCAAACACTGCTTCTACATCGAGAATCTCCAGAAACCGAGATCTAAAACCCTAAAATAGAGATCTAGACTATAGGTAGGAGATGTAATCCTGTATACTTGCAAACCCCTAGGATTAGGGTTTACGAAAATTGGGGAAAACAAACGTATGAACACCAAAACCTAATCAAAACCCTAAAATCAAACTCTACACAGAGGGGTGGGTTCCTAAGGGCCATGAACATCTGAAAACAGAATTTAAAGGAATAGAAATAGGGTTTTTACCTGCAGGGATGGTTTCTTCAATGAGGTTCTTCTTCTTCAAGGCTTCCTGTCCCACGTTCCTTGCTTCCCTTGCTTTGGAGGAGGAGGAAATGGAACCTAGGGCTAGATTTCGAAATTTGTGGTGGGGAGATGGCTTTCTCTTATGGAGGCTAGGGTTTCTTCTACTACATGAAGGATGGTGGCTCCCTTTTATATAAACAACTAGGTTAGGGTTTCCAAGCTTAGTCTTTTTAGGTTAAACCCCCTGGCCCTCTCATGTAGAACCTAATAACTCAGGTTTAGGCCTTCTAGGGTTTGAGGTCCAAACCTAAAATTAGAATTCTAGGGTTTCACTAGAACTGGTTTACAATTAGGGTTGACTCACTAGGGTCTGTCCTAATGAGTTCTAGGGTTTGACCTAAAACTAAACATTACTAATAATAATATAATCAGTTTATAAAACTCAATAATTAATTAAATTCATAATTATTCAAAATGGTGAATTTACACAAATGCCCTTATTTGGAAATGTGGTTGTGACAAGTCTACCCTCCTAAAAGAAATTTCGTCCTCAAAATTGGACTGAACTAGAACAAGAATGAAATCAGAAAGGAAATATACCTCAAGTCTAGAAGAGATACGGGTATTGCTCGCGCATTTCATCCTCTCTCTCCCAGGTCGACTCCCCTGGAGAGTGATGTCTCCATGCAACACGAACCAAAGGAATAGTTTGGTTCCGCAATACCTTCTCTCTGCGGTCCAAGATCTCTACGGGCTGCTCGGGGTAGCTGAGCGTCGGACCAACCTCAATCTCCGAGTGATCCAGTACGTGACTAGGGTCTGCCACGTACCGTCTCAGCTGCGATACGTGGAACACATCATGCACTCCCTCCAATGCAGGCGGCAAGTCTAGTCTATACGCCACTGCACCTACCCTCGCAAGAATACCGAAGGGTCCGATGTAGCGTGGGCTAAGCTTCCCGCCTCTGCCAAAATGAATCGTGCCACGCGTCGGAGAAATCCGTAGGAATACTAGATCGCCAACCTAAAACAAAAACAGCCTCAACACGCAGTCTAAACAAACAAACGCAAACCAGAAAATTACGATCTATACCTGAAACTCAAGGGGTCTACGGTGGCTGTCGGCCCAATGCCGCTGTCTGTCCTGCGCCACTCGCAGTCTGTCTCTGATGAGTTTCACCTTTTCTGCTGCATTCACGACCATTTCTGGTCCTAACAAGGCCCTCTCTCCAACGTCGTCCCAAGATAATGGTGTACGACACCTTCGTCCATAAAGAGCCTCAAATGGTGACATCTCGATGCTGGCCTGGTAGCTGTTGTTGTAAGCGAACTCCACCAGGTGCAGATGATCCTCCCAAGAACCTCCGAGATCTAGAACACAAGTGCGTAGCATATCCTCGAGAGTCTGAATAGTCCGTTCAGACTGCCCGTCTGTCTGGGGGTGATATGTGGAACTGAACTTGAGCTGAGTGCCCAAACTAGCCTGCAGACTCCTCCAGAAGTGGGAAGTGAAACGACTATCCCGATCCGAGACGATGCTCACAGGAACTCCATGAAGTCTAACAATCTGCCGCACGTACATCTCTGCTAGCTTCTCTGTCGACGTGCCCACCTTGAAAGGTAAGAAATGGGCTGATTTGGTCAACCTGTCCACGATGACCCAAATCGCGTCCTTTCTTCCTGGAGAACGTGGAAGCCCTGAAACAAAATCCATGGTCATGTGCTCCTATTTCCATTCTGGAATTGGTAAAGGTTGAAGCAAACCACCTGGCCTCTGCCGGTCTGCCTTTACCTGCTGGCACACTAGACACCGGGATACGAAGCGTGCTACCTCGCGCTTCATTCCATACCACCATACGTGCTCCCTCAAGTCTCGATACATCTTGTTGGCACCGGGATGCATCGAGTACTGAGAGCGGTGTGCCTCCTGCAAAACCTTCTCGCGCAGCTCCCCGCTCGGCACACACATCCTCGTGTCGTGCCGTAAAGAACCATCATCTGCGATAGTAAAGTCATCCGACAATCCCATCCGAACCTGTGCCCTGATACTCCTCAGAGCCTCATCATCGTACTGCGCAGCTCTGATCCTGTCCATCAGTTCGGACTGTATCTGCAATCCCTATATCTGAATCTCAGTACCGGGAACTAACACTTCAATCTCCAAGCTTTCCAGATCCGCCAACAAATGTCTATCTGTCGTCAAGTACATAGCCGTCGGATACCTGCTCAAGGCATCGGCGACTACGTTAGCCTTCCCTGGGTGGTACTGCAATGAGATGTCAAAGTCCTTCATCAACTCTAACCACCTCCTCTGCCTCATGTTCAGCTCCTTCTGTGTGAATACGTACTTCAAGCTCTTGTGGTCTGTGAAGATCTCCACACGCTCTCCGTACAGATAATGCTTCCACAGCTTTAGAGCGAAGATAACTGCTGCCAACTCCAAATCATGGGTGGGATAGTTCTTTTCATGAGGGCATAACTGCCTGGAAGCATAGGCAATTACCTTCCCGTGCTGCTGAAGAACACATCCCAGACCCTTCCCTGAAGCATCACTGTAGATGGTGAAACCACCTGTCCCTGCTGGCAACTTCAAAATTGGAGCTGTCGTCAACCTCTTCTTCAGCTCATCAAATGCGGTCTGGCACTCCTCCGTCCATACAAAATTCACATCCTTCCTAGTCAGCCTGGTCATCGACGCTGCAATCTTGGAGAAGTCTTGTACAAACCTCCTGTAGTATCCTGCTAGCCCGAGAAAACTCCTGATCTCAGCTACCGAACTGGGGGTAGCCCACGACTCCATTGCCTCGATATTCTTTGGGTTTACCGAGATTCCGTCACCTGATACCACATGCCCAAGAAATTCGACCTTGTCAAGGAAGAATTCACACTTAGAGAGTTTTCCGTACAGCTTCTCCCTCCTGAGAGTCTCTAAGACCAATCTCAGGTGCTCTTCGTGCTCCTCTGGTATCTTGGAATACACAAGAATATCGTCGATGAATACCACCACGAACTTGTCAAGGTACTGGTGGAACACCTTGTTCATCAGGTTCATGAATACTGCCGGTGCATTGGTTAAACCAAATGGCATCACCATGAACTCAAACTGGCCGTATCTGGTCCGAAAAGCTGTCTTCGGCGTGTCTTCTTTCTTCACCTTCACCTGGTGATAGCCTGACCTCAAATCAATCTTTGAAAACACCCTCGCCCCGCTCAACTGATCGAAAAGATCATCTATCCTCGGCAGCGGGTACTTGTTCTTGATAGTGATATTGTTCAAAGCTCTATAATCAATGCACATGCGCACCGTGCCGTCCTTTTTTGGTACGAACAATACCGGAGCTCCCCATGGTGATGAACTGGATTTGATGAAACCTTTGTCCTGCAGCTCCTCAACTTGCTTCTTCAGTTCTGCCAGCTCGCTGTTGTTAACTCTATAGACATGTTGTGAAATGGGCTCCGCTCCTGGAACCAAGTCTATAGAGAATTCAATATCTCTGTCTGGTGGCAAGCCTAGCAACTCTTCTGGAAATACATCCAGGAACTCCGCTATCAGAGGATGTGGCAACTCCTCTTCTTCCGTCCTGGCTCCGCAAAACGTGCTCCTCCTCTGTTCCGCTGCTTCCCTGATAACCTCAAACTCCGGCTCTCCTGGAGGTCTAAATAATACTCTGCCTCTATAACAATCTATAGTAGCATGATGTCTACCCAACCAGTCCATTCCGAGCACAATATCGTACCTCGGAAGTGGCATGACGAGTAAACTCACACTCAAGTCTCGGCCTCCTACTGACACTCTCCGGTCCTTGCAGTGATCACGGACTAGGATAATTCCTCCACCAGTCATGATCTTGCAAGTCCTAGCTAATGGTTCTGTGTCTAAATGATGTCGAAGTGCATAAGATACAGACACAAAACTATGGGAAGCGCCAAAGTCGAATAAGGTAAATGCGGGAATACAATCGAGAAGAACCGAACCTGTGATCAAGTCTCCTGCTGGCTCGATCTCCTCGACTGCCATGGCGTATGCTCGCCCCTGGGGTGCACCTCTCTGCTGCTGATGCTGGACGAACTTCTGATGTTGTGGTGGAAGTGGTCCCCTCTGTTGTTGGCCTCCTGGTGCGGTAGGCACCCTGTCTGATCCTCTCTGGGCGGCTGCTCCACCCTGACCTGGACGAAAGGTAGGACAATCCTTCAGCTGGTGTGTCATCGATCCGCAAGACAGACATGAGCCCAATCTCTTCCTGCAGATATCTCTAGTATGTCCCATCTTCCCGCAGTACGCACACTGGATGGCGGGCTGAGTCTGTCTCTGTTGCTGCTGCTGGACCTGTCCTCGGGCTGGTGCCTGATGCTGCTGCTGAAAGGGTCTCTGCTGTTGCTGCTGAAAGTGTGGACGCTTGCCCGGTCCCGTACTACTGTTTGCTCCTCCGGAACCATCGCGTCCCCTCTTGGGCCCGAGGCCCAAGTCGTCCTCGGCTACTTGGGCATCCATCAATATGCCCTCGTAGGTAGCTGTGCGACGTCCCGACGTGCGAGACTTGATCTCCCTTGTCAGCCCCTTTCTGAATTTCCGGGCCCTGTCCCCCGGATCTCTAATCATCGATGGCACGAAGCGGCTCAGGCGGGAAAACTCTGCGGCATACTCATCGACGGACGAGCTCCCCTGGGCTAAGTCATGGAACTGACTCTCCAAAGCTCCCAGGGCAACATCAGGAAAGAACTTTTCTTTGAAGAGTTCCTTGAAATCCTCCCAAGTGAGTCCCCTACGCAAGAGTCTCGGCTCCGTGCGAAACCACGTCAAGGCAATATCGAACATCTGGCTGCCCGCGGCCTCGATCTGGAGGGCCTCCGGAAGCTGCGCCAAGCGCAAGTTCCTCTCGATGTCCTCTAGCCAATCATCGGCGTAGAGTATCCCTTCTGTCCCCTTGAACTCCCGAGGCATCATCCTCTTGAAATCCACAATAGTGCCCGGCCTCTGGTGGTGCTGATCAGGACGCTGCTGCTGCTGAGTGACTCTCTCCACAGCCTGGAGAGCCACTTGGTGAGCATTCTCTATGTTCACCCTCATCATCTCTGTCTGGGCCTGGTGTGCCTCAGCTTGCACTCTCTGGGCCTCTGTCGACGTCCTCTGGGCATCGACCATGCCCTGAATCAAAGCGAACATCTGTGCTCCATCGACGGGCACACCTCCTGGATGCTGAACTGGTGGTGGTGGACCCCCGAATGCTGCAGACACTCCCACATGTACTGGAGATGTAGGAGGTGCTGCGAATGTCTGTCCAGCAGGGCGAGAGGTGGCAGACCTCTCTGAATCTGCTTCTCCGAGTCTCTGGGACCTTCTTGGCGGCATCCTGAAGACAGATCGAAAGATTAAATTAAGGCAATAGATACGATATCATCAAGGAAGGACAGTAATTTCTAAAGGAAAAAATCATTAAGAGTAGTATCATAAGAATCAGAATTCCCTAATTGTGATTGAGCATATCCTCGGCCTAATTCCTATTTCCTAAAACAGGCTCGTAGTAATACTCTAAGAGAGCACCACTACGATATCGCTCTAATGCGGTTCTAGGACTCGACTACTGACCTGCATGGGCCACCACTAAAAACGTGTCACGACCCGCACCCGGAATTTGGGCATGAGTCGTGGGTACGTCCAGCCTACGCCGCAGCATCGGCGGTAGAACGCTGTCTAGGTCTAAACATAATATATCCTGTCAATAATCTCAACTCCGTACGGAGGACAATGATAATAATCCACAGTTCTATGATATACTCAATCACAAGCTAATAGAAATCATAGCACGATGAGAATAGAAAAGAGTTCTAATAAAACCAACCACAATAATCTAACTCAAATCCTGGGTCTAAATGACCTCACAAAGTCACAAAAAATAATAAATACATCTCGGTCTCAGTCTAAAACAATAATGCAGAAAAAGTAGTCTAAGAGCAGCCAGGTACGTTCTTCTCTAGGCTAGGCAACTCCTCTGGGGTTTCTGGAGTGAAATCACCCTCTAATCCTGGGCCGTAATGAGTGGGGCAAAGATCCTCCAGGTCCTCTGAAAAATGTTATCCAGTCAGGATTGGAGCGAAGCACAAGCACTAACAGCAGTTTCATTAAATTGACAAAATCTATAAACAGTGTAAGAGATACAAGATGGAAATAAATGCTGAAAATAAGAAGTACAGGAGAAATGAAATAGGCAACAGAGCATCTAGCAATGAACAATAAATAGTGAATGCTAGAATAATGAATCTGAATAAAGATAAACATCTAACTAAGTGTTTGAAATATTAGTTTATTATGTGATCGGCTTGGGACTAGATCAGGCTGGTTATATATGATTAGCTATGATTCTTGGAGGTCAGGCTAACCATATGGTTAGCTATGATGCATGATAATGGTCAGGCTAATCATATATAACAGCTATGAAGCATGATGATGGTCAGGCCGCACCCGACGTGAGAAGTGGGGTGAGCTATGATGCATGGTAAGGATTTGGATATGATCACATAATCTACTAATAGTTCCCCATCCCCAGCTAGCACGGTGGATTCCAATCACGACTCCTCATGATGGGGATCTAGGGTACTAACTCGTGTATCCACAGTGTCGGAATCAAGTATGTAATACACTACAATTTATAGAAGTAATCAACAATAAAAACTGTCAGAGAATGTACTCGCCTGTGGTCCTGAGCAAGGTGTGAGGATCGAGGTCCACACTGAAATCACAATCACCTAAAATATCAAATATTCATGTCAAAAAGTGTTTTGAAAAGGCTACATGCATACCTAGTTCTATGCTAGGTACAGGGTCCTTTCTAGGTCTATGCAAGGTTAGTTAGGTCAACACTAGACTAACTATTAGTCTCCATTAGTTAATACCTAACTAATACTACTAATACTAACTAATATTTACTATACTAGATGTTATTAATCATATCACTGACTCATATACTATGGTACTAAGTTATTACTTAACCATATCACACTTACCCTGATAATTTAGTATTACACACCCCCATGTATCAATACCTTAAGGACTGACACACACTTTACCTCTTGTTTTCCTTACTGTACACCTAGCTTCACTAACCCTTAGCTCCCCAAACCATCTTACTAACTGCCACTACTGAGCACAGTACTCCCACTACCAACTGAGTACAATATTCTCTCTACCTACTGTAACTGAGAGCACCCCCCCCTTATCTATCACTTGGTAAAATTTGCCACTACACACACACACATATATACTGATACACCCTAGAATTCAGGAATGCAGGTATTCACCCTAACAGGAACACTTACTGTACAATACCCTCTCACTGAGGCACAGTTTCACAACATGTACTGATCTAAAGAACTATTCACAGTATCAGAGCTCAGAGGTAGCCAAAACAGGATATGAACTTGTTCACTCTTGCACAGGCAATGGTCTGATTCCTCAAATGTTCATTGATACACACAGTATCAATCTCACAGCTAGATTGAACTCAAATCTCACCTTCCTTAACACAGGCACACATAGGTTGACTGAAGGCCCTGCACTAGAATAGGGCAGCAACATAGAGACTTAAGAACAACAACAGGAAAAGTCCCCATCTACCTAAATTCCAACTTAGCCATAGTTTGTAGGAAAACCAACTGGGCAAAATCCCCAAGGCAGCAATAAATAGGCTTAGGAAGCAATAACAGGAAGACACAAATTCTCAGGATACTCACAGTATTAGACACTACTACTCACACAGGTATTAGGTTCTAGGATACACACAGTTCACTGTCTAACTGACACACACAGCTAGACACTAGAATTTACATAGGTAACACACTGATATAATGTCCTACACTCACACAGGTATTCACTGCACACAGGAAAAATACACAGTTCTAACTCACAGTCACAATTACACAAGGTTTCCTACACTAAACTGAACTACCCTTAACTGAATAATACTGAGACACACAATTACATATCTCACTGAACTAAGGCTGCTATTGGGACACTCTGAGACACTGATACCTAACTCATACTGCTGCACATCCTCTTTTCCATATCTGATACACACAGCCACAAGTTCCCTCACACAGACAGGTATCTAACACACTGATACATAGGTTCTAATTCTCACACAGGGATACACTCACAGTTCTAAACACAATGATACAAATACAGCTATAACACACAATGCTCACATAGACACGACACAGCAAGACACTGCTACACTTTAATACAAAGCCCTAACACTCACAAAACCCGACTCTATGCAGAACCCTCTCCCCCAATGTCTGATACTGTGACACAGGGACACAAACCCACACTGTTAAAACACACAGTTCACACACAATTACCCGACTGCACAGAAACCCCCAAACACTGCTTCTACATCGAGAATCTCCAGAAACCGAGATCCAAAACCCTAAAATAGAGATCTAGACTATAGGTAGGAGATGTAATCCTGTATACTTGCAAACCCCTAGGATTAGGGTTTACGAAAATTGGGGAAAACAAACGTATGAACACCAAAACCTAATCAAAACCCTAAAATCAAACTCTACACAGAGGGGTGGGTTCCTAAGGGCCATGAACATCTGAAAACAGAATTTAAAGGAATAGAAATAGGGTTTTTACCTGCAGGGATGGTTTCTTCAATGAGGTTCTTCTTCTTCAAGGCTTCCTGTCCCACGTTCCTTGCTTCCCTTGCTTTGGAGGAGGAGGAAATGGAACCTAGGGCTAGATTTCAAAATTTGTGGTGGGGAGATGGCTTTCTCTTGTGGAGGCTAGGGTTTCTTCTACTACATGAAGGATGGTGGCTCCCTTTTATATAAAAAACTAGGTTAGGGTTTCCCAGCTTAGTCTTTTTAGGTTAAACCCCCTGGCCCTCTCATGTAGAACCTAATAACTCAGGTTTAGGCCTTCTAGGGTTTGAGGTCCAAACCTAAAATTAGAATTCTAGGGTTTCACTAGAACTGGTTTACAATTAGGGTTGACTCACTAGGGTCTGTCCTAATGAGTTCTAGGGTTTGACCTAAAACTAAACATTACTAATAATAATATAATCAGTTTATAAAACTCAACAATTAATTAAATTCATAATTATTCAAAATGGTGAATTTACATAAATGCTCTTATTTGGAAATGTGGTAGTGACACCCCCAAAAAGGCGTGTTGCAGACCTTCTTGAATTCGGTAAAGTTGAAGGTAGTCACACCCTTCTTCTTTGGAGTCTGAGGCATTTCGACTTCTGGCATGGGTCGCTCCACCAGTGCCGCTGCTGTCGTTGTGTAATATTTAGAGGCTAAGGCCTGAATAATCTTCTGTACGGGATCTACCTGCTTCTTTTGGATTGTAAATTAGGCTTCTAGATTGCCTTCGAACTTGTTCTGTCGCTCTTTTGCCCGCTTCTCGGCTCGCTCATGACGAGCTTCATCCCTCTGTTGGCTTGCTTCAAGCATCCACATTATTCACTCAATTGGGTCGACAGGGGGCATGGCTCGCTGGCTTTTGGAACTTCCTGAGGTGCCAGAACTACTTTCCTGGGCTTGTACCTCTCCTTGTGCTAGCGCTGATGCTTGCGCTTGAGTCATTCCTTTAAAAGAAAGTACATTGCATCAGGCTCATAATGTATTATGGATTCACTGTATGGGACGTATCTCATTTTGACCAAATGAGTTCAAGAGTTCGCATAGGGAGTAGATCGTTAAAGGAACTTTTTTGACACGAGGGTCAAAGAAACTTGAAGTTGTGCTCTGATACCAATATGCCACACCCTAATTCTGTAGAATCTATAGTCGTCCCCCGGGCATGATACCGTGCGTACCTAGGTTACACACCACACAAGGCCAAGGTATTTTTGCATAACGAGCACATATTCAGAATACGCAGATATTTGAACACAATATTGAAACATGAAAAAGTTCTCTTTATTGATAATGAACATCTTTTGTAAACTCTTGAACGAGTCAGATAATTGTATCACGAGCTTATAAAAGTGGACGCAAAATAAGATAATCGTCCTGTATATTATATTATTTTACTAAAACTTCAAAGCTATAGACACCTTCGGGCGAAGCTATCGCCTTTCCAAGAGCTGCATAAGGTATGTGCACGAGCTCCTGGAACGTAAAAACATGCTTCAAGGGTACAAAAAAGACTTGCCGGTAGGTGGACTGAATTATGAAGTCGCTCTAACTTCTTGTAGGATCTCCATGGTGCAGGGAACCCGTTGCAACCATTGAACAGTACATTAAAATGCACTGGTAAAGGTGAGCTAACCCAACTAAACCAATAAACATATTATTTATATGAAGCATGCAAGTTATTATATGGTCTTTCTATCTTTCCTTAATTTATTTTATAATTAAGTATTAGTTATGGAAGTTTACTAAAATAAATATGCCACCATTGGATGACTTTTACCTGTCCGTCTGGACCACCTGCACAACATTTACCATGACATTCTCTGATACGAAGACATAGTTAGCTTGTACAGTTTAAATATACGAGGAAGGGTCACTGGCATAATGCCATAAAGCATGAGTTATAATCATGGGATGAAAATGGTATGCAACGCAGGTGGCGAGCCCCGCTATATGCCATTTGGTCCTCCAACAAACGACTATTCAGAACGTTCCATCCGGATCAGATCGGTCCCAGTGCCCAGGCGATCGTCTGCAGGAACCAACAACCTTATGCACAAGTTGTCCGTGACCAAACGACGTCTAATACTAAGTTATCAAACGGTATAATTTAAGGCAACAAAAGCACAAGATAAGTTATATAGCATGATCTGTTTTGCATAGTCTCCCTGATCAGTTTATTGCATAGCAAGGTGTGTTCTATACATAGCAAAATCATAGTAGAAGTATATATATTCTATCTAAAATTGAAACATGATAAAATAATACTCAAAATGAACTAGCATGCAATAAGGTAACCGTTTACAAGTTGATTGACAAGCATAAAGCAATCTAAGTCTATTACTTTTTATCTTGACATCTTTTTAGTTATTATGGTATCGTTTGATCGAAACAATCAAGAGGAAAAGATTTTAGATGTGAAGACTTGGAAGAAGGGTCAACTAAATCAAATTATAGCCACTCACAAGTTGGTGGGGAGAGAAAAGAGGTGCTTCAAGACTCCGTTCGTACGATATCTACTACACGATCACCTGTATTGCCATAAACAGATGATCAGTATCTCTTCTACTCTTTCCAAGCTCAAAAAGAAGATACAGTTCAACGAAAGAAAGCAATAAAATCCATAAAAACCGTTCAAGAAAATGCAAATCCAAAAATCAACTCAAAGTACGAAAGCAATAAGGTGACAGCGAAAACTAGGCAAAAAAACTTGCAGCGGACAGGTCCCTCTTGACTCTACCGCTAAGTCCATCATTGGGGTACAGTCCACTGAATATGAGAATCGATTCTAAAAAAGTAAATACATAACGAGGAAAAGATCTTGATTCAATCTATCCCGATCGAACGATACCGAAAGTATTTCTTAGCCGAGCTCCCCGAAAAGGAGGAACGGGACACCACACAAGGTGGGATGCTAGCTGTTCATTTCAATCTCCTGACGAGTACTCCTCAGAAGGACACTTTTAGATTTTTTTCGGGATGGGCCTTCCTACTCCCTGTGGGTATTATGTCGTGGTAGCCTGGCTAGTGAGTTGGCCCCGTAACTTCTGGTCTTCGGTGCTTCAACCTTTCCTAACCGGCTTTTCAAGCATAATCTTTCCTATCCGCCGGGTTCCATTCGAGAGACCAGCTGGACTCATATATATGACGATTGGATAGACCTGACTTCGTGGACCCTCACAACTTATGAGGCGGATATGAGGAACCTTGGCATGTAATATGCTCTTAGGGCCACTTATTACAGGGTAGAAGTGAACTGCGATATGTTCCTTGCTTTAATAGAAATGTACAACATTTATTCTGGAATATTTTTTTACGCCTGGCGGAGAGATGGGCCTGGCCCTCCATGAGATGCATGAGATTTCCAGGCACCCGTGGGCCACTGAGCCATAGGAGGAGTACACCCCTTGTAACGAGGAGCTTACGGCCTTGGAGGTGAGTAATCCTGAAATGATGGCCGTGTATAAAGAATGTTGTGCCATCATCAAGTGGACCATTGCTTGGACAAGACTGGGGCTTCTACCCATGTCAATATCTGGAAACGATACATTTTCGAGGAGCTTCAAGCGGGAGAGGCGGACTCTACTCGCCAGGCCACTTCACTGGAGGATATAGAGGTCCTGATAGCCTCTATGAACGAGAAGAACCCTATGGTAGATGCAAACGACAAGTCAGATTCTGAGACCTTCTCTTTCTTCGCCAATAACATGTTTCAGTTATCTCCGAAAGGGCGCTCGCGGGCTATCTAATGATATGGCTGCATAACTTTGTGGTTCCTGGCAGCTCGGGATCTCTGAAAAGGGTTAGTAAAAATTGTCACGACCCGCACCCTGTGTAGGGATGCAAGTAGTGAATAACGTCCAGCCTATGCCGCAACATCGGCATTAGAATGATGTTTGGGTAAAGTATCTATGAATATAAATATGCCACCAACAATATGAATATACTCAATCACGGATCTATAGATGGAAATAAGCACGAATATGATAAAATAATAGAAGAGTCACAAATACAACTCACAAAACTAAAATAATATCCAATGAGTCAGAAAAATACTGGTAACAAAGCTGGAGACAAATCCAGTACAAAGAGTATAACTGAGAAGCTACAAGTCCTGGGTCGTCTGTTTCAGTCGAGATGAGACCCTCCTGAGACAAGGTCTCTGGCTCTAAGCCCACAACATTCTGAGGTCCATAGTGAGTGGGGTACCACTCCTCAGTATCATCTGGAAAAAATATATCCAGTCAGCAAAGGAGCAGAGTACATCTATAACAGCAGTTCTAATAAATAATATAAACTATGTAATAGTAAATAGATGTGAATATACAAGATGTAATATATAGGTACAAAAGATATGCAATAAAGGAATGCTGGAAATAAATACAAGAATGAACAACATGGAAATGAACAAGAATACTAATGACTAAGTGAGTAAGTACCAACTTTAACATGTGATCGGCTTAGAAACTTGCACAAGATTTATGGCCAGGTTAATCATACGTGCGGTGTATGATCAACACTCACAAGGAACAAGACATGCACAAGAAGGGTATGATCACATATTTATACTAAATACTCCCCGCCCCCGACTGGTATAGTGGATCCAACCATAGTACGTTATGACACGGGTTTCCACAAGAAGGGCGCTACTCTTCTCATGAACCAATATCTGTATTTGTACAAGAAGAACAAGGAAACAAGGCTTGCACAAGATATACCGTAAATACCAAGGAATAACATCTCATGACAAGATTCGGATATACCAATCTGTGTAACCATCGTATCAAGAAATCAATGATATCTATACTAGATACAAGAGACATAGAGGATATCATAAATAAGAAACTATTAGAGAATATAATCGTCTGAAATTCGGTGAACAGTATCACAAACGTCCGGTACGGTGCCTCGAAGACCTAAATATGGAATATTACATCAATACTATGTTTTAAAATAAAAATAAGTTAAACTAGTCCACTTCTAGGTCAAAAAGCTATTTCTAAGTCAAAACAGTCAAACTAGGTCAATTCTAGGTCAAATTGGTCAAACTTGGTCAAACTAGCTATTTATATGTTGTATGAGTCTAACTCTAGGATATTGGGTTCATACACTATGCAATTAGGCCACACTAGCTATACTAGGATATTAGAAAATCAATAGGATATCGTATCGTAAGATACACAAATTAATAGATATAAAATTATCATAATATGCATATACAATCAATATTATTTAATATCCCTAACTAAACCAATGCTAAGTGGATACCTTGGCTTTGAACCAATGCGGTATCGCACCACTACACACCCATCTTGATACTCAAGCCCAATACATTGAGTATCGACCCAATACCTTGACATTTACCTTGGTATCTCAAGGTAATGTCAATTCTAGTATATAATTAACTACCCAACTCCTAACTATATACTAATGTATTAACTAATACAATATTACAAACTACTACTAACATATAATTTATATATACATACATCTACACATATTACTAACTATCTAACTACTACTAACAACAAGTACATATATATAGATAACTAAATAACTAGATAACTAACCAAACTATTAAACTAACAAGCTAACTAGACTAACTACTTACTTAGCTGCCTTACCTTGCTCTGCACTTGTTGTTGCCTTGCTGATTTGCTGTTACTGGATGTATATTGCTGCTGCTAGCACTTGCTCGAAGCTGCTGCTGCTCCTGGAGCTAAACTGCTGCTGCAGTTACTGTGCGTTTGCTGCTGCTACTGGCTACTGCGTTTGCTGCTGCTGTACTTGCCTTGCAGCTCGTGCAGTGCTGTAGCTGCAGCTTACAATTTTTGCTGCTGCTACAGTCTCTGCTGATGGTGATGCTGCTACAGCTGCTCTACCATGTTGCATTGCTGTTGGCTCACTTCTTCTGCTTGTTGTTTCAGTTGTTGTTGGCTTAAGATGATGTTGCTGTCTGCTCACTGTATGTTGCTGCAGCTACTTTTAGCTTGTTGCACTGCCTGCTGTTGTCCGACCCCTTCTCTCAACATACTCACAACTACACACAAACACCTATAAACAAGTATATATATATATATATATATATATATATATATATATATATATATATATATATATATATATATAACATATGTAAACATACACACATACATATATACCCCTCTCTATGTATATATTTATAAACACCAACATATATATATATATATATATATATATATATATATATATATATATATATATATATATATATATATATATATATATATAACACTCATACATATATACCACTCTCACTCACACACATACATATATACTACTCTCTATGTATATATTTATAAACACCAACATATATATATATACATATATAAATATATATATATATATATATACATAACACTATATACATAACACTATATACATAACACTCATACATATATACCACTCTCACTCATACACATACATATATATCTATATCTATATATATACATAACCATGAAATAACATATCACTAATAGCTATGAACAATGATTGAAATACAAGAAAATAAACACGTGGAGTGCATTGCACACGTATCACATTAGATCTATGATACGCTTGCGATACGAGTCCACCATACCACCAAACGTACCCCGAAGGACACGAGCAAGTCTAAAATAGTATTTATGAACAATCCGAAGAGTTAATTACACATCTACATGCCCGTGTTAAAATATGACAAGCACAAACTTCCGTGTCAGAGAAAACCCCCCAAATCAATCCGTATCTCCAAATTATTGGGATACAGCCTACATGTATCCAATTATGGATACGACACCAGCCACACACAATCAAACACATGTCAATTTGGCTTAATTGACCAATTAACAAACACAACGTGTCAATCTCAAAATTCTTCCAAAATTGACACAAAATACACCATAACTTTCTCCATAGGTCTCCTATGAATCTAATTCCAATTCCTATGGGTAGCCTTAGCATATGGGGTAATTCCTAATGATTAAAACACAGATTTAGAGTCTAAACAAAGAGGAAAAACTGAATTATACCTATTGGGAGATGGATTTCCAATAAAACTTCTAAATTGGGTGAAATGAGTCTTCAACTTGTAGATCCTTGCTTCTCCTTATAGATCCTTGCTTCCTCCTTATAGATCATTGCTTCAATAGCCTCCAATGATGATGAAAGAATTGGGAATAAATTTGGTATAGGAATGAAAAAATTGGGAAGAGAAAATTCTAGATCTAGATTTAAAATGAAAATGAGGAGAGAGAAATTTTCCTCCTATGAAACATAGGCCGGCCACTTGACCCCCTCCCTAAGCTACTATGCAAAGTCTAAAGTATCCCTTGGGGCCTCTCATGAAGAAATAATTAAGGAGAAAAGGTTCTAGTCTAATGGGTTTAATTTAATTAATCATCCACCTAATGAATGGGCTTATAATTGGGCTCAAATCTAACTAGATTTAAATATTGGTCCATGGATCTAATCTAAACTAGTTAGGTCCAATAACATAAGTACAAAATAATAAACTAATATCTAACAATAATTAAATAATACAATAAATAATTATACAATAAGCACAATATTTAATTAATTATGAAATGACCAAAATACATTTTCTTAGAAAATGTGGTAGTGACAGAAATCTTATTTTATCGGCCGTAAAGCTCGCTTTCGGTCATCGGCTTGCTCTTCTCCCAGCAATGGTTTACAATATTCATCGTGGGCTGCGAGAGTTTATGGAAAAGTTGATGCCTCAGGAGGAAATAAAGGTGATTTTCTCCGAGTGGAGTTATCCTACCATTACTTAATGGGTTGATTAATCCTGTACCACCCTACTATAATGAACCCTGGCATGCAGGAGGACACCCAGGAAGGAAACGTTTTCCTCCAACGTTATTGCAGGATGGATTGGGTCCATTCAGGTAGGCCCATCTACCGGAAGGCGTTGAGCTTCATGGATGGCTATAACTTCTTCGTAGTACCTCATTGTTATGTGGGCTTTGCGAAGGGTAAAGATCTCGTAGATAACGGTACCGAATCTTCTGGTTTATCAAGGTAGGCCTTCCACTGGTTGCTGTCGATCCGGCCTTCTCACCTGGTATATTGAAATAGAGATAAGGTTTCTTGGAGACGTATCTCCCGAGTCAATTTGTTCGCCAGTTTGGTTACAGCCAGTTGCTGCTGGGTACCCTAAGCTAAAGCCTGGGGTATGTAGGGGATTTAATTAATGGGGCCCAGGATTGGTAGTAATATAATGCTGGCTGCACCAAGGCACAGTTCACTACACCCTTACGGGAACTTGAGACTCTTATCCTGTATGTAGTTGTGAAGTTTTATTTCTCCGCAAATAATTTATCCCTGGGATATGACCGACAACGGAGCTTTATCACCGGGACCCGGCTAGATGTGTCATGAGCCGTCGACCATAGGGCTCGTTCCCGTCGCTCTGAAGACCCCAGAGTTAGAATCCGGAGCCGAAGCCAGAAAGGCTTCGACTTTGGCAAGACCTTCGACCTCAGAGAGAGTGAAGAAGGCTATTATTTCCAAGGTGACGGGGATAGTGCGACCAGTCCCTCGCTTTGTGAAGGGAATGGGGGAAATTTTTTGGTATTAGTGTCGTATCCTGCGTTTCTGTTTCTTTTCTCATTTATACCGGTTTGTGTTATCGACTCCTCTTCTTTTGTTTTTTTTGCAAAAAGTTGATACTGGGGGCCATACTGCAGCGAGACTGGGTCAGGCTTCTCTTTCGATTGAACAGGCGAAGGTCGTAGCCGGAGCTGATATAGCGGCCAAGCATGCCGATCCACTATAGTGCCTTATTCCCCCTGTTCGGGGAGCACAACTAAGAAATACTTGGTATCATTCGATCGGGACAGATTGAATCAAGATTCTTTTCTCGTTATGGATGGATTTCTTCGGAATCAAGTCCCACATTCAGCGGATCATGCCTCGAGGAAGGACTCGGCAGCAGAGTCGCGAGGGGCCTTTCTGTTGCGCTAGTTTCATTGTCCATTTTCTATGCCGCTTGGTTGTTTTCTTGTTGATTTTGTGACTTGCATTTTCTTGAACGGTTTTGATAGATTTTATTATCTTTGTTCGTTGAACTTCGTATTTCGTATCAAACTATGGGAGACTGAGGCAAAAAATATTGATCATCTGTTGGTGCGTACAGGTGATCGTGTATGCGGCGCACAAGCGGAGTCTTGAAGATCTTCCCTTTCTCTTTCCCCAAATCACCAACTGGTGAGTGACCTTACTTTCGATTAGCTTCCTTCTTCCAAGTCTTCACTCTTAACAATCTGACTCGTTTGTGCTATCCGATCAATGATACCATATTAATTGTCACGCCCCGGCCCCGCCCGGGCCGCCGCTCCGCCCTGCCCCGCCCCGTGCGGCCGGGAATTTACGAACCGGGCACGAATCACCGTGCGTCGGCGCACCGGACGCGAATCACCGTGCCCGTCCCGCGGGCACGAGGGAGGAAGGGAGCCAAGCGAATGGCCCGTTCGAGCTTTCGGGGGACGTGATGCCGCACGGGCCTGGGGTTGCGCCCGTGCAAGGCCAATCGTTTAAGTTGATAGTTGGCTATCATCGCATCAATCGAGTAAGCAGCGAAAAGGGACTTGTTGCAATGCAATGCATTAGCCAACTGAGTGTTCGGGACAATCGAGGCAACTTGGGTTTCCTTTAGCAAAGGCACACGTTCGTTCCATACATTATGCCCCCTTATACGATAGCATTCTCGGGGCAACAATCGAAACCAGGATTCCGGGTCTTCGGGACTGTGGCACGCCTATCGCTTCCTCGGACGATCCAGTACCTGCGAACAAGTAAACTGTTGGTGGGTCAGCACTTTATACAAGTACTGGTGAGATAAATCAACTGAACAGAAACAAGCATTCACTCAAACAGGCACTAAGTAATCATGTTATAAAATATTACATTACTAGTGATCTTTCTAGTTTTACCTAGGTTCGTTTCATGCAGTTCTAGCAGAGTCGATTTACTTGTTTAGAAACATGTTTGGAAACAGAGTTTCATATTGAATATGCAAGCAAGCAAACCGTTCATGTTTCAGAGTGTGCGCAGCGTGTCTCGTGCGACTCGAGGGTCTGATGCAAAGCTAGACACACGATGCACATTCTTAGGGGCAGTCACTATCCAAGCCAACACAATGACTTAGCTATATGCAGGGCGGTCCCCGAGTATCTCAGGATCGGTAGCGGTTAGTCCAGCATACCAATGACTCATTTATCTGATGCTAGAGGCAGCTGTGACTCATGGTTGCTTTGCACTATCATGGTAGCAGCCGGGACACATGCAGTTCAGCTCTCCACCAATAGCCATTGTCCGACCGCGTGCGAATGCATGGAACACTATCAAATAAACTCTAGTATGCAGACGAGATGAACCATCAGAATACACTCATTGTTGCGGGGCAATCCGACTTATCACTTGAACACGTTCAGGCACAGTATGGTTCTCTCGAAGCATAGACGATAGTGAACATGTTCATGCACTCTAAGCAGGCGATTCAGGATTCTCGTTAAGCAGGCATTGTTTCAAAGATAAGCTAGGTGAGTTCGTTCATTAACATGCAAGGCAGGTTCTATCATTCTCTTAAGAAAACATTGCAAGCAAAAACTCAGGTTATTTATTAAGGCGTGCAAGAATCAGAGAACGAAGTTCTGCCCACTCACCTTGATACATAACACCGGCGCGGAGCGGGGCGTTACATACTTACCAACCAACAAAAAGTTTCGTCCTCGAAACTTCAAGGATAAACTTCTCGATATCCCGAGTAGCGATAGTGCCGTCCCTCGCCGTACTCAATCGAAACAATCAAGCAATTCAAGTTCAGAAAACATTTGCACTTTGAGAATATCTATGGACTTATTGTATGGAACGCTCTTTGCATAACCATATCGATAATATCTCAGAGTCATAGCAACGGTTTGGGCCAGAGAATCGATTTCTGCTCTGATACCATTCTGTCACGCCCCGGCCCCGCCCGGGCCGCCGCTCCGCCCTGCCCCGCCCCGTGCGGCCGGGAATTTACGAACCGGGCACGAATCACCGTGCATCGACACGCCGGACGCGAATCACCGCGCCCGTCCCGCGGGCGCGAGGGAGGAAGGGAGCCAAGCGAATGGACCGTTCGAGCTTTCGGGGGACGTGATGCCGCACGGGCCTGGGGTTGCGCCCGTGCAAGGCCAATCGTTTAAGTTGATAGTTGGCTATCATCGCATTAATCGAGTAAGCAGCGAAAAGGGACTTGTTGCAATGCAATACATTAGCCAACTGAGTGTTCGGGACAATCGAGGCAACTTGGGTTTCCTTTAGCAAAGGCACACGTTCGTTCCATACATTATGCCCCCTTATACGATAGCATTCTCGGGGCAACAATCGAAACCAGGATTCCGGGTCTTCGGGACTGTGGCACGCCTATCGCTTCCTCGGACGATCTAGTACCTGGAACAAGTAAACTGTTGGTGGGTCAGCACTTTATACAAGTACTGGTGAGATAAATCAACTGAACAGAAATAAGCATTAACTCAAACAGGCACTAAGTAATCATGTTATAAAACATTACATTACTAGTGATCTTTCTAGTTTTACCTAGGTTCGTTTCATGCAGTTCTAGCAGAGTCGATTTACTTGTTTAGAAACATGTTTGGAAACAGAGTTTCATATTGAATATGCAAGCAAGCAAACCGTTCATATTTCAGGGTGTGCGCAGCGTGTCTCGTGCGACTCGAAGTCTGATGCAAAGCTAGACACACGATGCACATTCTTAGGGGCAGTCACTATCCAAGCCAACACAATGACTTAGCTATATGCAGGGCGATCCCCGAGTATCTCAGGATCGGTAGCGGTTAGTCCAGCATACCAATGACTCATTTATCTGATGCTAGAGGCAGCTGTGACTCATGGTTGCTTTGCACTATCATGGTAGCAGCCGGGACACATGCAGTTCAGCTCTCCACCAATAGCCATTGTCCGACCGCGTGCGAATGCATGGAACACTATCAAATAAACTCTAGTATGCAGACGAGACGAACCATCAGAATATACTCATTGTTGCGGGGCAATCCGACTTATCACTTGAACACGTTCAGGCACAGTATGGTTCTCTCGAAGCATAGACGATAGTGAACATGTTCATGCACTCTAAGTAGGCGATTCAGGATTCTCGTTAAGCAGGCATTGTTTCAAAGATAAGCTAGGTGAGTTCGTTCATTAACATGCAAGGCAGGTTCTATCATTCTCTTAAGAAAACATTGCAAGCAAAAACTCAGGTTATTTATTAAGGCGTGCAAGAATCAGAGAACGAAGTTCTGCCCACTCACCCTGATACATAACGTCGGCGCGGAGCGGGGCGTTACATACTTACCAACCAACAAAAAGTTTCGTCCTCGAAACTTCAAGGATAAACTTCTCGATATCCCGAGTAGCGATAGTGCCGTCCCTCGCCGTACTCAATCGAAACAATCAAGCAATTCAAGTTCAGAAAACATTTGCACTTTGAGAATATCTATGGACTTATTGTATGGAACGCTCTTTGCATAACCATATCGATAATATCTCAGAGTCATAGCAACGGTTTGGGCCAGAGAATCGATTTCCGCTCTGATACCATTCTGTCACGCCCCGGCCCCGCCCGGGCCGCCGCTCCGCCCTGCCCCGCCCCGTGCGGCCGAGAATTTACGAACCGGGCACGAATCACCGTGCGTCGACACGCCGGACGCGAATCACCGCGCCCGTCCCGCGGGCGCGAGGGAGGAAGGGAGCCAAGCGAATGGCCCGTTCGAGCTTTCGGGGGACGTGATGCCGCACGGGCCTGGGGTTGCGCCCGTGCAAGGCCAATCGTTTAAGTTGATAGTTGGCTATCATCGCATCAATCGAGTAAGCAGCGGAAAGGGACTTGTTGTAATGTAATGCATTAGCCAACTGAGTGTTCGGGACAATCGAGGCAACTTGGGTTTCCTTTAGCAAAGGCACACGTTCGTTCCATACATTATGCCCCCTTATATGATAGCATTCTCGGGGCAACAATCGAAACCAGGATTCCGGGTCTTCGGGACTGTGGCACGCCTATCGCTTCCTCGAACGATCCAGTACCTGCGAACAAGTAAACTGTTGGTGGGTCAGCACTTTATACAAGTACTGGTGAGATAAATCAACTGAACAGAAACAAGCATTCACTCAAACAGGCACTAAGTAATCATGTTATAAAATATTACATTACTAGTGATCTTTCTAGTTTTACCTAGGTTCGTTTCATGCAGTTCTAGCAGAGTCGATTTACTTGTTTAGAAACATGTTTGGAAACAGAGTTTCATATTGAATATGCAAGCAAGCAAACCGTTCATGTTTCAGGGTGTGCGCAGCGTGTCTCGTGCGACTCGAGGGTCTGATGCAAAGCTAGACACACGATGCACATTCTTAGGGGCAGTCACTATCCAAGCCAACACAATGACTTAGCTATATGCAGGGCGGTCCCCGAGTATCTCAGGATCGGTAGCGGTTAGTCCAGCATACCAATGACTCATTTATCTGATGCTAGAGGCAGCTGTGACTCATGGTTGCTTTGCACTATCATGGTAGCAGCCGGGACACATGCAGTTCAGCTCTCCACCAATAGCCATTGTCCGACCGCGTGCGAATGCATGGAACACTATCAAATAAACTCTAGTATGCAGACGAGACGAACCATCAGAATACACTCATTGTTGCGGGGCAATCCGACTTATCACTTGAACACGTTCAGGCACAGTATGGTTCTCTCGAAGCATAGACGATAGTGAACATGTTCATGCACTCTAAGCAGGCGATTCAGGATTCTCGTTAAGCAGGCATTGTTTCAAAGATAAGCTAGGTGAGTTCGTTCATTAACATGCAAGGCAGGTTCTATCATTCTCTTAAGAAAACATTGCAAGCAAAAACTCAGGTTATTTATTAAGGCGTGCAAGAATCAGAGAACGAAGTTCTGCCCACTCACCTTGATACATAACGCCGGCGCGGAGCGGGGCGTTATATACTTAACAACCAACAAAAAGTTTCGTCCTCGAAACTTCAAGTATAAACTTCTCGATATCCCGAGTAGCGATAGTGCCGTCCCTCGCCGTACTCAATCGAAACAATCAAGCAATTCAAGTTCAGAAAATATTTGCACTTTGAGAATATCTATGGACTTATTGTATGGAACGCTCTTTGCATAACCATATCGATAATATCTCAGAGTCATAGCAACAGTTTGGGCCAGAGAATCGATTTTCGCTCTGATACCATTCTATCACGCCCCGGCCCCGCCCGGGCCGCCGCTCCGCCCTGTCCCGCCCCGTGCGGCCGGGAATTTACGAACCGGGCACGAATCACCGTGCGTCGACACGCCGGACGCGAATCACCGCGCCCGTCCCGCGGGCGCGAGGGAGGAAGGGAGCCAAGCGAATGGCCCGTTCGAGCTTTCGGGGGACGTGATGCCGCACGGGCCTGGGGTTGTGCCCGTGCAAGGCCAATCGTTTAAGTTGATAGTTGGCTATCATCGCATCAATCGAGTAAGCAGCGGAAAGGGACTTGTTGCAATGCAATGCATTAGCCAACTGAGTGTTCGGGACAATCGAGGCAACTTGGGTTTCCTTTAGCAAAGGCACACGTTCGTTCCATACATTATGCCCCCTTATACGATAGCATTCTCGGGGCAACAATCGAAACCAGGATTCCGGGTCTTCGGGACTGTGGCACGCCTATCGCTTCCTCGGACGATCCAGTACCTGCGAACAAGTAAATTGTTGGTGGGTCAGCACTTTATACAAGTACTGGTGAGATAAATCAACTGAACAGAAACAAGCATTCACTCAAACAGGCACTAAGTAATCATGTTATAAAACATTACATTACTAGTGATCTTTCTAGTTTTACCTAGGTTCGTTTCATGCAGTTCTAGCAGAGTCGATTTACTTGTTTAGAAACATGTTTGGAAACAGAGTTTCATATTGAATATGCAAGCAAGCAAACCGTTCATGTTTCAGGGTGTGCGCAGCGTGTCTCGTGCGACTCGAGGGTCTGATGCAAAGCTAGACACACGATGCACATTCTTAGGGGCAGTCACTATCCAAGCCAACACAATGACTTAGCTATATGCAGGGCGGTCCCCGAGTATCTCAGGATCGGTAGCGGTTAGTCCAGCATACCAATGACTCATTTATCTGATGCTAGAGGCAGCTGTGACTCATGGTTGCTTTGCACTATCATGGTAGCAGCCGGGACACATGCAGTTCAGCTCTCCACCAATAGCCATTGTCCGACCGCGTGCGAATGCATAGAACACTATCAAATAAACTCTAGTATGCAGACGAGACGAACCATCAGAATACACTCATTGTTGCGGGGCAATCCGACTTATCACTTGAACACGTTCAGGCACAGTATGGTTCTCTCGAAGCATAGACGATAGTGAACATGTTCATGTACTCTAAGCAGGCGATTCAGGATTCTCGTTAAGCAGGCATTGTTTCAAAGACAAGCTAGGTGAGTTCGTTCATTAACATGCAAGGCAGGTTCTATCATTCTCTTAAGAAAACATTGCAAGCAAAAACTCAGGTTATTTATTAAGGCGTGCAAGAATCAGAGAATGAAGTTCTGCCCACTCACCTTGATACATAACGCCGGCGCGGAGCGGGGCGTTACATTAATAACAACTGAGTCAAGATAATAAGGAGTAAATTTGGAACACTTATGCTCGGTATGCTACTTCATTGTATGATCTTATTATTGCGTGCTTGTCTGCTATGCATATGGCTATCTTATGTTTCAGTTGTTGCTAGAATTTATTCATCTATAACTGTTTTATTATATCGTATATATTTATCAATGTGATCGCTTGAACAAATAGACTATGCCTTCGCAATGTGCTAAGTAGTTATGCTCATTTTGATGTCTTGAAATGCTTGTATGTGAACCTAGTATTGGGATGTCCTATTGTCACGGATAACTTATGCACAAGGCTTTCGGTTCCTACAGACGGTCGCTGGAGCACTGGGACCGATCAGATATGGACGGAATATTTTGATAGTCATTTGAATCGAACTGAATGTGCGTGTGCACGGGGACCCCTACCTATATTATACTCTATCTCCTTTCAGAGACTGTAAAATCGTCCAATATGGCTTGTGATGCCAGTGCTCTTATGTATATTTAAACTGTGAAAGCTAACTATACCTTCTGGGCAGGAAAGATCATGGTAAGATTTGTGCAGGTGGTTCAGACGGGCAGGTAAAGTTACCAAAATGTGGCATATTATGTCATTTATTACAAATATTTTGAATGTTGTAACTTGAACTAAGGCAAGATATATAGAACACAACAATAATTTGTATTTCTTCACATAAATACTGAGTCAATTTGGTTAGTTGGGTTAGCTCGCTCTCACCGGTACTTTTTAAAGTACTTACCCTCATTGCAGTAGGTTCCCTGAGCCAAGGCAATGCGACGAGGAGATGAAGCTTCTTCTTTTCCCAACCAGACCATTACTCGGCGCACTTTGTTCATATCTTTTGAAGCTTGTACAAATTATTCGGAGCTCGTGCACACATCTTATGCAGTTCTGAGGCAAGGTGATAGTTTTTTCCAAAGGTGTCTATTATGCCTTTTGAAGTTTTAGTATGGGATGTAATGTATGAAACGACTATCTCATTTTGCGTCCATCTTGTAAGCCCGTACGGCACCCATTTACTTTTGAGTCAAAAGTTTGTAACAATGATGTATATTATAAATAAAAAGAACTTTCCTTTATTTCAACGTGTGTTCTTTAGCTTTCGTAATATATTTATTATGTTTTTATATATATCATTATGCTAGGCCTTGTGCAGGCGCACCTTACGCTCACACAACATCACACCCGAGGGATGAATAACAATTTTGCGAAATCGGGTGTGACATATTGGTATCATATCACGACTTCAGATCCTTTGGGTCACGTGTCAAAAATTTTTTCTTGAAATGACCATGTCCCCCCTGTTGAACTCTTAAAATCGTTTGTTCAAAATAAGATGCGTTCCATATAGAGAGTCCATAATACTCTACGAAACTTATGCAAGTTCTTTATTTTTGAAGGAATAGCTTAAATGAAAGGAATACGCAAGTAGAAGCGCAAGTGTAAGCAAGTACTTCGGGCACTTCGGCAAGCTCCGAGAGCCAATGACCTGCGCCCCCCGTCGACCCAATTGAGCAAATTATGCACATTTTTGAGGCACAACAGCAAAGGCATAAGGCTCGACAGGAAAAATTTGAAAAGAATCTAGAAGCCCAGTTTGCGTTCCAACAGAAGCAGGATTATGCCTTGCAACAAATCGTTCAGACCATTGCTTCCAACCATTCCGCAACGACAGCTGC
Source organism: Iris macrosiphon (assembly GCA_036927795.1). Classification (NCBI taxonomy): domain Eukaryota; kingdom Viridiplantae; phylum Streptophyta; class Magnoliopsida; order Asparagales; family Iridaceae; genus Iris; species Iris macrosiphon. The sequence goes on from JAYESA010000006.1 coordinate 211,297,277, forward strand.
ACAGGTTGAGCAACCAGCAAATGAAGTCGAGACGCCTGAAACCCCAAAGAAGAAGGATGTGACTACCTTCGACTTTACCGAATTCAAGAATGTTTGCAACACATCTTTTCGCGGGACCGAGGACCCCATCGTGGCTCTATATTGGCTAGCTAAAATTGAAGATCATTTTAAGCTCCTTGAAGTCCCAGAAGGCAAGAGAGTCGCTTGTGCCCAACTCCAACTCCGAATGAACGCACACGATTGGTGGGACATGCATCGAAGATCTCTCCCCGAAGACGATGAAGACCTGACGATCGCATGGGCTAACTTTCACAACGCATTCGAGGAGGAGTTTATACCTCCACCCATTCATCGACAAAAGGAGAACGAGTTAATGTGTCTGCAATAAGGAAGCAGTATGTCGCAGAATTTAACTGTCTCGCCAAGTTTGCCAGCTCTTACCTACCCGATGTGGCGAGTCAAGCCAGATGATTCGATGGTGGCCCGCAACCTTCTATTCACGCGCACATAGTTGCTCCATAGTACGAGACGACGAGGGAATTCCTTAACTATACCCTCGTCTAAGAATCGTATTATCCTTTAACTAATGCTGGCGTTATGCAACATTCTCATCACAAGAGCCCTAGTAACACGGGAGGACACAACGCTTAAAAACAACATAAAAATGACGATTCTTAGGGATACAATCCTGGGCGTGGTCAAGGAAAATTATGTACCTTTTACAAACTACCAGGGCACAACATCAACGACTGCCACCGCAAGAACGGGTCTTGTTACAATTGTGGTGAACCAGGGCATTTAGTTAGTCGTTGTCCTCGTCCCACTCGCCATACTCAACAATGGAATCCAGCTCAAGCGTTCCAAGCAAATTGGCTTGTGCAACAACAAGAGCATTGTCCGAATTCTATGGGCTGGGTTTATGCATTAATGCGGGATGAGGCGTTCGCCTCGGACACATAGTGACAAGTATATTGCTATTCAATAATGTTCATGCACGAGTACTATTTGATTCTGGTTCCACACATAGTTTACTATCGACAAACTTTACTAGGGTGTACGAATTTTTACAGACACCATTAGGCCTAAGGCTTAGCGTCAATACCTTGTGGGGCATGGACATTTCTGCTAACTCAGTTTGTCATAACGGCTGTATTTGCATCGAAAGAAAAAAATTGTCACTTGATGTGATAGTTCTAGACATTAGGGACTACGATATCATTCTGGGGATGGATTGGCTCGGTGCTTGCTCGGCCACCATTGATTGTGCGGAAAAAAAGTCATGTTTCGTCTACCTGACGAGACCAAATTTTGCTACGCGTGGAGTCCAACGTCAAGAGCATCGAATGCCCATATTGTGATTTATGTAATGTCTGCTCGACGAATGATACATTCTTGCTGTAAAGGATACGTGGCGTCCGTTCGAGACACTCATCGAGATTGTGCAAACATAGAGTCTACTTTTGTTGTGGCAAAATTTTCTATGTGTTTCTAGAAAAGTTGCCCGACATGCCGCCCGACCGAGAGATATAGTTGACTATAGATAAATTTCCAAATACTCGGCCGATTTCCAAAGCTCCATATCAAATGGCCCCTGTTGAACTGAAGGGGCTGAAGGTCTAACTATAATAACTGCTCGATCATGGGTACATCCATCCGAGTGTATCTCCATGGGGTGCACCAGTGCTATTTGTGAAGAAAAAAGATGGTTCGATGAGGCTCTGCATAGACTATCAAGAGTTGAATAAATCTATCATCTGAAACAATTAGCCCATTCCCAGAATCAATGTCCTCTTCGATTAACTACTAGGCAAATCAGTATTCTCAAAAATTGATCTTCGTTCGGGCTACCACCAATTGAAGATCAAGCCTGATGATTTACCAAAGTCAGCCTTCCACGCTCGCTATGGAAACTATAAATTTTTAGTTATGCCGTTTGGATTGACCAATGCCCTACCGCCTTCATGGATTTAATGAATCGAGTGTTCAGGTCGTGCCTTGACAAGGTTGTAGTAGTATTTATTGATGATATCTTGGTGTATTCAAAGAACAAGGAGGAACTTGAGGAGCACTTACGGACCGTGCTTCAGACTCTCTAGGACAACAAGCTATACGCAAAACTGAGTAAGTGCGAGTTTTGGATAAGCAATATATCTTTTCTCAGGCATATTATTTCTTTGGGAGGCATCTCAGTCGATCCAAAGAAAGTTGAAACAATCGTCGAGTGGAAGCAACCTGCCTCAGCCCATAAAATTTAAAGCTTTCTCGGGTTAGTGGAATACTACAAACGGTTCATGAAAACTTTTCTAAAATTGCTTTGCCCTTGACTCGCCTCACTCATAAAGGAGTTGCATTCGAGTGGTCTGCCAACTGTGAAGCTTTATTTTAGAAATTAAAGCAGTGCCTCATCTCTACTCCGATACTTGTACTGCCGAACCAGAATATGGGATTCCAAATATTTAGCGATGCCTTAGGCCAAGGCTTAGGAGCTGTGCTCATGCAACAAAACAAGGTGATAGCTTTTGCTTTGAGACAATTGAAGCAGCCTGAGCGCAACTATCTGACACATAATCTAGAACTCGCGACAATTGTGTTTGCACTAAAGTTGTGACGACACTACCTTTATGGTGTGGCTTGCCAAATTTTTACTGATCACCAGATCCTCAACACTCAGTCGAACCTAAACCTATGGCAAAGACGTTGGCTAGAACTGATCAAAGACTACGACTTATCAATCAACTACACTCCAGGTAAAGGAAATATTGTAGAGGATGTGCTGAGTCGAGTATTTACAGGATCTCTATCCGTCAACTACAGGTTATAAAAGGAATTGGAGAGCATGGGCTTCGAGCTGCATATTCGATATCGATGCGGAACGATTGGGGGATCACTATCTCAGTTACTCCTTGAACGGAGCCTAATATAAAATATCAAGTCCGCTCAGACGAACACCCATTCTTGTTAAAGATGCGTGAGCAGATTTTAGCAGAAAAGGCGACCAACTTTGTAGTGGATGAAAGTGTAACGTTGCGGGTAAGAGGAAGACTATGCATGCCCAACGATGAAGAACTGAAGATCCTCACGAAAGATCACTATGCGGCTTATGTATCACATCCATGAAGTACGAAGATGTATCAGGACCTCTGCACGACCTTCTAGTGGCACGACATGAAGAAAGATGTGGCGCTCTTCATATCACAATGCTTGTCTTATCAGAGAGTAAAGGTCGAGCACCAGAGGACGGGCGGGGAGATGTAGAACCTTGCTATCCCGAAGTGGAAATGGGACCATATCACGATGGACTTTATTGTTGGCTTGCCAAAGACGCAACGAGGGAACGACGTCATCTGGGTCATCGTCGACCGATTAACCAAGTCAGCGCACTTTATTGCCATTAAACTTACTTGGAACATCGATCGCCTGGTTCATATATACCTTGGTGAGATAGTTTGACTATACGGTGTGTCAATGTCTGTTGTTTTGGATTATGATGGACGATTCTAATCATATTTCTGGGAAAGCCTTCAGTCAGCTTTAGGGACCAAGTTGAATTTTAGTTCAATATACCATCCTCAGACTGATGGCCAAACAGAGCGGGTGAACCAGATCCTTGAAGATATGCTACGCCTCTGTTCGATGGACTCGAAGTCAAGTTGGAAAGTCCATCTACGTTGGCAAAATTTGCATACAATAATAGTTACCAGTCCAGCATTCATATGGCTCCGTATTAGGCTTTGTATGGGTGGAAGTGCAGATCACCTATCTGTTGGGATGAAGTTGGCGAGCGACAAATCCTCGACTCGAAGCTAGTAGCGGAGACCGTTCAGAAGGTTCGGCTGATCCAAGAGCAATTAAAAGTGGCACAAAGCAGACAGAAGATTTATGCGGATATCCATAGACGACCCCTTGAGTTTAAATTTGATGATCACGAGTTTCTCAAGGTCACGCCGATATGTGGAGTTACGAGATTTGGAGTAAAGGGGAAGCTAAGGACTAGATTTATTGGTCCATTTGAGATTCTCAAGGGAGTTGCCCCAGTTGTATATCAAATTATCCTACCACCGAGCCTATCAGATGTGCATAATGTCTTCACGTATCACAGCTGCGAAAGTACGTGCATGATTCAAGTCACGTGGTAGATTTTGGTCAGTTGGATTTACAAGCAGACTTGTCATATATAGTAGAACCTGTGCAGATTATCGATCGAAAGGATAAGCAGCTCTGAAATTGTCCAGTCCCACTCGTGCGCGTACTTTGGTGGAACCACGCGATCGAGGAGTCGACCTGGAAACTCGAATCAGACATGAAAGAAAAGTTTCCTTCATTATTTTCTTAGGGGTAGGTTCCGTTCCTAAGTTTCGAGGATAAAATTTTTTATTAGTTGGTTAAGATGTAGTGCCCCATTCCCATGTTCGGGGAGCGTGGCTAAGAAATACTTGGTATCATTCGATCGGGATAGATTGAATCAAGATCATTTCCTTGCTATGGATGGGTTTCTTCGGAATCAAGTCCCACATTCAGTAGATCGTGCCTCGAGGAAGGACTCGGCGACAGATTCGCGAGGGGCCTTTCCATTTTGCAGATTTCTTTGCCCATTTTTTATGCCGCTTGGTTAATTTCTTGTTGGTTTTGTGACTTGCATTTTCTTGAACAGTTTCGATGGATTTTATTGTCTTCGTTCGTTGAACTTCGTATTTCGTATCGAACTCCGGGAGACCGAGGTGTAGAAGCATGGAAAATACGTATCCATGCATTCAACAGCCGTGTGTCCCCAAAAAAAGGCTCAAATCAGGTCGCAGAGTCACCCTGCGGCCCAATAAGGCTACGTCCATGCGTCCCAATCAGCCAAAACAACTTTGGCCGCAGATGGACCTGACATAGTATCTCTGACACAAAATCTTGACAAAAAAGATTGCCTCAAAAGACATGAACCTACTAAACAACATAAGTCTCAGGTCAGAACTTCACTTTTTGTCATTTCATTAGGTGTGCAGTGCCACGTGTACAACATAAACAAGGACTACATCCATCTCTGGCCCCATGCGTTCCAGATTCTATGTGGACCAGGCAGCACTCGCCCATGCATCCCAGGCTACATGTGTCTCTAGCCCACGCGTCCCAGATTCCATGCGGACCATGCGTCTTTGGCCCCATGCATCCCAGATTCCATGTGTCCCATGCGGTTCAGGCCACAAGTGTTTCAAACTCCATGAAGACCAAGTCCAGCCGATACAACTGAAGTAGCCCTCTCCAACCAAGTGTGGGCCACTGGTACGTGTCACAATTGACCAAGTCATGCACACAAAAGGCGAGAATCGTCCAGATCTTTAGCAACAACAAATCCCAACAGAATATCCACATGGCAGATCGCCCTGGACTTAACCCATACTATACGGCTACAATTGCAACCGCATTCTGTTGAAGGAGCCCTCTGCGGCCACCAAACAAAGGCATATGCGGCACCTATAACCCATCAACATGATGGCTATAAATAGGAGCAACTTGGACGTCCCAAAGGTCAACTTTTTCTGCTTCAGAAAGAGACCATTCCTTCCCAGAGAGCTGCGTCCGTGCACCCAAGATCAAAAGAGAGAAGAGAGGAGAGCACCCCTCACTGACGCGTCAGATCATCAACGGAGTAAAGGAGATGCCATTGCGCTCTTTTTCTATCGTCATGCCCCAGAATTAAAAATTTGTACTTAGATTGTCTATTTAGGACCTCTCTGTAATTTTTTCTATTTGTTATTAAAGCAATCAATTTTAATGGCGAACAAGGTGACGACTCTGCTGGAGACCTCCTTCTCCTCTGATAAGAAGTTTGTGACGCAATCCGATGCAGCCAAGCTTGGTTCAACTTAAAAAATATTGGTGGTCCGCTTCGACCAACAGGCTTTCGAGGATATGCTCTTCGGGGATAGAGCGAGTCCTTCTCCGAGACAAGCAAAGTCCAAGAAGACCCGCAGGACATGGGTAGCGAAGGCCGCTGTACCTTCCCCAAATGCGGAGTGTGCGCTACCCGTCTCTTTCTCTGCCACAGGGACTATGCATGCGGCGTCTACTGCTCATGCGGTAGCTCCTTCGAACTAGAAGGGTGCTCAGCGCCTGAAGTTTTGCAGGACGTGGATAGCAAAGGCCACTACGTCTCACCCAACTGCAGAGCATGTACTCCATGTCTCTCTCTCTGATACTGAAGACGCACAACATGCGTCCGCTCAGGCTGTCCCTGCTCATGCGGCTTCCTTGCCTAAAAAGGAGAATGCTTAGCACCCAAACTCTGCTAGAGGAAAACAATACGATGCCAAGAATTTAGGGGTTGATGCGTAGCCCATGCGGCAATAACAAAGGATGCGAAGAAGAAAGCAGTTTGCGGCTTCCAACTCAGCCGCATGCCCATAAAACAGACTCCAATGCCCCTGGGGATGGCCACCCTCATCACATGACATAGCCTCCTACACTGGGGGGTAGTATTCTCTCCGATCCGAGGAAGAGGTGATGCTACCTAAGGATCGCTCCCAACAAGAATCGAAGACAGAAAGTGCGATGTCCACTACCCCGTCCATCTCTCCCCATGAGAGGACTGCATATATGGCAGGGGACGATCAAGAAGGCCCCAGCGACCGACCGATAATGCCTCAAGACTCTCGAGACTATGATACAGAAGGTGAGCTCATCGATGCAAGCCCTGACCTAGACAATACTGGAGATTAAAGCAAACATGGCTTCCCAACCAGCAAGGACTTCTAGAAAATCAAGCTTGGACCTGGGACCAATGCGAACTCCGACGCAACCGCTCCGCCCATAGTCAGAAATCACCCTCTGCCTGGTTCATCTACCCTTTTCGCGGGAGACGAGGCTAAAGAAACAATGAGGGAAATTCGGAAACTCCGAGCTCGCCTAGATTCTTTGGGCAGCCAGGATTTACTGTGCGAGCTCAGGATAAGACAACTATACCCCCGTGAGTGGAGGGATGTTCCATACCCGCCAAAGTACATACCCTTCAACCTTAACCCATTCGACGGGAAGATTTCTTCCCATCAATACATGAGCTATTTCGAGATAGCAATGGGGCACCTACCTCGTAGTGATGGGTTCCTCACCAAGCTCTTTACGGGGGCATTGTCTGTGGTTGCATTCGACTAGTTTTGCAGCCTACAAGATAACTAACTGCATCTCGTCGTTCGACGACTTCAAGAGTCTTTTTATCAAAAGATTATATGGCGGAGGAAGAGACATGATGATGTCTTCCCTGATGGATGTCACCCAAGGGGAAAGGGAACTCGCCTAAAATTATATTGAGCATTTTCGCCAAACAGCACGGAGGTTGCCTCCAGGCAATTCTGAGTCCACACTCATGGACATGTGCCACAGGAACCTACTTCCGGCAGTCTGTCTCATGATGCTCATGATGGGGTGGCAGTCAATTCAAAGACTGAACATCATTCATCATCAACGTTGTCGGTACTGAAAAGATGGTCAAGGACGCCCGGCTCCTGGGAATAGAGATCCATGTCGCCGATGACAGAAGAAAATGTCCCAACAATAACAACAACGGCAACAACAGCTGCGATAGAAAAGGAAAGCAGGCTCTGGTGGCCAACTTAACCAAGAAGCCCGAGCAAAAGCCTGCTGAGGTTTCAAAGCCCCATGAGACTTACTCCTTCGAAGATGATGATGTCATGCCCATCTTCAATGTATTGATGAAGGGTGGTAAGCTTTGGCTCCCCGACCTAAAATGCCCAGTAGAGGCAACCGAGATAAAAAATCCAAAATACTGCCACGACCATCGCTACTTCTACTATGCGACGAAGGACTATTACACTCTCAAGCGGTATATTCATCGCCTGCTCGATACCAAGGCCCTCACCTTGGATATCAATGACAAGACAGTTGCTGCAAACATGGTGTCCCTTCAATTTGGCAACTTCTCAGCGATGGAGGCCCATGACGGAGTAATTCCGATCCCCCGGGCAACGATGGAGGTCGTCAACCTTCCGCCGGCTCGTAACCAAACGGCTGGTCTGATACCTCTCATAATGCCACACGGGCAGGTCATGTGGGTTCACCCCAATCTTGCCCCAGAATTGATACACCAGACAACACCGTCTGCCACCAAGATTAAGGGCAAGAAATCCAAACCCTGCTACACGGTTTTTCCTCCATCTGAGAAAGCTATATCAGAAACAACAAGGTCAGGCCTAGTGTACCAATAAGAGTACAACACCCCTGACAATGGTGCGCTTTCCATATTCGTACCTATAACATCAAATTTGGGTCCATCCCAGCTTCAAGCAGCGGATAAGTCTAAGCAGAAAGACACTCGCTTCGACAAGCCACTGCGCAAAGATTCAACTCAGGGGCTGGAAAAGCCCTACAACTTTGATATCTTAGCCCAGCTCACAAACACTCCATCGAAGTTGTCTCTATTCGAGCTTCTCCGACTCTCTAAAGACACTCGGGTCGCTCTTAGTGAGGCATTACAAAATGTCATCACCTACCTGGTGCAGGTCAAGCTGCCAGCTGAAGATGCTGCTGCTTGCCCCCAATGCAATGATATCATGGAGGCGACACCCAGCATCACGTTCTCTCAACGGGATATGTTGTTGAAGAATAACCGGCACGATTATCCCATGTATTAATAAGGGTACATTGGTGCCATTAAGGTGGACTAGATGCACATCGACCCCGGTTCAACGGTCAGCATCATCCCGTGGAGTCTGCTTCAGACCTTGGTTATTCCGATGCATCGCCTGGCAGCCACAAACACTTCCATCACTGGCTTTAACGCAGGAAGGTCCTACCCTCTGGGCAAGATTAGCCTGAAAATCCAGATCGACAACTTGAAAACGGAGGTCACCTGCTCCATCATTGAAGTAGATGTATACTATAACGTCTTGCTCGAATGTCCATGGATACATAAACATAGGATCGTGCCGTCGACCCTGTACTAGTACCTAAAGTACATCGATGAACATAGCACAGTTAAAATGGAGTTTGCTGATATCAACCCATTTAAAGGGATCGAAGCCTACTACTCTGACTTGATCCTTTATAAACATGTCTATCAAAATGAAGGTAGCAATGATGCCGATGATGAGGCAGAGGCTGGGACAACACTAGAAGATCCCTTAAGGGTCCGTTTAAAGGCATGCGCTCCTAACAACACCGCTCAACTCATTGTAAAACACTACTAGAAAAAGCGCTATTAGCGACGTATTTTAGCGACGTCAAAATAAACGTCGCTAATAATATATAATTAGCGACTCCTTATAAAAACGTCGCTAGGCGTCGCTAAATGGCGACATTTAGCGACGTTTAGCGACTTTTATTAAGATTTTAAAAGCTAAGTCGCTATAATTTAAATAAAGGTCGCTAAACGTCGCTAATATGTCTAATTTAGCGACGTTTAGCGACGTATATAGCGACCTTTTTATTAAAAATATTTAGCAACGTGTTTAGCGACGTCAATGACGTCGCTAAAATTTAAATTAGCGACGTTTTACTTGGACGTCGCTAAACGTCGCTAAAATTTGGTTAATTAGGGCTCGGTTTCATTTTTCCCCATCTGCTGAAAATTCGAAAAGAGAAAAACTCCCCCCCCCTCCCCCGCGCTCCGTCGACCGGCTCTCCACCCTATTCCGGTAAACCCTACTCTCTCTCTCTCTCTCTCTCTCTCTCTCTCTCTCTCAGGACACATGTGACATTGACACAAACACTACACACACAGACACTGACACAGACACAGACACGGCACACACACACACTGACACAGACACTGATGAGGACCTAGGGTTAGGGTTAGGGTTAGGTTTGTTGACATGGGGTTAGGGTTAGGGTTAGGGCCGACTGGCCCAAGTCTACGAGAGAGGTAACAGCAGCAGTGAGCACTGCTTACTAGCTTTGATTATCAAATAAAATAAATTGATTATCAATTCGGTTCTGTTTCGGTTATAGATAATTTATTTCAGCTTTGGGTTTTTAAAATTTTTACTTATTCGATTTTTATTATTTCGGTGTTGAAACCGAATAACCCGAACGCCCACCCCTAGCTAGACCTGACAATTGGACCGGGATGACCAGCCCGGCACCACCGGAGGAGACGAGGACAGAGATTTGGGCCGACGGTACAAAGTAAGTCAATTAGATGGTTTAATATATATTTGTGTTTCTCTTTATTCATCGTATATTGACTTTTTCAGTAATCTAAATTATTATTTCTGTATAGATATCGTCCATCGTCGGTTCAGAGACGCCTGGGCCAATTTCTGAGAAACAACTACGGTGGCCCTTGGATCAACTATTCGGAGGCTCCGGAGGAGAGGAAGGCGTTCTGGTTTGCGCACTTCCAGGTAAAAATATATTAAATAAATCCTCTAATTTATGCATATTCGTGATGCTAACTTAATGAATTATTTATTGTAGCAAACGTATTTTTATCCTCCGCACCGGGCCGAGTTGATCGAGCGGCTCTTTCCTACCGTTGCCGCCAAGCTTATCCGAGATGCTCTGGATGACCAGAAGGCTCGTGATCGTGCTGGAAAACCGATCCAAGGTTGGATCACGCCTGAGCAGTGGACTGCGATGAGGGCTAGATTCGACGATCCGAGCTACAAGGAAAGGTCTAAGAAGGCCAAGGCGGCTAGGCAGAATGCTGCCAAGTGGTGTGGTGGCTCGATTCCGATGACGGAACATTTCCGTCGTTTGGTATGTTTTTTCTTTTAAAATATATTATTTTAATATAAGTACCATAAAATGGTACTTGGAATAAATATTTAAGTTTAGTAATAAAAAATATATTTTTAACAGGTACAGAGGGGTGAGGATGCGAACATGGTGACCGTCTTCTTGGCCACCCATCGCAAGGACGGAAATCTCATTGATGAGAGGGCCTCACAGACCTATGTAAGTATTACTTTACTTTGTGTTTATTTTAATATAACTTAGGCAATTATTGAGTTTCCAAATCTTTTCTAGGCCGAGTATCTTAGGCTTCGTGAGCGGGCGACTGCTAGTGCACCTACACCTGGAGAGGCTGGTGCTTCGTCGCAGCCCGGTCCATCTCCGTCGGCGGACGACCTGTGGGTGACCGCAGCTGGTGGTCTCCAGAGGGGTACGTACTACGGTACGGGCTCCTATGGCGCCCTGGTTGCGACGCAGTCATCTAGGGCCTCCCCGACAGCTGTGCATTCCACACACCCCTCGCAGTCGCAGCCCTCGCAGTCGTCGGCCAGAGTCCAGGAGGCCGTCCAGGAGGCCGTTGACCGTCAGATTGCGTCTCTCCGTGACGACTTGCTGCGAAGTATGGAGGACCAGTCCCGGTCCCAGCCGCAGGCGGACGATCCGATGCTTATCGCACGATTGGATATGCTCGACCGCAGCATGACGGAGCTACGAGAATTGACAAATGATATTAGAGCCTCCAATGATCGCAACATCATGGAGCTGCAGGCGTCACAGCTATCGATGGGCGAGAAGTTGACGAGGATGCATGCGTCACAGCTATCGATGGGCGAGAACCTGACGAGGATGCAGGATTCAATGGGTGATAGCAGTACGAGGTTGTTATCTACCCTGGATTCTTACAACCAGCGACTCGCAGATTTGGAGCGGGCACGGCCGCCACCGACGTCACTGCCTTCTCCATCGACATCGGTGTCGATTCCACGGGACGAGTATGAGGAGTTGTTATCCTTGAAGCGCGCCGCTGGTCAGCCTCCTGCAGATCCGTAGTAGTCTAGTTATTATTATTATTATTTATGAATTATTGGTACTTCAACAATAGACATGATGTATGATGCTTCTTGTATTGATACTTTTAGTTAATTTAATTGGATTATATAGTTATCCACATTTAATTGGATTGATACTTCTTGTGGTCTTTAATTTAATTAGATAATATAGTTAAATCATGTTGGTGTGTATGATGAAGATGATGTAAAACTGCAGGGAATCACAATGTTTGATTCTGGGATTTTTTTTTTAATTTTTTTTAAAAATTAGCGACGTTATTAGCGACGTTTAGCGACGTTTAGCGACGTTAAATTACGTCGCTAATTACGTCGCTAATTAGCGACGCCGTAAAACGTCGCTAATAACGTCGCTAATAACGTCGCTAATGACGTCGCTAAACGTCGCCAATTGCTGACATGGCAGTATAGCCAGGTCATTAAAGACGTCGGTGTAACGTCGCGATAGATGTCGCTAATCAGCGACGTTTAGCGACTTTTCTAAACGTCGCTTTTTAGTGACTTGGCGTCGCAAAACGTCGCTAAATTTAGCGACACCATAAAGTCGCTAAAAAACGTCGGTATAGCGACGTTTAGCGACGTTTTTTGTATTAGCGACTTGGTATTTTCCGACTTCTTTAAAACGTCGCTAATTACGTCGCTAAACCTAATTAGCGACGATTTTTGGTTATTTAGCGACGTTTTTAGACGTCGCTAATTTGACTTTTTCTGGTAGTGAAAGTACGCATGAAAGAACCTGGACCGCTGGTCGTCCGCCTTCGTAGGATGAATCGACCTCCGAAGGAAGGTCTGACACCATCCACCACGTCCGAACCTCTAGTCGTTCTCCTTCATAGGCCGAGTCAACCTCTGAAGGATGCCTCGCTGCCTCCTACAACGTCCAAGTCTCTGGTAGTAAAGCTGCGCAAGGAATCTCCAAAGTCGTCGCTCCCCCTGGAGGTAGATCTCGAGAAAGACGAGATGGAGGAGTACGTAGCTACCCATGCTAACTTTCCTTCTCTCTACGATGTAATCCCGGATGACGAGATACCTCATTTCATCAATAAAGGGATATCTTTGAACTACTCCAAAGTTGCACACATAATAACACTGTACTCCATGGAGCACGGTCTAGGCATGCGCCTGCGGACGCAGGTGACTACTACTGATGCTGCAAACCAGATATATATAGGGTAAACGGGATATGAGCTATAGGCTCATATTTCTATATGAGTCATGCACATATTGATCAATATGAATGGATTCCTACATCCCATGTGCACCCATGTGCACTAGTACACTACATTCTTATTTGTCCACATGTGCATTGGCTCATGGAGGAATATGAGCCTATGACTCATAACCCTTTTCTCTCTCTCTCTCTCTCTCTCTCTCTCTCTATATATATATATATATATATATATATATATATATATATATATATATATATATATATATATATATATATATATTTGATAAAAATTTAAATTATATTAAAATATATTTTGAATATATTTTAGTTAAAATTTGTTATAAAAATATTTTTTAAAATATTGGATATGTATTTATTTAGATAATATAATATACTTAATTTAAATATAATTTTAATATTGAATATATTTTATGATACATTCAATATTAAATTTTGAATAAATTTTTAAATTTTAGATATGTGTTTATTTTTGAATAATTTTGGATATGTAGTTAGATTAATTTCTTTTTAAAAGAATTCTTAACTACGTGAGAATACATACACCTAGCTAGTTAGAAAGTTTTTAATTATTTAGTGGATAATATACATACGGCTTGGATGGCTCATTTTTGAGCTGTTCCAAGCCACATTATAATAGTACTAGTTACCTCCACGTGTGTTGCACGTAATAGAAAAATTATTAAAAAATTTATATAAATTAAAATTATTTTAAAATATTTAAAATATATTTTAGTTAGAATTTGTTATAGATATGTTTTTACAGTTTTGGATATGTGAGTCAGATAATACCATGCACATAGTTCAAATATTTAAATATATTTGAATTAAAATTACTTAAAATTTTTTAATATTTTTGATATTTTTCTTTTAAATTTTAGTATTTAAATAATTTTATATTTAGTATTTAGGTTTGGTGGAAGAAAAGAGTGGGTTACGGATGATGACAAGTAAGCTGGTTTTAGATTTTTTATTTTTATTTCTAATCTTTCGTTAGATTTTTTTTTGTTAATTAAATTGGTTGAGTATTTATTAAGGTTTTGGACGGATAATATGGAAGTTAGTTTATGGTTTTATTTATCTACAATAATTATTTAAAAAAATTAATTGGTTTAGTATTTACTTACGGCTTAGACGGCTCAATTTTGAGCTGTTTAGAAACCACTTTATATATATATATATATATATATATATATATAATAAAATGGATAAAATCATGATGCAGGCGGCGGCAGAACCCTATGAACTAGGGTTTCCCATAACTTGGGACCTTGGCAAATCACAGAAAGCTGCTGGCGGAAAGGTGCTGGCGGACGGGGACGGTTGGACCACAGTTACTCGAAGACATCGGGGTAGCGTACAAGAGAGGAGCAGTCTGGGAGGAGGTGGTGGGCAATCGGGTACGAAGGAGATGGGGGGACTGACAAGCAATAATACGCGATCAGTGGGGAATACGGGTGGTGCTAGTTCGGCTGGGACTACGGGTGGTACTCGATCGGTGTAGCGACAGTATAGACCGGTACAGCAAAATGCGATCGGTGAGGTATCGAGAATGACGCAGGCAACAATCCCACCAAAGATGGAACCACGACAAAGTGTGAGTGGGCCTGGTAGGGATGCTCATGCCCAACCGCGACTTCTTCTACAGCATGCAGCATATGCTGAGAAGGGTAAAGTATCCATGGTAAGCCAACCACAAAGAAAGTCATAGGCGGATTTCTTGTCGACTTACGACGGCCTTTGCCAATGGTCAGATGCATTATGTAGAACCTAAGAAGGTAGGCACGAGGGTGCGAGCCTCCTTCCCTGTGGAGGAACTGGCCGAAACCCTTGAATACTGGAGGAACACGGTGGTACTGTACGTGCTAGGCAACATACCTTTCTTCGGGCAAATCAAAGCATACACACATAAGGTCTGGCGACAAAAGGGAAGCATGGAGTTCTTCTCTAGAGAGAACAGATTTTATTATATTCGTTTCGGGATGCAGGACATGGATCATGTGTTGTAGGGTGGCCCGGCCCGTGGACTTTCGATGGGCGACTCCAGCGGTGAAGTTTATACCAAAAGGTGGAGTATGAATGGGTTCCTCCGACCTGTCGTGCTTTGGCATCTTGCCAAAGATTGCAAAGTGAATACTGAAGTGCAAAAGGAAGGAAACGAGGAAGGGTTGTCTGAGGTGTCACCAAATGGGGGAGGTGGAGAACACCTGACATCTTCGCATGGAGAAGGTCCTTTCCAATAAGGTCAAGATGCAGACGAAAGCAGAGACATGGAATTAGAGAGCGAACAGAATGTGGCTCAGGAGGACCCAGCGGGTTCTAGTGCATAGTGTGTCAATAAGGAGGCTAGAGTTTTTGGGTCATGGGAGGGAATGGATCAGGAAATAGACATTGGCTTGGACAGAGCTCGCATGGTTGAACAACAAAGCACCACAAGGATGCTCCCTATAGGCGGGTTGGGGATTTCTCAGCCTGTAAAGACTATGCTTATGGGAGACGAGAAGTTAGTAGTATTCCAGGCCCAATGTGGCATGAGGAAGAACAAAAAAGGGGGGAACTGGTGCAGCAACAAGAAAGGGTGTCCGGTGGCAGAAGGATGGGGGACGAGGACTGCAACACATACCATATACTTCCCAGACAGTGGAAGGTATCGGCAGTAGGAAGAGGCACGCAGGAGTAACTCACGATGACTCGAATAGACCTATACATGGTCAACATGCGGGTGGAGGTGGAGAGGTATGTCAAGATAATCCTCGAAGGCTAGAGAGGTACCAACCAGAGGTACGGGACGAGGATCTACAACATGAGGATGTTGGTCTGGAAGATGATGGAGAGCAAGCCACGCACCCAGAGGGCAATGCTTCTGAAATAGCTGGGGACTTGTCAACTATTTAAATTCCTATAATAACATGGAATGTGCGGGGTGCTTTCTCGCTGGGAAGATGGAAAGAGATTAGTCAGTTAGTATTGAGGGGTCAACATTGTATTTGTTCTCTTCTCGATACCAAAATTAAATCGGCCAGAGTTCTTTCGAGGTGGACGTCACCTCATTGGGAGCAGGTTAATAATCTACATATATACACTATGGCACGTATTTGGGTAAGGTGGGATGGTAGATGTTGGGACGGGCATGTTGTCCATCTATCTAAATTGTTGATTGTGATTCGATTCACAAATGTGGGAGGATTGTAATTTATATATTGTGCGATGTACGGCTATAATGATTGTAGCAGGAGGGATGATCTATGGAAGGAGATTATACATGTTTGTATCTTGGCTAGGAACCAAATCAAGCTTCCTTTATTGCTCATGGGCGATTTCAACGCTCTGTTATTCTGTCACAAAAAAGTGGGGGGTCGACCAGTCCCAGACGTCATTCTACAGGAGTTCCAATCGTGCCTAATGTAGTCAGGATTACAACCCCTGGAAAGATTGGGGCACATATGGACTTGGACCAATAAAGTTATGCAAGGACGTATAGCGTGCCACCTAGATAAAGCCCTTGGTAATCAAATTTGGTTCCACAAATTCCCTGACACCCTGGTGGAAGGTTTGGCGGCAGGCACCAGCGACCTTTCCCCCTTTTGTGTCCACTTTGCGGCATTAGAATGACACAAAGCAAGGTCGTTTAGATATAATAACAAATGGCATATGATGGAGGGTTACGGAGACATTGTGACCGAAGGCATGCGACGGGTGGTGCAGGGTAATGCACAATTTAAATTGGTGCATCGACTCAAGTTTGTGAAGCAGGATCTCATGCGCTGGAACATGCATCGAGGGCATACAACACTCGCTGAGGAGGAGGACAGATTGAAACATATACAGCAGCGCCTCCAAGTAGATATTCAAAACCCGATCCTCACTGAATCTGAGCGGTCACTGGCAAAGTCGGTCGGGATACTTCGACTTCATAAAGAGGTAGAAATAGCGCAAAGAGCAAAATTCTCTTGGTTGTGTGAAGGTGACAGGTGCACCAAGTTTTCTATGATGTGGTGCGTATGCGTCAGCATTGAAATCACATTGCCAAATTTATCGACCCAGATAGCAAGGAGTCGACTACGGGGATTGATATACAGAATGAAGCTATCAGGTATTACTCTGCTCTTTTTAATCAAAATAATTATTTGACACAATTTTTTGAAGTTATTTGTAAGTGTATTGTTACGACATATGGGAATCGGACTCTACATGCTTCGGTTACGATGGAGAAAATTAAAGCAATTATCAAAAAGGCTGATCCAAATAAGGCGCCTGGCCCAGATGGTTTTGGAAATAAGTTCTAAAAACTTCATTGGGATGAACACAAATATCAGGTTTTCGAAGTGGTTCAGGATTTCTTTAAGCATGGAGACTACTACGTGAACTCAATCACACCTTCCTCACACTTATTCCAAAGAAGGAAGGTACCAGCTTGCTTGAAGACTTCCGGCCTATTAAGTGTTGCAACTATTTGTATAAGGTGATTACACATCTTATGTGTAACCAGATGGGGGTCATCATGAATCAACTTGTCTCTCCAAATTAGGTTGTGTTTATCAAAGGCCGGAGAATTGCGGACAACAATCTTCTAGCTCACGAACTGGTACGTGACTTCAACAAGCCGGGAGGACAAAAAGCTTATCTTAAATTGGATATTCGGAAGGCGTATGACACGTTCAACAGGGACTTTGTGTGACATATTATGCATGAGCTAGGATTTGACCGAGCCTGGGTAGAGTTGGTACTAGAATGCATCACTACGCCTACATTCACTGTCCTTATAAAGGGTTCACCGTATAGTTTCATGAACAACAATATGGGACTTCGGCAGGGTGATCCATTATCGCCGTACCTGTTTACACTTGTTATAGATTACTTCTCTTGCATTATGAATGATATTGTGTTTCATAAGAAGATTATTCCTCTACAAATCATATTCATCCACATGTGTCACATCTCATTTATGCTGATGATATGCTAGTGTTCATGGCTCCTTCTCGGGAAGGTCTATTGGAGATGGCTTATCTTATGGAGACTTTTGGGTTGCATTCGGGATTACATCTTAATAGGGACAAGAGTATGGTTTATTTCAACTTACATTGTCCGAATAAGGAAGTGAAGGTTGTTATGCTAGGGGTGGAACGTGGTGAATTGCCTTAAAATACCTGGGATTGCCTCTGTCTATCAACTATGTCAGGGACATTGACTGTGTGAGTTTGGTGGAATATGTGCAACGTCGAATGGAAGGATGGCAAGCCCAGAATCTATCGTTCAGTGGACGGATCAAACTGGTCTAATCGGTTATCACTAATATCGCCCTTTATTGGCTGCATGCAATAAGGCTACTGATGGCCACTATTATAAAGATCGAGAAAATATGTGCGAACTTTGTCTGGCGAGGAGTCATTCATTCAATCAGTTTAGATATTCTGTGTCGCCCAAGGGAGGAGGGTGGAGTGGGATTGCAATCCCTACGGGTTCTTCGTGACATAGCTGTAATGCGTCTAACATAGCAGTTTATAGCTAGTGATTCGATGTGGGCGAGATAGATGACTAATAAATATGTTGAGGGGCAATTCTGGTCCTTACATGTGAACAACAACGCCTCCGTTACTTTCAAAATAATTTTGCAGTACAGAGACAAAGTACGACAACAGATTTCATGTATTATGAAGGATGGAGAGAACACAAGTTTGTGGTTCGACCTATGGATAAATCATCATAGTATCTTTGAAATAGGAGGCTGGAACATGTTTGTCACACCCGATTCCAGATTTGGTATTTCTAGAATTTTTAGAATTTAGTTTTTTCTAATAATGTATTCCTGCTGTATTTCTCATGTTCGTTCATGTCATTTTATTTATTGTCATTTTTCTATTGTTAAGAGAGACTACCCGAGATCGGTAGAATATCCATTGGCATTGCCATAGACCCGGTTTAAGATCCGCATGTAGAATGGACACCTGATTCGGTTCATTTGACTGAACCCATGACTAAACCATTTTTTCTCACCTCTTAGTATATATATGTGCTTTTCTCTCTCTCATCTCTTTCTTCATTTTTATTTCCTTCTTCCTTGCTCCTTTCTCCCTCACCCCTGGGCACCCCTCCCCTAGTCGAACCCTAGCACCGGGCCTAGTTAGGCAGAGGTCGTTGGACTCTTAGGCAAGTACATCTTGCTCAATGGTGAAGTTATAAATTTTTGAATTTTTATATATATGTTGTTTTAAAAAATATATTTGATGGAAAATGTTCTCATTGAGTTGCTGATCATATTTAGTTCTTGGGATTTTGGATTTTGATCTATAGATTTTTGTAGATCTGATTTTTTAAGTTTAGAGTTTTTATGGGTTTCATGAGTTTTCCTTGGTTTTGATCTATTAAAACTTAGTGGTTTCGAAAACTAGTTGTTCCTTTTGTTAGAGCATTTTATTTTGTGTAATTTGGCTTTTGTTTCACTTGATTTGGAGTTAAAATAAAGTTTTTATGAAGAAAATAAAATTTTGAGTTTTGGAGCTTTTGGCCATGGCTGAACCTGCAGTTGGAGAAGAAGAAGTCTTCATGCGGCCAGCGACCTATGCGTCATAGAGTGCTATGCGGCCCGAGAGGGTTATGCGGCTTGAACTCCTTGCCGCATACTAACAGCATGCGTCCATCTTGTTGGATGCATGACTGTACATTATACAAAGTATTTTGGAACTAAGTCCTTAAACTCCTTGTGTATTCACTCGTTGAACGAATACAAAATTCGCTAAGTCCAAGAGGGGCAACTATGCGGCGATCTGAGCATGCGGCAAGCAGTGTATGCAACAGGCAGTTCATGCGGCCACGAGCTGTTTCCCTTGAATGCATAACTCTGAACTATTTTGTAAATCTTTTTATGATTCTTGTCTTTTCTCCCTGACATACTTTTTGGCCTGTCACGTCAATCACTTTATGTCACTTCACTGACACTTTATTATTGATCCATCACTCAGCACTTGCCCCAAGGAGTAGACGTTAACCCTGAGCATGCGGCAACTGAGTCCATGCGGCAATTGGGTGCATGCGGCCAGTGAGTCCATGCGGCAATTAGGTGCATGCGGCCAGTGAGCGCATAGTGGGTGCATGCGGAAAGTGAGTCCATGCGGCCAGTGGACGCATGCTGCCAGTGGGTGCATGCGGCCAAGAATTTTTGTGTGCATTTTGTGTTCCCTTTAATTATGTTCGTTAGTAATTTCTTTTAGTGATTATTGTTGTGTGCTTCCTTATGTCGATACAAGTTTATGTTACCAGACAAGTTTTGCATGTAAGTTCACGAGACAAGTTTATGTACAAGTTCACAATCCTCACGAAACCGTAAAAATGTTTATATATAAAAATCTATTATATTTGGCATCGGGCAATCGAGTGTGAGTATTTTCTAATGTATCGTGTGTCGCGAATACTATAACTCGTGAAAATCTCGTAACCGTGACTCGTCATTCTAGGGAGTTCTCAAGTGTCCACGACTCGAGAACTTGAAATAATTTAGTAATGATTAAACAAGATAAGATTTACCTAGATCATTGGAAGGGAAGAATATTGCGCTACCAGCTACACCGATCTCTAAGGGCCCCATGCAGCATGGACCAACCCTGCTTGGCAAGGGCTCCATGACTAACTAATTGTACGCGTGCTGCGGCACTAACAAGACAAGTTTATATACAAGTTTATGTTACAAGACAAGTTTATAAAGCAAGTTTATGATCACAAGTTTAAGTTTATGCTTATAAGTTCAATTTATATTTATGAGAAGTAACAAGTTATGTTATTGTATGGTTAAATGTGCATTTAAGTTTACTAGATAAGCGTACCCTTGGCCATCCGGGTTGACTGTAGTGTTGGTGGTAGCAATATTCTTAAAACATGCATGTAGTAATTAATGTCTGTGATAACCCTAGCTAGTTAATCGTAGCAAGCTGTAAAGTTGTTTGGCCGTACGATGAATGATATTAATTTCATTATAGCTCCCTCTTCTAATTTTATTTTCTCCCGGCGCGTGGTTAGGGTGCTAAGTTCTGCTCGGGTGAAGGTCTTCAACCCCGGTCCTTATATTTTTGAGACTACGATAAACATGATGCATATATTAGACCATGGATGGTATATTTGATCATGTATTATTATACTCTGGTAGTGCAACATGTTGTATACACTAGCTTCATGATCATATGTGATATGTAATTTGGAATGCCTTTTTACTTTCATGTATGATACGCACTTGTACTGGTGTTGCTGGATTGAGATAGTAGGATTTGTCGGCCTTAGGACTGACGTCATGGCATGCTAGAGTTCACACATATATTTTCTACACAACCTTAACACATTGTAGCTTACTTCGGTATTCTGCAAGATGTGGTTGGACATGTCAGTCCTCATATTTAGTATTCTGGGAGCGGTACGTGACAATGTTGGCCATGGCAAGGCCGTATGAACGTGTAAGTTGTATTCTACATCGGTCACAGTGGCGACCATAACTGCATGGTGCAGCCCGCCAGTTCGTACATAAGATCAGACGGGTAAGAGTGGATGGAAGTCTTCAGGCGGACGTCGGGATCAATGTGGGATGGATAGGATACTGGCAATTTTATACACAAGCAGGTCTATGAGAATGTAAGGGTTGTTCACCCTAAAATACCACACGGTGAATTCATAGGGGATAAAGGATGTGCACGAAAGATGCAATATTGCATGTACAAGCTTCAGATGGGCAGACTACTTACTCTAGACATACTTGCACAGTTTGGAGTGCACACAGGCGGTGGAAATGCGTTCTATGTCACCATCACTGCGAGACAATGGAAAATATATGCTTTCAGTGTCCATTAGCATGGGAGACTTGGCAACATCAACAACGGAAACTACAACTACGGGGAGTTGGTGGTCGTGGCATGGAAGAAATAATATAGAAGCTTAGCACCATGAGAAGGAAGGGAGCAAGCTGGTTCAATAAAGCATGAATTAGACTGGCAGCGACAGTGTCGCATATGTAGAAAGAACATAACAATCGAATCTTTGAGGGAATGAAAACCCCGGATATTGATCTTATACATGATATAAAATAATATGTAATGACTCTGGTTGAAAGGCTGGTCTCTAACTGATCGCCGTAGTTTGTAATAGAAGTTTTATCAATAGAATTACCTTTATATATATATATATATATATATATATATATATATATATATATATATATATATATATCTCAAAAATGAGCTGTCTAAGTCATATGTATATCATTATCATTTAAATAAATTAAAAAAATTAATAAAAAGATAACTAAATAACTACTTAAATACTACACTTATTTTTAAAAAAACTTAACCAAACATTTAACTACCTAATATGATATATTTATAATTAAATAATTTTAACTCAAGTGGTTAAGATGGAAGATATTTTTCTAGATTACCTGAGTTCAATTCATAGGAATAACATTTTTTTATAATAAATTCATACTTAATTTTTTTACGCACGTGCAATATACGTACACATTACTAGTGTGTGTGTGTATGTGTGTGTGTATATATATATATATATATCACGCCCCAGTTCCAAATATATAGGAACCAGAACGGAACAATGCCAGCTAGCATGCACTCGTAGGTTACTCCAATATATGGAACCTACGAATGAGGCCTAAGCTGTATATGAACTCCACCTCATAAAAGTAACTATGATCACAATATCAATCTAAATCTCATCCAGTATAATAAAGATAACAACTACTAAGCAAGCAACAATGAGATAAGTCTAGAAATATCCATCAAAAAAGCAAATAATCTGTCACATCCCGATCTCGAAGGTCCCGACGACGCCCTCGCCGGGCGCGAATCACCGTGACTTGGCGCTCCCGCGGGAAGTGTATTGTCGTTTTCCATCGGAACTTGATGCCGTACGAGACTGGGGTGCGCCCGCACAAGACAACATCGTTAAAGTTGTGGTTATCATCGAATCGATCGAGTAAGCAGCGGAGGGACAGTATTGCAAACAATAATCCATCTGAGTAAACGGGCAAGATCGAGGCACGAGGTTCTCTGAATACAATGGCATCGTTCCATACATTATGTCCCTCTATACAACAGCAGCTCAAAGCAATCGATACGGCTCAAGGCATCGAAACCAAATTTTTGGGTCCTGGGATGAGGCACGTCTATCGCTTCCTCGGACGATCCAGTACCTGTGAACAAGCAAACTGTTGGTGGGTCAGCACTTTGGAGAAAGTACTTGTGAGTCTAAAATCAACGAACAGAAGCAACATTCACTAAAACCAACACTAAGTAATCATGTGATAAAATATTATATTACTAGTGATCTTTCTAGTTTTACCTATGTTCGTTACATGCATCACAAGAACGGAGTCATATTAATTCTTTTGGAAACATCTTTTGGAGACAGAAATAAGTTCAATACAACCAAGCAATCGAGGCAAACAGTTCAAGCACGATGTACTAATCAGGGTGTGCGCAGCGTGTCTCATGAGCTATACTCAAGATTCTAGGGATAATGTAGCATTTAGTGGACTATCTTTCAATCAATCACACAAGCATGAACTATCTATCAGAATTCGGTCCCCAAGAAACTCAAGATCAGTAGCGGTAAACTACTAACCAATGACTCTTTTATCTGATGCTATTAGTAGCTGTGACTCATGGTTGCTCTTCACTAATATTATAGCAGTCGGGACCAAGGTTCAGCTCTGCACTAATAGCCATTATCCGACCGATGTAAATGCATGAAACACTATCAAATAAACTCTAAGATGTACATGTTCATGAACAAGTAGGCTTATATACCTATATTCATTGTGTTCTTACCCCTTGCCTAACGGTTATCCCTGCAACAAACATACAAGTTAGCAATATATGCATATATAACTAAGGTTCTCTTTCTCTGTCCGTCTCTGCATCAAACAGTTAGGTATGCAAGAAGGCTAGCCTAGCATGCGCCCTAACTACTTGAATGCAGCTATCTCCATGAACCAGCTAACTTCTCTAACACAAACTCAACTCTTCCCAACAGAAGCATCGCCTCCCATCTAATAGCCACGTCCCCCTAGATCCCGTAGGACCGAAACATCATGATGCACTATTAGTCTTGCCCCATCGATCTCCATCCTCCATTCTAATAGCCACTTCTCCCTAGATCCCAAGGACCGGAACATCAGGGTGCACTATTAGTCTCCAAACTTGTCGTTTAGCCTCCATCCCCCGCCAGCTCCTCGATAACAAGCACATTCACACTTATAACACAAAGTGAGAATACATACATTCAATCCATCTATCTCTTATCTAATAGCCGCACCCCCTAGATCCCGTAGTAATGGAACATCAGGGTGGGCTACTAGACTCTGCACAAACACGACAAGCATTTACTCTTATAACAAAACAAGCATACATTCCATCAAGCTTTAACATCCAAGATATGAGCAACAAACATATGAATGATCTTTTACTTAAAATAATGCATCGCACAGGTCTATTTATCTCTTCAAGTTAGCATGCAACTCTACTCTTTCTTTCTCTAGCATGGCAAGGTTCGTTCGATAGTTGTGTCAGTGTAACTAGCATGCACATTTCTTATACTTAGCATGGCAATGGTTTTATCTCTTTTAGGTAGGCAGGTTCTCGTTCTATCATTCATGCAAACATATCTTATTAAGCAAACAAGCATTTCAAAAACTCAGATTCATTATTAAGGCGTGCAAGAATCAGAGAATAAAGTTTCTGTCCACTCACCTAGATCAGTCCTCTCCTGCTTCAACAATGAGCTCTTAAGGAAGATATCATTTTTTGAGTCCGCAAACCGATATCTCTTATATATAGTGCCGATGCGGAGTGAGGCACTACATAATCGGGTGGAGACAACCAACGACTATAATAAATTAAATGCAAATAAGTAATCCAGTTTCAAGAAATAAAATAAAGTTCCAAGTACGATAGTCACTACTGGAATGATAAGAAATAAAATAATCAAGGAAACTCGAAAGGATCGACCTCCTCGTCCATGAAATAAGTCTCAAGTCCAGCTCTGTACACCTGCGGGTACTCCTGATGATCGCCTACATCTGGAAGGGAACTAGGTCCTCAGGGGACATAACAAGATACAAAAGGTACAAGCTATGAAAACTGAAACAACTACTACTAAATGCAAGGGTGATTTTAACCTCCTATGTGAAAATTTAGAAGACATCGACAAACGTATGGAAGCTCTGGCTGAATATGGTAGGTCTAGCACTCATCCAAGACTAGAAATCTTTGTCTACACAAGACATCTAGATTGCATAGCGTTGAACAAACGCTAGAGGCCAACTGCATATATCAACTGGGTAAAGTGTAAAGTTCTCATGCGTCTATTAACTGTCCTCCCCCACAATCCCTACTGACCAATTCATGTCCATAACCCGCTCAGTTTGGCAACTGCTTGAGTCTCTAATACCCTAGTCATATCAGTTACATTTTCTATCCGTCACACGTTCCTTTCGTAATGATGGCCAGTCAAGTACGCAGTTCGTGCCCCTAAGAAGATGTCGCAATCGTGTAATGTGAGTGTCATGGCCAAAGGAGCTATACGGATATCCTCCTAACATAAGGTAGTCATCTAAGACTAAGTCGATATGCATAAAAATAATATAAGTAACAAGAACGACTAATCAAGTCGCTTGCACTCAAGTATACTTGGACACACAATTTACATAATAATCTAGATATGTACCAAATAAGGAAGCATACAAGGTATACTTGTTTGGATCCTGAATGGTGTTATGGCGATGTCCAGGTATTGATCTATGTAACTCAACAACTGTTGTCAAAGTAGGATCTGAGTAAACGCTTTTGGATACTGAAAATAATATCACCAACGTTCTCAGAATGAGTAAAATAGTTAAAATTGACTATCCATAAGTCCAATTCGGATACATGGACAAAAATGACAATTTTGGGTCAAAATAGAGTCCACATATGGCTCGCTTTGTACCAAAAAAATATGCCAGAAGTAAAAATCTCTAAATTAAGCAAACTTAGTATCTACAAGTCCAGAACGATGATACAAACTCAACGGAATATCCAGAATTGGATTTCGATGAGCCGAATATAAAACGTCCGTTAAGTCGGATCGTGGGACCCGCAAAACGGTATTCTGGTCAACGTTCTCCGAATTAAACCAAACTTGGGTCACAGGACCAGCATAATGCTATGAGTCCGATGGTGCAAGTTTTATTTCGAAACGATAAGCACACACACAAAGTTATTACAAACTTTCGTAATAGGTCGATACAGTATTTTTTGACCGATACAGGTTGATTTCGTCGCGCACACGCGACCAAATAAAATTTTGTCGACTCTCATACGTCCATGTTTACTGTACGCACCTTTCGATGTCCATAGTACGCGATGAAGTAGTCCCGTTTGGCGGGAAGGACCCCGTATCGAAAAAAATTTGATTCCGAAAACATGATTTTTTTCTCATTTCCAAAGTAGAATAACTGAAGTTTAACAGTAAACTAATTAAAACTAATTGATGAGAAATAAACTTGCATATGTTGTATAAAAGTCTATTCAAACCAAAATTTAAAATACTAAATATTTTGAGAGAAAAACGGGTGCAAAGTCGGGGGTATGGACTGGTTTCCTGAAGTTTAAAAAATTAATTTTTTTTGGCCGACTTTCGAGTTGATTTACACGCAATATAAAACAAAAATAATAAATCTAATTAGGGAACTGGAATGTGGTCATGTTGTGAACCCAACGAAACAAACAGATCAAAAAACGGATGAACGGAGAGGAAGAAATCATACCCGAAACTTGGGGTGATGGAGTTGGACTGCTGTTGTGCACGGGTTGAATCGGCTGAGTTCGACGACCGTGGACGGCGCGGAGGCGACTGGCAGTCGCCGGTGACGAAGGCCGGAGGTCACCTGGATGTTGGGCATCCGGGTTGACTGTAGTGCCGGTGGTAGCAATATTATTAAAACATGCATTTAGTAATTAAGGCAGGTGACAACCCTAGCTAGTTAATCGTAGCAAGCCGTATAGCTGTTTGGCCGTGCAATAAATGTTGTTAATTTAGCTCGCTCCTCTAGTTTTATTTTCTTTGGCGCATAGTTAGGGTATTAAGTTCTTCTCGGGTGAAGGTTAGCAACCTCGATCCTTGTTCGATTTAAGGGTTGTGGTCCCGATCCAGAGTAGTTTCTATGTCCTCTTACCTCTCATCGTCTTACTTTTCTTTATAAGTATTTTGTTATCAATTCTTCCAGTTATATTTTGAGACGAGTACATTGGTACCGTACAAGTCTCAATCCGCATTTATTTTAATATGTCTTGGGTTTTGATGTATGATTGTGGCAGTTTTGGTCTATCACCTTTTGCTCCGTTGTGGTACTTGTTGATTGAGGTTCTGACCCCACTGGTTTTTTATGGCCAGATTACCCCGAGGAGAACCAGGATCCACCGCACTTCCAGCAAGATGGCTCGCACTCGTAGGACTGTGGCCGAAGCTCGCGAGTGGGTTTTCTTCCTCCACCCCTCGTAGTGTTATTTTATTTTGTGGTATTTTAGCAAGAGGCAGTGTTAGCCCCTTATTTTGAGATCATTTATCTATCTACAGTCAACATGATATATATATATATATATATATATATATATATATATATATATATATATATATATATATATATATATATATATATATTAGATCATGACAGGTATATTTGATCATGTATAATTATACTCTGCTAGTACAGCATTTTGTATTCACTAGTTTCATGATCATATGTGACATATAATTTGGGACGCCTCTTTACTTTCATATATGATATACTCTTGTTCTTGTGTTGATAGATTGAGATATTAGGAATTGTGGGCCTTAGGAATGACGTCATAGCATGCTAGAGTCCGCCCATTTGTCTTCTTGACAACCTTAGCACATTACGTCTTACTTCGGTATTCTGCAAGGTGTGGTTGGCCATGTCAGTCCTCGTATTTATTCAGTATTCTGGGAGCGGGGCGTGATATCTTTCGTCAAAGAATTTTGTGTAAATGCACTTATCCATCTCACTGACCCTGTAGCCGTTTCATCTTATGACTTTATCAAACTTCTCATTCCATATTTTGGAAGCTTGCTTCAGACCATATAATGATTTCACTAACTTGCAGACTTTGTCTTCAAGTTCCTTGATAACAAATCCTTCTGGTCATTGAATGTAAATCTCTTCGGTCAAATCTTCATTTAAGAATGTTGTTTTAACATCCATTTGATGAATAACTAGCTTATGAATTACACTTATAGCAATCAACATCCCGATGGTTGTCATCCGCGCTACTGGAGGACAAGGGTCAAGTCTCGAGGTAAGTCAGTACCAATGACTCAGTAGAAGACATGACTCCAATCTAGGATGCACCTTCGTAGTCAGGATACATGATGGATATCGTGTATCACGAGCGTGAAACTCATCTTCACTGGCCAAATATGTCGAGGCGACCATAGTACTCCAAATATTGGTGAAATACTAGACCGTCGACTGAACCCAAGATATACTTCCATTACCTAGCCTACTACTGAATGACATAACTGAAGGGCAAAACAGAAAGAAGACCACGAAGATGGTACCTGAGACTCCCGAGGTACTGCCCTCATACTGATACTAGAACTACCCCTGAGACTGCGCATACAATCGCGCTCTGCGCTACCTGACCCTCTGAGCTCTAGATGGCGGAGGATACTGCACCAACTGCTGAACTGCTAGTGTTGTCTCTAACTGCTCAAACACTTGTGGGGGTGATGACCGAGGCGCTTGAAAGAACTAAGGTGGTATATATGGTATAGCTGGTCATCCTCGAAATATCGGATAGGGACAAGTGCTAACTGAATGACCCTTTGCTGCACATCAAAAGCATCGCCTACTCACCGTCCAACAACCTGATCTAAGATATCCCATATCTCCATAGTAGATACATTATTCTAGTTCTACATGATACTACAGGTGATGATACTCTGGTGCTGGGTTTGGTGTACAGGTCGCCCTCCTGCTGGTAGTCGTACACAGAAAATAATCACATGATCTAACACTCCACATAACAAACAGACATCGTGGGCCCTCCGGCAAGCTACACGGATGTGACCACCCTTTCCATAGTAGGAACCATTGATTGGAATCTTCTGATACTGGAATGGATGACTGCATGTTGGTATTGGTGCTGTTGAGGGATATTGGGATGAAGAACTAGACATAGGTGCTCGATACCTCTTGTGACCCTCAGTTGTTGTTGCTGCCCTCCTGACTAGATGCTCATGCTCTTGTGCTACCTCTATAGTAGACCAGACTAGATATGCTGACAGAAGTCGAGAATTAATCGTAATCGTTGGATCTGCCACGTCAGCGATCAACGTCACCATCTAAACCAATATCATCCACTCAAAAGAAAACCAAGAAATCAATGGATAATAGATTAAAGAAAACCAAGACACCAATGGATAATATAGTGAACCAAATACTATTCACAAAAATATCCAAACACCATTCACAAAAATATCAAAAATAAAAATATTCAAAATGGTATACCAACGGTATATTGTAGTATACCGACGGTATACTTGCCAAGAGAAAAAATTCCTAATTCAGGAAAATCATGGTTATCCGTTCTATGCATGGGTCCTAGCACGGGTCTATGACAATGCCATAAGGTATTCTACTGGTCCAGGGTAGTCTCACATAATAACATAAATTCATAAATACATGAATACAATAAATACAACATAAAATACGTCATAATATTATTTATGAGAAAAAAATTTAAATACCAAAAAATCAGAAATACAAAAATTGAGAACGGATGTTGCAATAGGATATCTTCCTTAATCGAAGTGCAGAGGCCAGGCTAGCATATATAGTCCTCGAAAATCATTACCTCAAACTTTTATTGGTCAAATTCAATAACCAAGGAGTCGGTAGGGAGCCCAACATATTGATGTCAGATGTGCCGTAATATTTTTATCACTTGAAAAGGAAATCCACAACAGAGTCACCATCGTATAAAAAAATGTATCCTTTCAAAGAATACTATTTACAACTTGTTCCAACTCAAAACTCTATTATAAAATTGTTGTGATTATAAGAATTTTAAGCCAAGTTTGAGATTCTGGAAAGTATAGCAATGAAGGTCGAATCATTTCATGATTTCTTTACTCCGTTGATGACATGACGACTTTTAGAAGTTATCAATGCGTGAAAATATCGTTTGGCAGAGTATGGTCGAAGAGAAGTGCTAGGGCTGTTGACTACGAGGTGATAAGTTATTCTGTATGCTTTTTGTGTATGATGAGTGTATTGGAAGCCTAAAAATTGAGGCTATTATAGCCAAAATGTCTCAAAAATAGTTACTGCTGAAGTCTCACGGGAAGCACTGTCACTTGGGAAAGGACTGCTCGCAGGAAGTATTATCCTATAACCAAGGACTTCATGTAGACTTGGTTAACCCACATTCGTACGAGGTTAAAGGAGATGTTGCCACATGGATACACGTTCATGAGGCTTGTAAAAAGATGCTTCCGTATGGCAGCATTTATGTGAGGCATGGGGCACATTCCTACACAGTCGAAGTCACATTCTGTCATGTAGCTTCCTAATACTGCGTCTGCAAGTAACACAATATTTGACAGCTTCAAAGAGTCACCTCGATCTCTGTAATATTCTTTACATTTTTATGCATTGATACATCATGATGTCACATCATACAATCTCACATGAAGTAATGTTTTCGCGAGGCAAAAGCTACAGGGAGCAACATCTGCAGGAAGATAAGATTGCAGGAAGCAATATCTACAGGAAGCTAAAATTGCAGGAAGCACAAGTTTGGTTTGACAACTGTCATGATTATTTACTTGGATTCTGTACTATTCTTTATCAATTGTCTTATCAAAATTATATGATTATATTGGTTGTCACATCAAATTATATGCATACGTACAACATATTAAATGTGATTAGACCGCTTTATATAGCAAAGCCTCCCGTCGGAAGGGATGCTCTTGCGAAGTAACTACTCCTTTTTGACTTTTGAACAAATATTCTGCTCGCAGGAAGGCTATTCCTGTAAGATGACTTATCGCGGATTGTTTACTTTTGATAGTTTTATACTTCTACAAGGTTGGCGAGGGTAGTTCCTAGCAGACTGGTGTGTCAGATTGATTTCAGAATATGGGTGATATGGCATACTATCCGCAATGAATGTCAACTTCATCAGCGTCGATACCTACTTAAGAGGAGGAGGACACTCAAGAGGATGGTAGTTCAGATTCAGATCCTCCTACAGAAAATACGGAGGCCGAAGTGAATGACTAGGTCTCGAGCGTGGTTATTGGCGGGATTATTGTCGATTTGCGAGGTGTTGTAGCTGATTAATTTTATGCTTGACATGTATTTTCTTTAGACGACTTTTATCCTAAAAAATGTATCGATTAATTTCCAACAATTACATTGTCATGTATTCTCTTGGTTGTCTAGTACATTTTCTCTGTTGTGTCCTAGTCCACCACAGTTGCTGCAAACAGAGATCTCTTATGGATAAATCCTTCGTCATAATGGGGTACTTTCTTCTTTGGTCATCCAGTTTTGTGTTGTACATATGGTATTCCAATTTGGCCATTAACCGATTGACTTTGAAGATTGTAGGGAGTAGAATTGGTTCAAGGTGTGGTTCATATACACTTCTCAATTTTTCAGTAAAAAATAGTAAAGGATAAAAAGTATCGACACTTACAATATTATAAGACTTACATGCATAATATGTATGTACACATGGTAGATAAGTATGATACCACCTTAAATATGAACAATAATGATCGTTTAAGTGTTCCAAAATATGTTCTACTTATCGCACGTTCTAATATTTCAAACAAAAAACTATCAATACACAATATTTGTATGTGATGTTTTTCTCTAATGGTGCAGGCCATCATTTTTAACTTCCACGTACAATAATTTATTTTCAGATTTTTAGCGATTTGTTTGTTTCTTGTCTTGAATGTAAGGAGGTTAATGTGACATATGACAAAATTAAAATTAAAATTAAAATTAAAAGTAATACTAAAAACACTATAATGTTAAATATTACATAATGCTATTTAACACACGTGAGCTGCAACATAAAAAAAGAAGAAGCAACTATTTGGATCCATTAATTATAATTACGTAAACAAAGTGAAAATTCTCCCATGATGCAAGAAAAACATAATAGAAGACACGATCTCAAATCCAATAGTAATAATATCTGCCGTAGTTGCAACTAATTGGCACAAGTAGTGGTACTTACGGCTGCAAATCTCTAATTGGACACTGTCGGCTCTGTTGTCAAGCCAAATCCAAACGGAAACAACGGGTCATAGTGCCTGTCCCCGACATTCATGGGCAGCTGATCCACGGACCTGAACCACGTCCTGGACAGCTTCCCGGTGAACCCGTAGTCGCCGAAGAGCACGTCCGCGACGCCCTGGCCCTCCGTCCCGGGGAGCCAGGCCGCGACGAGGGCGTCCATCCACGGGACGTAGCTTTCGATCGCGAGGGGCCTCCCGGAGACGACGACCACGACGCACCTGACCGCGCCGCAGACGTCCCCGATAGCGCTCGCGCCGGGGCCGGGCAGCGTGAGGTTGAGATTGTCTCCGGCCGTCTCGGCGTACGGGGTCTCGCCGACGACGACAATGGCGTACGAGAAGCCGTTGTCCCTTACGAAGGCGGCGCCGGGGTTCTCGGAGTAGACCACCTCGGTGGTAGGATCGAGTGTGGATTTGATTGCATCATAGATGGTACTACCTGTATTTGCGTAGTCCAAATGTTTACTATACAGGATTCAAATCAATCAATCACATACCAAGGGAAATTGATTTAGACTCCAAAAACATCGTGTCGTGGTAACCACAAGGTTCACTCAAGTTCGACAGGCAGGCAGTTGATGACCCTTGTGATGGTTACTGGGGAGAGGGGAGAGCTATAGAAGTTATGGCTGGGTGGCATAATATCGGTTGTGGTTAGGATGATATTAAAAGTTTATGATATCAAATTGAAAAACTTGAATAGTTTAGAATAATATTAAGTTAAAATTAAGCCAAGAATTAAGAAAGAGAGAGAGAGAAGTGATCTGTTACATACCAACTGTATTGTTATTTCCACTTTCTCCTTGCCAAGTTATTGTCCATCCTCCACACTGATAACCCAAGTTATCGGCATGGCTTCCGGCAACTAGGATCTTCTTAGCCTTCTTCGCAAGGGGAAGCAATGGCTTCTCATTAGACTTCCCATTTTTCAACAAAACAAGCGATTTCCTTACCGCTTCTCTTGCCAACTCCCTGTGTTCCTGTTACATCCATGGACCAACTGTAAGCAGAGGATATCGCTCTCAAATTAATCAGGAATAACAATGCATTTCTATAGCAAGTCCTTCAAGGAGTTTAACAACCTTCTTCCCCAACTGATCGGCATAGCTAAGATCAGCCATGGGGTTCTCGAAGAGGCCCATGACGAACTTGACACGAAGAATCCTTCTCACAGCGTCGTCGATTCTGCTCATGGGGACGTAGTTCTTGTTGACAAGGTCGGTAAGGTCGTCGATGAAGGTCGTGTAGTTGTACGGGATCATTATCTGCAGAGCACCAAAAGACGGATGAGCGAGACTTTGAAAAAGGTTAAAAACTAAACTCTTCGTGTCGAAACAATATCATAGCTATTCTATATAGAGTAAGGGTCCGATTGGTTCACCGTATCGAAACAATATCACAGCTATTCTAATTTTAAAAAAATTTAAATTTTTAAATTTTTTAGTTTTTTAATGTTGTATTTTTCTAAAACATTATTAACTTAAAACTCAATTACATTACATGGTATACCAAACATATGAATGCAATTGACATTACATTGTATGGTTTGATTATATGTTCCAACCAAATATGGTATTGTAACTGTAATTCCATTACCTTACAAACCCAATTACATTACAAATCAAATTCTATTACGATTACGTTACGGTGAACCAAACGGACCCTAAAGAACATTCTTAAGGGGGTAAAAATAGTTGGAAAAATGAGTGGAGATAAATATAGAAATAAAACAACTTTCACTTAGGATCTGCTTGGATTGAGGGTTAAGAGAGTTAAGTGAGGAAAAGTTAAGTGAAGGAAAAAAAAAGAACCATATTTGGTTGGAGGGTGGAGATTTAGGAGGGAGAGTAATAGAGGGTTAAGTGGGAGATTTTGTTTAACCCTCTTTTGTCTATTTTTTTAACCCCCCAAATCAGGAGGTTAAGAGGGAGAAGTGAGGGATTTTGTTTAAAAATTAATAAATATATCCCATTTAACTCTTTCCTCCACTCAAAATCTCCAATCCAAGCAAGGGTTATTAAACACACCCCACTTAACTCTCCCGCAAATCCAAACAAGGTTATATGTATTGACTCCCTTCCCCCTCACTTAACATTACCCCACTTAACCCCACTTAATCCTGCTTATTTTTTTGCCCCTAAATCCAAGAAGACCCTTAGGGTCTGCTTTGATTGAGGGTTAAGTGAGTTAAGTGAGAGAAAACTAAGTGAGGAAAAAAAAAGAACCATACTTGGTTTGAGGGTGGAGATTTAGGTGGGAGAGTAATAGAGGGTTAAGTAGGGGGTTTGTTTAACCCTCTTTTGTTCATTTTTTTTAACCCCCCAAATCGGGAGGGTTAAAGAGGAGGAAGTAATAAATTTTGTTTAAAAAGTCATAAATACATCACATTTTACTCTTTCCTCCACTCAAAACCTCCAATTCAAGCAAGAGTTATTAAACACACCACACTTAACTCTCCCTCCAATCCAAGCAAGGTTATATATATTGACTCACCTCCCCCTCACTTAATTCTGCCTCATTTAACCCCACTTATCCCTACTTATTTTTTTCCCTCAATCCAAGCAGACCCTTAGTGTCTGCTCGACATTTGTAGCGTAGCAGTTATGAGGTATTTTTAGAGTACCGACTATGAGCGGTTATGAGGGATCCAATTTTGGATGATTTTAAGTAGCGACTTTTAAAGCAGTCCAACACATGATTGGTAATTCATTATCGAGTGTTTCTGAATTTTTTTACATGAATAAAATTACCTATATGTCCATATATAAATAAAAGTTCTCCCAAAGTTTCATTTTTAATGATAAAGTCTTTTTTTATTTTATGAGTGGTTCCGAGCGCGGGAACTGACATCCAGTCCACGTTTCGATCAGGAAGTAAAAAAAGCAATATTTAACCAAAACAAGTGCCTAAAAAATACCAAGTAGGGACTTTTAAAACACTTCAGAAACGGTCAGTTCAAAAATACCACAAGACCGATGAAAACACCGTTATCAATGGGCTGTTTGGATGCTTGTAACTCCTCGAAAGTATAAAAATGTCACTTTCAACATGTTGTAATGCAGTGCACTTGCAACATCTATCACTTTCCAAATATATGTTTGGATACATAATTTTTTTGTCCTCCGAAAGTGAGAAGTTTCAAAATATTTTATTTGGATGACAACATCAAAGTGTAAGTGAGAATTAAAAAAGTAAGAGATCATAGTCACTTTCAATGGAGTTCCTCTCCATTTTTCCTAGAATTGAGAAATAAAAAATAATGGGGATAGCAATGAAAAAAATGTCACATCATAGCCACTTGCAATGGAGTTGCAATGACAATCCAAACACGAAAACTATCTACACATGGGGACAGTTGCAATGAAAGTTCAAGTTTCAATGCACTTTCTATACAGTTTCACAAACCTAAACAGTGTTGGAGTGGGTAGGGTTCCCAACCTATGTGAAAAATATCCCGGAGTTGGATTGACTATTCCTACATATAATAGGAATACCTCAATATATTTGGAATGTGTATTCCTACATATAATATAAATATGTCAATGGATTTATATTTGGATTGGATATTCCTACTTATACCTACATATAATAGAAATATGTCAATGAATTTGGATTTGGTTTGGGTATTTCTATATATAATAGGAATACTAATTGTGGGTTTGAGGCTATATATATTAGGTGTCTCATAGCCCTAAAATATATTCCATATATCTCAAAAATATTACAAAACGAGGCAAGATTGTTTTTACAACATTGGAAGGTGAGAGGAAGATATTGAAGGCTATTTCGAAGAGGAGATCGGTTTTGGATAATTCTTCTTTCGTCATCTCCGTTCTTTGTTTGTCCGTGATATATTTTCTATTCCAAAGAGTTGTGATGATCCGTTTGGATCGATGAGAAGTTTGTAAGGAGTCGGTGTATTTCTTATTCCATTAGTAGAGGCTTTTCAGGGTTGGACTCTGATCATCCCGTAGTTTTTTTATTTGGATTTTTCACGTAAAAATTTCTGTGTCTGCGATTTGTGTTTGACATTTTTTATTTTGTGTGCTTTTGCTCAGTTCTCTCGTAGGTACTCTCTACTTTGGGGAACGGTTTTCGCACTTTCGTTCCCAACAAAGTGGTATCAGAGCCGGATTCTGGAGTTCAGAGAAGTCAGGAGTTGACAGGCAAACCAGGAAGGAGAGAGAGACGCGAAGCCGATACGCATGTAAACCTGAACGGTACCAACTATCATTATTGGCGGAGGAAGATGAAGGATTTGATGTTCGTCAAGAAGCTGCATCTTCCAGTATTTGTGTCCGAGAAGCCTAGTGACAAATTCGAAGATGACTGAAAGTTCGAGCATATACAGGTGTGCGTGGATATATCAAGCAGTTCGTTGACGAGAACGTGTACAATCACTTTGCCAATATTGAGCACGCGAAGACGCTGTGAGATAAGCCGGAATCTTTGTATGCGAAGAAGACTGGGGTAAACAAGATGTTCATGATCCGAACGATGATGGATTTATGGTACAAAGATGGCGGGTCTATTACGGATCACTTGAGTGAGTTCTAGGGCGTGGTTGACCAGCTATCCTTGATGGGAGTCAAGTTCGACGACGAGGTTCAAGGACTATGGCTGTTGTGTACATTGCCAAACTCGTAGAAACCGTACGAGTATCTATGATCGCTTCTGCTCCGGAAGGCGTGGTTAGTCTGGAGTTTACCAAGAGAGAGGTACTAAATTAAGAGATGCGGAGACCTTCTCAGGAAACTTCATCCACATCCCACTCAGATGCGCTAGTTTCAGATATCGGCGGAAGGAGCAAGAGTAGGGGTCCAAATGTTGGCAGAGACAAGAGCAGGTACAAGTCCAATGGTAGGTACGAGGAATTAGAGTGTTACCATTGTGGCAAGAAGGGCCACATCAAGCAGAACTGTTTCGCTTGGAAGAGGGAGAAGAAGGGCGTCAAGGGAAAGCA
Source organism: Iris macrosiphon (assembly GCA_036927795.1). Classification (NCBI taxonomy): domain Eukaryota; kingdom Viridiplantae; phylum Streptophyta; class Magnoliopsida; order Asparagales; family Iridaceae; genus Iris; species Iris macrosiphon. The sequence goes on from JAYESA010000006.1 coordinate 211,334,538, forward strand.
AAGTGAGAATACTACAGCGGCGGCCTCGGCACATGGAGACGACGTGATCATTGTAGGTGATGATATAGTTATGAACCTCGCCTGCGATGACAACTCCTGACTGGTGGACTCAGGTGCTTCAATGCACGTATCTCACAATAGGACATTATTTGCTACTTACACAACAGACAACTGTGGAGTGTTAAAGATGGACAACGAAGATGTGCCGAAAGCTTTTGCTATTGGAGATGTGCATTTGAGGATGAAGAAATATGCAGTTCTTGTTCTCAAAGATGTTCGTTATGTCCTTGATATTTGTTTCAACCTGGTGTCAGTTGGAAGGTTGGATGAAGAGGGTTTCTTCAACCTCTTCGAGAACGGTCAATGGAAGCCTACCATAGGTTCGATGGTGATTGCCAGAGGAAGCAAGAAGTCCGGACTCTATTATATGAAAGGGAGCGCACATGGGACACATGAGGTGAATGCAGCTACTGATGCGTCTACTGAGTTATGGCATAGGCGGCTCAGCCATATCAGCGAGAAGGGGATGAGCTACTTGGTGAACAGGAAGGTGATTACAAGGCTAAAGTCTACAAAATTGGAGATATGTAGGCACTATTTGGCGAAAAAGTAAAATATGGTGTCTTTTCAAAGTCATCCAAGTTCAAGGAAGTCGGCGTTGCTCGAGTTGATTCACTCAGATGTCTGCAGTCCTATGAAGGTAAAGTCCATTGGTGGTGCTTCTTATTTTGTGACTTTTATTGATGATTGTTCCAGGAAGGTTTGGTCTATGCCATAAAGACCAAGGATCATGTCATGCCCACTGTCAAAGAGTTCCAGGCCTCTGTTGAAAGGGAGACGGGCAAGAAGCTACTATATGTTCGGTCCGAAAACGACGACAAGTACATTGGTCCCTTTGATGCTTATTGTAGAGAGCAAGGGATACGACACCAGAAGACTCCGTCGAAGACACCTCAGCTCAATGGTGTAGCGGAGCGAATGAACATGACGCTGATGGAGAGGGTACGATATTTGGTATCATAACCAAACTTGTTGGAAAGCTATTGGGGTGAGGCACTTTACACAACTGCTTATGTTATTAATTTATATCCTAGTGCTCCTTTGTAGGGTGATATGCCTGACAAAGTATGGTATGACAAAGAGCCGTTATACAATCACCTGCGAGTGTTTGGTTGTAAGGCCTTCGTGCATGTACCGAAGGACGAAAGATCCAAACTTGAGCCGAAGACGAGGCGGTGTGTCTTTGTCGGCTACAGTCAGGATGAGTTTGGCTATAGACTCTATGATCTAGTAGGAAGAAAGCTCTACAGAACAAGGGACGTGGTTTTCGTTGAGGATCAGACCATGACCAACACTCAGGATTCCGAGATGCCTTCTGAAGCTGAGGAACTGCCTGAGTTAGAGTCATTTTGCTTTGAGCAGTTTTCAGAGGACATCGCAGAGGATCCAGTTATTGGGGAGCCAATTCATGGAGTTGCTTCCAACCTTAATCATCAGTCTGCTGATGGTGGTCAGGGTGACCCTTAGGAGGATGAGCATGCTGAGGAGGTAGTTTCTGAAGGGTAGGAGTTGTTGATATACAGCCAACACCAGTGGTTCCGTTGAGAAGAAGCGATAGAGAGCGTGTATGTGCTACTGACTGACGGGTAGAGCCCGAATATTTTCTAGAGGCTATGGAAGACGAACACAGGCTAGAGTGGATGGAGGCTATGCAGGAGGAGATGAGTTTCTTACATGCCAATTCTACTTATGAGCTGGTGCGGTTGCCAAAGGGCAAGAAGGATTTGAAAAATCGATGGGTATTCAGAGTGAAGCAGATAGATGATGCTACTCGCCCTCGATACAAAGCGAAGCTGGTAGTTAAAGGCTACAGACAGCGAAAGGGCACAGATTATGATAAGATTTTTTCGCCAGTCGTTAAGCAGTCGTCTATTCGGGTGGTGCTAGGATTGGCAGCCAGTTTTGACTTGGAGGTTGAGCAGATGGACATGAAGACGACTTCCTCCAAGGTGATCTTGAGGAGGAGTTGTACATGGAGCAGCCAAAGGGATAATGTGAGAAGGACAAGTCATACTTGGTCTGTCGGTTGAGGAAGAGCTTGTATGGTCTAAAGCATGCTCCGAGGCACTAGTACAGAAAGTTCGAGTCATTTATGGAGAAGCATGGTTATGCACGGACGACGTCGGACCATTGTGTATTTGTGAGGTACTTTGCCTAGGATGATTTTATCATTTTACTGCTCTATGTTGATAATATGCTACTGGTTGGTAGAAATACCACTAGGATAGCGAAGTTAAAGCGCCAACGGGCGCAACCTTCTCTATGAAGGATTTGGGTGCAGCGAAAATAATTCTTGGGATAAAGATCGACCGAGATAGAGAGAGTTCAAGCTAATACACTTGTCCCAAAAGAAGTACATTCACCGATTACTTCAACGTTTCGGGATGGACGGGTCGAAGAAAGTGAGTAACCCCCTTGCGGCTCACTTTAAATTCACTGAGGAGCAATGTTCATCTACCGAGGACTAAAAGAAAGATATGGAGCGCGTTCAATATGCCTCAGCTGTGGGGAGTCTCATGTATGCTATGGTGTGTACGAGGCCAGACATCGCTCACGCAGTTGGCACAGTTAGCAGGTATACTTCCAATCCTGAAAAAGTACATTGGAGTGCGGTCAAGTGGATTCTACGATACCTTCAGGGCACTGCCGATTGGAGACTTTCTTTTGGTGGTGACGAACCGAAGCTGGTTAGGTATACCGATGTTGATATGGCTAGAGATATAGACACGAGGCGATCGACTTCGGGCTATGTGATGATGTTTACTGGTGGAGCGGTATCGTGGCAGTCGCGGTTACAGAAGTGTGTTGCCTTATCGACGACAAAGGCAGAGTACATTGCGACGACGGAGGCTTGCAAGGAGTTGATGTGGATGAAGAAGTTGCTGCAGGAAATGGGACTAAAGAAAGAGAAGTACCCTTTGCTTTGCGATAGCTAGAGTGCAATTCACCTTGTGAAGAACCAGACATTTCATAGCCGGTCCCAGCACATTGATACCCGGTATCATTGGATACGAGATGTGGTTGAAAAGAAGCAAGCAACGCTTGAGAAGGTTCATACGGATGACAATGGAGAAGACATGTTGACAAAAATTCTTTCAAAAAAAAAGTTTGAATACTGCAGGCGGATCGTCGGGATGATGACCCTCTCCACATAGTTGTGAAGGAAAAGATTTGTTGGAGTGGGTGGGGTTCCCAACCTATGTGAAAAATACCCCAGAGTTGGATTGAGTATTCCTACATATAATAGGAATAGCTCAATATATTTGGATTGGGTATTCCTACATATATTAGGATATATATGTCAATGAATTTAGATTTGGATTGAATATTCCTACATATAATAGAAATATGTCAATGGACTTGGATTTGGATTTGGATTGGGTATTCATATATATAATAGGAATACTAGTTGTGGGTTTGAGGCGATATATATTAGGTGTCTCCTACCCCTAAAATATATCCAATCTATCTCAAAAATATTGCAAAAGGAGGCAAGAGTGCTTTTACAACATTGGAAGGAGAGATGGAGAGATTGAAGGATATTTCGAAGCGGAGATCGGTTTCGGGTAATTCTTTTTTCGTCATCTCCGTTCTTCGTTTATCTGTGATATATTTTCTATTCCAAAGAGTTGTGGTGATCCGTTTGGATCGGTGAGAAGTTTGTAAGGAGTCGGTGTATTTCTTATTCCATTAGTGGAGGCTTTTCAGGGTTGGGCTATGATCGTCCCGTGGTTTTTTTCATTTGGATTTTTCACGTAAAAATATCTCTCTCTACGATTTGTGTTTGGAATTTTTTGGTTTGCGTGCTTTTGCTCGGTTCTCTCGCAGGTACTCTCTGGTTTGGGAAACGGTTTCCGCGCTTTCGTTCCCAACAAACAGACCCTTAGTGTCGGGAACATGTTCAAGAAACCGATATTACCACAACTAACAAGCGACTTTTGAGTCGCTAAAGAGATTCTAAGAAGTGGACATTCCAAAAATCCATGCCGCTTCCTTATCATACCGTGTCGGACACGTATCGAACATGCCACATACACTCTAAATTACACTAGGACACAAAAATAGGTGCCAAATCTTTGTAACCGTGTCCGGAATGTGTCATGTCGTAGCGGTGGCTGTGCGACATAAACCAAGTAACGGAACAAACTGACCATATCGATGCCGGAATTAACTCCAGCAAGAACAGAGTAAGTGTAATTTGCACCAGCTGGAGTGGTGATCCTATCAATTCCCTGCCAATCTGATATGACAAATCCCTGAAAAGAAAAAAATCCATGAACCAAAATTTGTTCGGCTGCAAGAAAACTGTGGAAAAACAAGAACTCTCTGATTATGATGTGCATTGTGTCATCCCTTACTCTGAAACGGAGTTTGTTCTTGAGGAAACCAGAGACCAGAGCTCGGTTCGCGTGCATCTTGACTCCGTTCCAGCTTGAGTAAGAAACCATGACAGTGGAGACGCCCTTGATGATGGAGTTATAGTAGGCCGGCATGTGGATGCCGAAGAGGCCGTGTCCGTTGATGATGGTGTTGTTCTCGTTGATACCGTTGTGCGTCCCGCCATCACCAACATAGTGCTTGGCACAGGCCGCAACCTTATCCCTGACCAGTCAGCAATTGTTCGATGTGTCAGTCTGATTACAGATTGATGAATGTTCAAGTATCCGTCTTGTGTCTGATACATGTATGAGACGATATGTTCAAGTGTAATGAGGCAACATGGTGTGTCCTAGTGTATGTTTGACACAACATACGACAATTTGGTGTGTCCTAGTGTATATTCAAGTGTCCGTATTGTGTCTGACACGATATGGCCTAGTTGGTACTAAAGGTATTGAATGCCATACCTTCCAGCAACATATGGAACACCCTTTGGGGAATTAGCAGGAATATCTCCTTGTAATCCAGGAATAAGTTCAGTCATTGCTTGAACGATAGCGTGGTCTTCGCTAAAGCTTTCGTAGCACCGACCCCATCTTGGGTCTCTGCAAACCTGGATTGTCCCAAGGAAATCTTGAATTGGAAACCGAAGTATGTGTTGCTTTATTCTAAATCAAGTATGTTGGGCTGTAGGGATCTAGAGTAGCACAGTTATGTGTCGGCACTTATTTGCATACCGCGATGCATGGAGCAAAAGTATATGGAATCCCCGTCGCCCTGACTTCCAGAGCCGTTGCAGCACCGATCCGCTTCACCAGTTCAGGATCCCTAGCGGACACGACACATTCAAGACAGTTCAGATTCAAGTAAGTTTACTCAGTCTGACTAGAAACATGAAATTGAAATCTTGCCTGGTAGCACCAAGCCCAATATTGTGAGGGAAAATCGTCGCGTTATAGACATTGTTGTGTCCATGTACAGCATCAATCCCATAGATCATCGGAATTCCAAGACGCGACGACAGACTTCCGTTCTGGAATTCATTAACCATGTTCACCCAAACCTCAGGAGTTGCTTGAGGAGCAGGTACACTCCCACCGCCGCTCAACACACTTCCTGTATAATCATATCAGGCACGAGTATTTACGTATATTTCGTGTAAATTCTTTCAACAATACTAATAAGTACATTTCTCGCTATACCTATGAAATAATCTTTCATTACTTGTGCGCTAGCAACGCTTCGATCGATCTGTGCCATTTGACCAATCTTCTCAGCAAGAGTCATTCGTTTCATCAAGTCGTTGATCCTGACTCCCAACGACTGCTTTGGATCCTTGTACTTGGGATACTCTGCTTCTCCAGCTGATGCCCAAAGTATCAACAGCAGAAGAACCAAAATAGGCATTCGTGATCTTGTCATATTCCTATACCAAGCACCAATGTTTGCAGACTCTTCAGTAAACGAGCTTATAAATGACAATTTAGTTCATGTATTAATTTTAGAAATTACACAATCATATAAGACTTAGTAAAACAAACAACGGGAAAAATGATTATAAACAACTTTTATGACAGTAATGTTCCAAAAAAAAAAACAGAAGAAAAGAAACAGTACAAGGAACATAAACAACCAGTCTCCTGTGCCAGCACTGCAAGGACACTGGAAGATTGAGAAGAGAGAGAGATGCAATTGCTTGAGTTGCAGAATAAGGACCTCAAAGAAGAAACATAAAAATGAGCTAAACAATTTGTAACTAAGTGAACTATGGTAACAGTTTTTCTTGTTGGGGAATTTTGATATTTCGCATTCTTCTATTACCAGCATAATAAATGGCATGTAAATTAGGAGTTTTATAATTATATATGGAACTATTCTAATTCATGAAGAATTATAATTTCAAATAAAAATAAAATGTGAAGCAGTGTTATATTCATATTTTCTGCAAATTAGGATCAACCAAAATAAAGAGAAATTTCACATCAGTAGTAAAACCTTGCCATTGCTGTAGAACTGTTTGAAAAAGAAAGGAGAATAAAAAATGCTGCCCACAAGAAAAGTATCAAGAGATGAGAGCAAATATAACCACATTGATAATAGATTCATATTCATAGTAAGATTTTAACTGAGAAAGTATGGTTAGCAAGAGCTGATGGTAAACAATTAACAGGTGTTAGAGTGCTACATCTTGAGAAAAAAGTAGTTAGAGAGAACTGAAAAATAAGAAGAAAGCTTACTTGATACTAGAGCGAGAAGAAGCACTTCGAAGAGAAAATTAGAACTCAAACCCCAAATCCTAGTTCTCACTGTACATAATAAAGGGTCAGAGAACAAGAGTAGTGGCTCTGGTAGTTTGAAGTTTCCTCTCCTTTGCACAATGTGTGTGGAGGAATGGTACTTATAATAATTCCAGGTGCTTTTTTCTCATCGGTTTATTGCATATTGGTACAACTTAACTTTATTATTTGCAAATCTTTTATAAAGAGTTTTTCTCATGGATTTCTTGTATATTAGTACTAATTAAACTTCCTAATACTAGGTACCACAGTTACAGAATTATGATGAGGGTATAAATGAAGGTTGTATATATATATTATGTTTGTTCTAACAAAAATTTTCATCTTGCAAATGGCATGCATGCTTTTGGGTTCGAAATGGATGAACCAACCCAAAATCTCTTCTGCTTTACAGCATGCATCAAGAAAAAGCATAATTTCGGTTCAATTAAACCGAAATCCGGTTCGGTCTGGTTCAGCACAATTCATGCTTAGTTTTGGAAGGTTTTTGACAAATCTTGATGATTTTTTTAAAATAAATTTGTAATTATCATTTAGATATTTTTCTACTTTGTTTAGATTTATTTCTTGGGACTTAAAGTTAGGAATTGTTTAGAGAGTTACATAGAGGAATTTAAGTTGAATATTATTGAATTGCTTTGATTTTGAGTTGTTCCATTAGAGTTTTTATCTTTTAATTCTTATTCTTGAGAATTGAGGTGTCAGTCTTCGTATCTTGTGTCGTTGGTTTAGTGATGGACATTTCCATGACATGTTAGGTGGTATCAGAGCATTAACGTGTTGCAAATCATGTCTAGAACTATTGACGGTAACGACAACCAACATCTTTCTAATAAAGAAGATGAATATGAAGACCTCTTTGTGGTGATCCATCGCATGGAAGTTTCTTTGTGGAGAATGAATCTATTTCCATAAACATCGAGGAAACCAGTTTGAGATCGAGATATAGCTTTACGAGTGAGCAACACACGTGACCTTCGGGGAGAACATGGTTAAACATCAGCAGAAGGTATTAATCCACTAAGGGCTTGTATGTATTCATCTATAGCGAGCGTACAATGATCTCGTATGGAGGTTTGTGATGATAACCATAACAGTGATAGACATATTTATCGACGGTGTTAACGCAAGTTGGACAACATCGACAGACACAATGAATATTGGAGGAACAACTTTCCTAGCGATTGGTTATTGGTGGTTAGTTCGACGATGGTTACGCTTATCGATATGGCAGTCATAGGGAGGAATCCAAAAAGGAAGTGGCATCCCATGATGAATCTAGGAATAACTTTCGCAATGAATGGTGCATTGGAGGTCGGTTCAACGATGGTTACACTTATTAATGTAGTGATCATAGGAGAGGAACCGAATAGGATTAGGCATCCCATGGCTTGGTAAGGAAGATCGTGCCAACACTAGACATGATGATTATTCACAAAAGTATAAGCTATTCCTAATATGTTGTACCATTATGTGGATAGAAGATATGCGATCATGATCGACGCAGACAGCCAAAACAACCTCATCCACCGACGATTGATTGAAGATGCATGGTTTGGATTGGAAGAAACATGACCATTCTCCATCAGAGGGGTTCAAAAAGTGTTGAGTATCAAGGTGACTGAGTGTTCAAGAGTTTGTTTCTCTATCAGATTCTATATAGATAAGATATACTGCGATGTGATGAATAGACTCAAAGTTTGTTATATGATGCTAGAAAGGTCACAGTAGTTTGATGTTGGTGCGAAGCACGACATATGCAACAACAAGTATCGATTAGTAAAAGATGGGGAGAAGCACATTCTTATGCCTTCAAAGAAAAATAACCAAAACATATCTTTAAAAGATGATAAGGCTTTTATTATCCTTTGTTGTATATGACTTGATAGTGAAGGAAAGCATAAAGATCGAAGAGCCGACAAAGGAAGGAGCAAGCCCAACAGAGGTATGACCAGTCCTCGATGAGTATCACAATATTCTTTCAAAGGAGTTTCCTGGAGGACTACTAACCATGTGCAACATCTAGCACAACATCGATTTTGTTCCCATGGAGAGTTTGTAGAACTTGCCACATTGTTGTATGAGTCAATGGAAGAATGAGACTTTTTGGGAGAATGTAAAGGATTTGACACAGAAGAATTGACGATCACATTCTCTACAAAAGAAGAAGACTAAAATGGATACCAATGAGCCCTTGCACAGTGCCTACCCTATTCACATCGAAGAAGGAATATTGGCGGCAGATGTGTGTAGTCAAACCTATGATTAAAAAATCATGATTTCCTACAAGTTTATGATACCATCATTGGATAGCATGCTAGATCAATTGAGTAGGACCAAAGTTTTTTTTCCTACTTTGATCTTCAAAACAGATACTACACTACCAGAATAAGTCAAATTAGCGACGTTTAGAAACGTCGTTAAATGGCATAAAAATGTCGCTAAAAAAATTATTGACGTAATTAGCGACGTTTCATTGAAGTCGCGTTTAAGCTAATCGCTGACAAGAAATTTTTTACAAAATGTTGATATAGTGACGTATTCGCGTCACTAATATTTTTTATATTAGCGACGTTTAGCGACGCAACGTAGCTATATTAGCAACATGTTGTGAGTCGCTAAACGTCGCTAATATTTTTCCATTTAGCGATATTTTGTAACAGATTTAGCGACGTTCTGCTGACCTGGTGAATACTGCCATGTCAGCAATTTAGCGACATTTAGCGACATAATTAGCGATATTCTGATACAGTTAGTGATATATTTAGCGACGTATATAAACGTCGCTAAAGGTCGCTAAATTACAAAATAAATTTAAAAAAACCTGGAATAAATGTATGCTTGCACATTGTCATATATCCATGCAATATCATAGTTCATAAAAATAGATAGACTCGGAGCAACCCTCCGTTGAATTTTTTGGGTTTGTCGACCACTTCGGTGGAACACTCAACACCGATAAATTCCCATGCATTCAATATAAATAATAAAGTAAAATTAAAAAAATAGACACATTCTCAATAAATAAAGTATGAAAATAAATATCCAGCAAATTCGCATGCATCATATAAACCAAGTCTGAAAAATAATATCCAGTAAACATCACAACTGGTACTGGATGTGAACAAATAAAGTCTGAAACACTATCCGAATACATAAATGATCCAATATCATTAGCCAAAAGCCTGAAAACAAATAAATTATCCCAACTAGGACTACTACTGATCCGGAGGAGAAGGAATACCGCAGTGGGCCGAGGAGATGAGCATGTCAAAAGAATAACTACTGCTGATCAGGAGGAGGAGGAGGAGCACCGTCGCGAATCTGGGATATCAGCAAGGCCCACTACACCAGTAAAATTATCATGGCACCCGATGGAGAAGTTTGTGCAGTCGATGTAGATATCAATGTCGTCAGACCAGGAGGACGCATCTACTCCAACGCTGTAAGTCGAGCGTTGCAAGTATCCATGATAGATAACATCCTTATAGTACTCTGCTCTACTGGATGGCTCATCTGAACTTGTGACGTTTACAGACCCACCAGTGCATCGCCCATGGCTACATGTAACCCCTGTAGCGTCGTCACGTTATGCTCTGTATGTGGCCAGATCCCTCAGTTACGCCATGCTACGCTCAAGCGAATCTAAATGTGCTATGATTGTCACATCGTCCGTCTGCGGTGTGGGCTACGACGTAATCCTCTGCAACAACTCGTCACACATAGACGCAGTCTGATGGTCAACCCTCCCCTCCTGGGCTTGCACCGACTCCTGGAAGAGCTGTGTGGTATGCACACTGGCAGAGGAAGGCCTAGAGGTACCCCCATGTAGGCGTACGAACGACGGTAATCCATAGCCCTGTCGGTGACGCAACATAGGCGTCATAGGATCCCATATCGTAGTACGTACCCCCTCTGTATACCACCAATGACGGTAATCCATAGCTTGTCAACCGACGAAGCTGGGTGGGCGGGAGGCTGCGAGGAACTACCGATTTCTCCTTATGTGGGCTGGGTCGACCGCTCACAGAGCCTAAGATACTCATCCTAAAAAATATGTATCTCTCGATATGTATCCACATCGTCATGCATAATTATTAATATATATCTATGGTACTTATGACTAACTACATGAATATTTATTTGTACTTATTACTAACTAAACATGTGAGAAGACGAAGGCGCAGTCGGCTGGGCCTCGTCCATCTACTCCTCGGTCCCCATGGTACCGTTAGTAGGAGGAATGGTAGATGTAGGAGTAGTCTCAAGCCTGGAACTGCTCATCCCAGGAGTACTGCCAGGAGGAGATAGTGGTCGAAAGACTAGAGTAATGGGAGACGAGGGTCCGAACCCAGTACCATGTCCCGAAGAAGAACTGCCAGTCGGAGTAGCATGTCGTATAGATACTCTACCTATAGACTGACCGAATGATCTGCGTCGTCCAGTCATACCTAACTTATGATAAACAAAAAAAAAGTTACAAGGATATAGTTTAAATATAGTACATGTCACTAAATGAAAAGAAGAAAAATATATAGTACATAGCCACAAGTACAAGTCACTAAATAGATTATACATTCCACAACTAAAATAAAATAATATCACAAAATGATACTAAATCAAATGCTAAGTATGATAAGCACAATATGATATATAGAGAAGAAAATATAATTTCTCAAGTTGTAAACAAGTCTAGATAATAACCATAGGTCTAATCCAGAAAGATAATACATCCAGAAAGATAATACATCTAAGAAGTCCAATCCAGAAAGATAATACAACGATAAGTCTACCGGAGACAAATCCATGCATGTCAGAAGACTAAATAGATTTTATTTTATTTTCAATCATCTTCTGAAAATTCATCTTATTCATTTCCTCGTCCTCCTCTTCCTCTTCCTTCCCATCTTCACTTTCATCTACTTTGCCTCCCTCTTCGGATAATTATACCTCCTCTACACGATTAGATGTGTAATAGGAAACTTCCATTGAGTCTACATTTACAATATTTGTTACAAGATATAGTTTATCCTTCTGATAAGCTATTTCGTCATCGTCAAAAGTATTTCGAGCTTTGGTCTTGCATACTTTCCACCAGTCCGACCTCGTTGTTTCCCGTTTAGGATAAATTATGAAGTATACGAGCTGAGCCTGACTTGATAAGACAAATGGTTCATAGCCTTGATATCGACGCCGATAGTTTATAACCACATAACTATGCTTGTCTATTTTCCAACCTTGATCTTGGATCGGATCGAACCAATCATACCTGAATAACATGATCTTAACAGGCTATATTCTATAATTATATGTCAATCCCATAATCTCCCGTAAGATGCCATAGAAATCATTGCCTGTATCGACATCTTTGTAGTTCGAAGATGTGATACACAAACAACTATTTTTGTGGAATCGAGATCTAGGAAGTTGTCTCTGATCGGAGCAGTTGTTGACTTGAACCTAAATCTATTTACACAATACCTTGGGCAGATTTTGACGACATAAATTAGCCCCTTAGCTAGATTTCTAATAGATTCATTCTCAAGTGTTGCGTTTAGACGATTGACCTAAATACTAATTGATAAGAAATTAAGTTCAATGTTCCGTTAATTATTTTGTAAAGTGCATAAAAAAAATTAGCGAGCTTCTTACATATGGACTCAACCAAGAAGGGAAATGACGTCTCATTTTCTGTTCTACTTTTTAATCTGTTATGTATGGTCTCATCGACCTCATCATTAAATGTAAAAATTAATAAAATATTGCCTAATTAGTGTAACAATATTGTGTAAACTATTACATTGAGATGACTTAAACATGGACGTATTAATTACTTACCCCTCGAGCTTCTCTACTTCATCCTCATCACAGGTAAGTAATATATACAACTGAGAAGCCCTTAGCTCATCGTTATTCAGATATCTCTTCTTTATTTTTCCCAAAGGCTTACCGAAAGTATAAAATACTTTCAGTATTGCATCATTAGATTTTCGGTACCCGTCGTCGTTTTTTGGGGATCTTGTTCGATTAGTAGCAACACGAGACTTAAAATACATGGAACAAAAGTTTGTAATCTCCTCGAGAACATATGTTTCACAAATAGAACCCTCGATCCATGCCTTATTTTTCACCTTTCTCTTTAGGTGGTTCAACTGCCACTCGAACGAATACATCCTCTGATAACCTACAGGTCTACCGACACGGGCCTCATAGGAAAGATGAATTGATAAATGTTCTATGGAGTCAAAAAATCCAGGAGGAAACACCCGCTCGAGCTTGCATAGTATTATCATAATGTCCTTCTCTTGCTTTTCTAGGCGATCGACGAGCAACTTAGTAGAACAAAGATCTCTGAAGAATACGCTAAGCTCTGCCAATGGATCCCAAACTACCTGCTGTAAGATTCCCAAAATACAATCAGAATTAACCTCTTCATGAATACATGACATTCGTGGCTCTTCATACCCGCTAGTTTGTTCTTCTTCGGGTTGACGCATCTTCTCAGATTTGACACGTACCCGTTTGGAAATTTTAGCCCCTGAATCCACCTACAAAGTCTTCCTTTATCCTTATTTTCCAGTAAAAAATTGCCTTAGGCTGCTTATACTTCCCATTCCCTTCCTTTATCCAATGCAACGCATGGCGTCTGCATATTTCTTCCAAGTTAAACCTGGCCTTGGGATTGTCTTTCGTCTTTCCCTTTACTTTCATCACATTATTAATTATGTTGTCAAACACATTCTTCTCGATATGCATGACATCAAGGTTATGTCTGATCAGATTGGTGCTCCAATATGGCAGGTCCCAGAATATGCTTCTCTTCATCCAGTTATGAGTGTGACCAAATCTATTGCACTTGTACCCCTTAGTAGGCTCTTCGATAACACTTGATAAATATTTAATCTCTTCACATATAGTGTCTTCAGGCCACCTTGGAGGTGGATTCGCCTTCTCCACAATGCCAGTATAAAATGCATTCATGTTCCTCCGGAACGGATGATCCGATGGCAGAAATTATCGATGGCAGTCGAAGAAGCACGATTTTTTTCGTATTTCAAACGGAAAGACTTAGTACGGTCCATGCAATACGGACATGAGAGACGACCATGAGTGCTCCATCCTGATAATATGCCATAAGCCGAAAAGTCGTTGATGGTCCACATAAGTGTTGATCTCATCTGAAAATTTTATTTTTTTGAAATATCTTACATGTTGGCACCTACTTTCCACAGATGATTCAACTCATCTATCAACGGTTGCAAGTACATATCAATATTTCTCTTTGGATTGTTCGAACCAAGAATAATGATGGTAAAGAACATAACCGGAGTCTTTATGCACATCCAAGGCGGTAAGTTGTACAGGGTGATGATCACATGCCAACAAGAATACTAGGAGTCTGAAAGTTTGAATGAGGTAACACCGTCGGAGGAGATCCCCAATCTTACATTACGCGGATCTGAAGCAAAATTGGGATACTCTCGATCGAAGTACTTCCATGCTTCTCCATCGGATGGATGATCTAACACTCCTTCAATATGTTCTTGTCTATGCCAAATTAATCATGTTTTCGGCATTCTCCTTCACCAAAAACAATCTCTACAACTGCGGCATTAAAGGCAAGTAGCACTACCAAAATATGATAAAAATAGCGACGTTTTTAGCGACGTCATCATAAAATATCGCTAATATTAAAGAATTGAGCGACTCTAAAAATAAATATCGCTACACGTCGCTGTTGGTGACACATAACGATGTTTAGCGACTGTACTTTAATTGTTTAAAAGAGTAGTCGCTATAAGCTTCTTTAAGGTCGCTAAACGTCGCTGAGTTTTTTAATTTAGCGACGTTTAGCGACGTCTTTACCGACGTTACTTTTTTTAATTTTTAGCGATGTCTATTTATGACGTTTTATGACTCAAGGCTCCGTGTGGGGGACAACGAAAATAAATAAACTTCTTTAAGGTCCTGCTGCCTTCTTTCTAGCCGTCTTGGACTTCTCATACCTTTTCATGTACCTTGGATCATCGAATCTAGCCCTCATGCAGTCCACTGCTCAGGCATGATCCAACCTTGGATCGATTTTTCTTCACAATCATGAGCCTTCTGGTCATCCATAGCATCACGGACCAGCTTGGCAGCGACGGCAGAAAATATCTGGTCGATCAACTCGGTCCGGTGCGGTGGATAGAAATATATTTGCTACAAGAAGTAATTTAGTAAGTTATATAATATGCATAAATTAGATGATTGATATTAAAATTAAATATATTTTTACCTTGAAGTGCGTAAACCAGAATGCCTTCCTCTCGTCTGGAGCATCAGAGTAGTTGATCCAAGGGCCACCATAGTTGTAGCTTATAAAGTGAAAAAGGCGTCTCTGTACCGACGAGGGACGATATCTATACAAAGATAATTATATTCATGAAAAAGTAAATATATGATGAACAAAGAAATATATGATATATATGATGATAAACCAACTAATAACTTAATTTGTTCCGTGGGCCCAAATCTCCGTCCTCGTCTCGTCAGGAGGTGCGCATGGAGGATCTCGTAGATAAGGAGACGGTATCAGCTCAACCTCCGCCATCTGCTCATCTGTCTCCATGGTTCCATGGTTCCGTCAGTAGGAGGAACGCTGGACGAGGGATTAGTCTCAGGTCTGGAACTGTTATGTTTCGATCTCCCGCAGGATCGGTCGTCCCAGCTAGGCGCGAATCACCGTGCCAGCGCTCCCGCGAGCACAAGCTGCCCGCGTAAGGCCATGATCCAAACAGGCAGAGAAATAGCTAAGCCACAGAGTTACACAGATAGTCTCCAAAGAAGCAAAAATTTGAACGACACGAGTAAACGTCCGTTCAATAACTAGTTCACAAAGTCATTATAGCGAAAACATTGAATAAACACAAGTATGATACAATAACAAGATCTTTATTGATAATGAAGAAATATTACAAGCAGCCATAGGCCGAGATTATAAGTCGCTCAAGCTCTCTCTCTCTCTCTCTCCAAATAATAAAGACGTGCCAAGCGGCTTACAATATGAGATGATACATAGGCAATGTTCCTATATTATGTCATGTATATTTGCTTCCGCTACAGATGCAACACTCCAAGGCTCCAGAGCGAACTCCACGCCTTAGCGCACACGAGAAGATACTCTGTACCGAATGAGGTTCTCCCTCACCCTGCAAGCAATCTGGTGGGTTATCAGTACATGAATGCACTAGTGGGGAGACTTCTCGCCCGCTCAATATATCCAACAAGTTATATTAGTTTTGTGCACCATCTATTAAGTTATCTTTCTAGTCTTGCCTTAGGATCAGTTTTATAAAAATGATGTACAACTTAACTCGTGTAGAAGTGCGTCATGCGATATAAGAGAAACACGGCAAAACTGTAGCGTCCCGTTCCCCCGGTGCGGGGAGCGCGGCTAAGAAACACTAGACGGTATCGTTCGATCGGGATAGATTGAATCAA
The DNA here is from genome assembly GCA_036927795.1 of Iris macrosiphon. Lineage (NCBI taxonomy): Eukaryota > Viridiplantae > Streptophyta > Magnoliopsida > Asparagales > Iridaceae > Iris > Iris macrosiphon. Next base: position 211,350,758 of record JAYESA010000006.1, read on the forward strand.
GAACTCATCCTCGTTATGGATTTGTCTTTTCGGAATTGATTCCCATATTCAGTGGACCGTGCCCCCGAGATCGACTTAGCGGCAGAGTCAGGAGGAACCTCTCCGCTGTATTCTTTTATTGCCTAGTTTTCGCTGTCGCTTGTTGCTTTCGTGCCTTGAGTTGGTTTTGGGATTTGCTTATTTTTCTTGAATGGTTTCGATGGTTTTCATTATTTTCGTTCATTGAACTGCAGTTCAATTCCGAGATTGAAAAAGTGGTAGAGGTATTGATCGAGCTGTTCGTAATGCAGGTGAACGAGCAGTAGGCGGCTTGCGAGCGGAGTCGTGAAGCGCCTCTTTCCTTCTCTCTTCCAACAATCTAAGTGAGTGGCTATCAACCCGATTAGCTAGCCCTGCTTCCAAGATTCACACCCTAAAATCTTGCATTCTCTTTGCCCCGATCAAACGATACCAAGTAATAATAAAAGAAACCAAGATAAAAGAGAATAGGCTTGGACTATGTATTGCTTGTCATTCAACTTGGGAACGGTTAATCTTATGCTTGCTTGTTCATTTGAGAATGTTCTATACATGCTTCAAGTTTATTTATAATGCATCTTCTTCCATAAATTGTGCTAACTATGGAATACACTGGTTATGAAATAAACCGTCAGGAAGACTATGCAAAACGAATCATGCAATGTTGCTTATCTCATGTTCATATTGCCTCAACTGCATCAACGATAATGTATCACGAACGATTGATCACGGAAAACTTGTGCACAAGGTAACGGGTTCCTGCGGACGGTCGCTGGGGCACTGGCACCGATCCGGTCCGGGCGGAACTTCACGATAGTCTCACGTGCGAACGGGATGGCGTGTAGCGCCTCACGTGCTTCGCTGTACCCCATCCTCGTTCAACGACTATAACTCATCCATTATGGCATCCTAGCCAGTGATCTCAACGTGTATATTTAAACCTGTTGCAAACTAACTTGTGTCTTCGTGGCAGGAAAGGCATGGTAAGTATTGTGCAGGTGATTCAGACGGTCAGGTAAAATCCACCGAACGGTGGCACGTTTATTTCAGTAAATTCTATATGCTACTTACTTGTAAATGAACTAAGGCAAGATAGAAACCCACAAATATGCATGCTTCATTAAAACAATGTGTTGATTGGTATAGTTCGGTTAGCTTGCCTTCACCAGTATGTTTCGACATGCTGACCCTCGTTGAAACAGGTTCTCCGCACCAAGGCGAACCGAACGAGGAGCCAAAGTCATCTTCCCGATCCAGTCCAGCTGTTGGCGCATCTTCACCGTGCCCCTTGAAGCATTTTGAAGACAGAAGCTTGCAACTCTTCATACACAAATGCAGCTTCGTGGCAAAGCCGTCCTCCAGCCCGGAGGTCTTTATCATTTTGAAGTTTATAAAATGATCTAATGTACAGGACTGCTATCTCATTTTGAGTCAACACTTTTGTAAGCCCGTGCGGTATATTAGCTGACTCGTTCAGGAGTTTGTAATAGATGTTCATTATCAATAAAGAGAACTTTTCCATGTTTCAAATATGTGTTTCAATTTATCTGCGTAATCTGAATATGTGCTTGCTATGCAAATCATTAAAGCCTTGTGCGGGCGCAACCCCAGGCCCGCACGGCGGTCACGATTCGAGGGATGCCTCAACGATTCTACGGAATCGAGTCGTGACATAGTGGTATCAGAGCACAGATTCAAAGTTCCTTAGACTTCGTGCTGGAAAAGTTCCTTTAACGATCAAATTCCTGTACGAACTCTTGAACTCGCTAGGCCAAAATGAGATACGTTCATGCAATAAGTCCATAATATATTATGATTCTAATATAATTTACCTTCTTTTGAAGGAATGGCACCAGCACAATCTGCAGAGCAAGCACCGGACGAAACGCAAGGATAATAAAGTAGTTCGGGCACTTCGGGAAGCTCTCAGAGCCAGTGTGGCATATCTCAAGTCGACCCGCTAGAGCGGGTGATGCAAATATTAGAAGCACAACGACAAAGAGATGATGCTCGCCAAGCCAAGTTCGAAAGCAATCTAGAGTCCCGATTCTCAGTCCAACAGAAGCAGGTAGATACCCTGCAACAGATCGTTCAGACTTTGGCTTCCTATCATTCCATGGCAAGAGCGCCGACTCCGGTGGAATAGCCCGCACTTGAAGTATAGACGCTGCAAATTCCAAGGCCGAGGGACGTGACTACCTTCGACTTTGGCCACTTCAAGAAAGTCTGCAACACCCCATTCAACGGGACTGAGGATCCAGTCGTAGCTATAGATTGGTTGGCCGAACTTGAAGATCACTTCGCTCTGTTAGAGGTCCCCGAAGAGAAGCGAGTCGCCTGCGTGCAACTTCAGCTCCGCCTCAACGCGCACGATTGGTGGAACGTGCATCGACGATCTCTCCAATTTGATCACGGAGAGGAGGCGATCTCGTAGACGACTTTTCGTACCGCGTTTGAAGAGGAGTTTATACCCCCTCCAGTACAACATCAAATGGAAAACGAGTTCGTGCAGCTGCGGCAGGGCAGTATGACAGTTAAGCAATATTCCGCCGAATTCAACCAACTCTCCAAATTCGCTAGGGCCTATTTACCTGATGCAGCGAGTCGAGCTAGAAGGTTTGAAGGCGGTTTGCGCCCTGCCATCAATGGGCACGTGGTCGTTAATCAGTATGGAATAATGCATGAAGTCATGAATCATACCATATCTCTTGAACCGAAGTATCCTCACGTTTCCACCGGCGCTGTGCATACCTACAATCACAAACGCCAAGGCAATGATAGAGGAAACACCGCTACAAAGCACCCTAACCACGGCAGTTCACAACGAGCAAACCCAGGGCCTTCGTGCAATTTCTGTAAGAAACCAAGGCACACTGCCGATAAGTGCCGCAAAAAACTCGGGCAATGTCTCATTTGTGGTGATTCAAACCATAGGATTTGAGCCTGTCCAAATTATTCTGCACAATATCACGTTCCCTAACGGTAAGCACTATTCCTAAGTTTCGGGACGAAACTTCCAATTGGTTGGGTAGGATGTAGCGCCCCGTTCCCCCGGTGCGGGGAGCGCGGCTAAGAAATACTAGACGGTATCGTTCGATCGGGATAGATTGAATCAAGAACTCATTCTCGTTATGGATTTGTCTCTTCGGAATCGATTCCCATATTCAGTGGACCGTGCCCCCGGGATCGACTTAGCGGCAGAGTCAGGAGGGACCTCTCCACTGCATTCTTTTGTTGCCTAGTTTTCGCTATCGCTTGTTGCTTTCATGCCTTGAGTTGGTTTTGGGATTTGCTTGTTTTCCTTGAACGATTTAGATGGTTTTCATTGCTTTCGTTCATTGAACTGCACTTCAATTCCAAGATTGGAAAAGTAGAAGAGGTATTGATCGAGCTGTTCGTAATGCAGGTGAACGAGCAGTAGGCGGCTTGCGAGCGGAGTCGTGAAGCGCCTCTTTCCTTCTCCCTTCCAACAATCTAAGTAAATGGCTACCAACCCGATTAGCTAGTCCTGCTTCCAAGCTTCACACCCTAAAATCTTGCATTCTCTTTGCCCCGATCAAACGATACCAAGTAATAATAAAAGAAACCAAGATAAAAGAGAGTAGACTTGGACTATGTATTGCTTGTCATTCAACTTGGGAACGGTTACTCTTATGCTTGCTTGTTTGTTTGGGAATGTTCTATACATGCTTCAAGTTTATTTATAATGCATCTTCTTCCATAAATTGTGCTAACTATGGAATACACTGGTTATGAAATAAACTGTCAGGAAGACTATAAAAAATAAATCATGCAATGTTGCTTATCTCATGTTTATGTTGCCTCAACTGCATCAACGATAACGTATCACGAACGATTGATCACGGACAACTTATGCACAAGGTAACGGGTTCCTACGGACGGTCGCTAGGGCACTGGCACCGATCCGGTCCGGGCGGAACTTCACGATAGTCTCACGTGCGAACGGGATGGCGTGTAGTGCCTCACGTGCTTCGCTGCACTCCATCCTCGTTCAACGACTATAACTCGTCCATTATGGCATCCTAGCCAGTGATCTCAACGTGTATATTTAAACCTGTTGCAAACTAACTTGTGTTTTCATGGCAGGGAAGGCATGGTAAGTATTATACAGGTGATTCAGACGGTCAGGTAAAATCCACCGAACGGTGGCACGTTCATTTCAGTAAATTCTATATGCTGCTTACTTGTAAATGAACTAAGGCAAGATAGAAACCCATAAATATGCATGCTTCATTAAAACAACGTGTTGATTGGTATAGTTCGGTTAGCTCGCCTTCACCAGTATGTTTCGACATGCTGACCCTCGTTGAAATAGGTTCTCCGCACCAAGGCGAACCGAGCGAGGAGCCGAAGTCGTCTTCCCGATCCAGTCCAGCTGTTGGCGCATCTTCACCGCGTCCCTTGAAGCATTTTGAAGACAGAAGCTTGCAACTCTTCATACACAAATGCAGCTTCGTGGCAAAGCCGTCCTCCAGCCCGGAGGTCTTTATCATTTTGAAGTTTATAAAAGGATGTAATATACAGGACTGCTATCTCATTTTGAGTCAACACTTTTGTAAGCCCGTGCGGCATATTAGCTGACTCGTTCAGGAGTTTGTAATAAATGTTCATCATCAATAAAGAGAACTTTTTTATGTTTCAAATATGTATTTCAATTTATCTGCGTACTCTGAATATGTGCTTGCTATACAAATCATTAAAGCCTTGTGCGGGCGTAACCCCAGGCCCACACGGCGGTCACGATTCGGGGGACGCCTCAACGATTCTACGTAATCGGGTCATGACAAAAACTTACCAACTTATCATTCGTTCTTCCCTGTTTAAAGATAAAACCAAGTTAAACCAAGTACGAATATATACAATAAAATCCAAGGAATCGCATAAGCAAACACAAGTGTCAAGAGCGAATTTCTGACTCAGGTAAACGATATTCTCTTTTTACTTAGATTTTTGATACTCAGATTATTCAAGGGTGTTATACTCAGATTACACATATGTTTCATATTACTTGCTCAATGCAATATCTCGCACGCGGATTATTGTAACCAAGCCAACTTAATCTATATGAAGGTCACTAGCATAGCCATACTGACGAGTTATAGTTAAGGTAGATAATCCTTGTAGTCGCAAGTATCTATCTCTGCTACAAGTCTCAAACTCACCCGTGCTAGGCCATTAACATGACTAAACTGACGTTCCTCCTAGGATCAGATAGGCCTCGGTGCCCCGGTGCACCGTCCGAAGGAACCCTATACCATGTGCATAAGTTGTCTGTGATAATGCATGTTCTCTTATTTATTACTCTTGTTCTGGTAACACGACGATGGTTGCAGCACAAGTAGTCCATTACCCTCTACACGTCATCCCTACTTACCCGTACTAGGCCATTATCATGGCTATCTTTATTTGTTTAAAATTTATAACTTCTTGTTTATAACCGGCGATGGTGGTAGCGCGGCACGAGCCCGCTACGTTGCCAACCTGAACGGTTCTTGTTCTTCTTTACTTATCGGTGTAGTTCAGTTCATTTACTTGATACTTTCATTACTTTCTTATCGTTTCTTCCAATCTTTCATTATGCAGTTCCCAGTACGGAAAACCGCCTTGGCGACCTTATGGTATCGAAGTCTTTCCATTTTCTGTTACTTGGCTCGGAACGACTATTTTGATAGTCTTCCTGCCTCAGGTAGGTAAACCATATTCTGTGTTGTTCTTCCATAGTGTGGCATTATCTTTGTGATAAGCATTGCTTATAAGATAGATAGCATAAAGAAATTAACTCGAGCAGTTCTAGACAATAAAACAGAGTCTACTTGCACGAAGTTAAGGTAGCATACGAGGGTCTAACTATAAGCAAAGTTTCATTTTCATATTCTAACACAAGCAATACAATATGTGATTAATCCTTTAGCTAGGTGCATGGTATTCTTTATTAGCATGCAAGCGATGATTTGCCTAGAAATTAGCATGTATCATCCGTATTTTTAAGTGTGCAGGCTAAGCAAAGACAGGTTCATCATAGCCATCCACCTTAGCGATGATTCACCTCGGTCGAGCGTTACTACGAGCGCGCCTTTAAAATTCTAAGTCTGAACTCCTGAAGGGCCAAGTTGAATCCTTTGCCTCAAAGTCTACTCGTCGAGCACGGTGGGTCAGGTAGTCACACTTGTGCTTTTTGAATCGGCTATCCATATTGATACAAAGTGGGTCGTTACATTATACACTACTCAGAACAAGTCTCATCCTTGAGACTTTCTGAGCGGAACACGCTCTATCGTACATTATGAAATCTAACTCAAGCATATTACTCCGTATTACTAGACCCGTTCGAATACAAGTTCCTACTCTTTTTACTCGTTCCGTGTCACATGAGTGCTGGGTCTGTTGTATTAAATGACTCTATCACTCAATCCAAGTTGTCTATATTACTCTAACGTTGTATTCTCTGACTCAGTCTCTAGTGCATCATAGCATGAAACTTATGTCTCTTAACGTGGGGTATGACACAATCTATCGTGCATGAAAATCTTAGTTTGAGGCTAACTTACCCAAATTGTTATTCTTGTCCATACGAATCTAACATATTCACTTGCACTAGCATTTGAGTTCAGTATATTGCTGAGTCTGGATTGTGCACATATTCAAGGCTTCCCCCAAATATATGCATGTCAACCAACTTAGCGATAGCGAAGTCTTTGCACTCGAGTTCAACCTATCACTGAGTCTTGGATAGTGCACACGTTCAAGGCATCCTACAAACATATGCATTTAACCAAACTTAGCGTTAGCGAAGTCGGATAAGCTACTAGCAAAAATCTCAAGGGTTCTAGTTTATGAATCATACTGATACCTCAAACGGGGTTAATCAAAATCCAAGCCATTTCCAATCCCACTCAAATCAAGCATTGTACAACCTTCAAGCACGATCTATCCGACCGACCGACTAGCGTACCAGTTCTATGGCTTGCTCAAGCAATACTCTAAAGTCGATCACACAAGTTCTTTCACTCAACATAGGATCGTCTTCCTAACCGCTATGTCATCTCGCAAAGTCATAGGTACAGTTCACGTTCATGATTGTTATCATGCAAATTCGTTGCACGATACTCGCTCTAAATTTCTAAGGTTAAACTATTGTTCTTTCGTACGGGGTATTCTACCTAAGCTTGTTTTACTCATATTTTTAAACATCGAGCAAAGATTATCCTATCCACATCAACACATTTTGTTGCATAGGGTCTGAGTCTGTTTTAATAAAGTCATTCCTAAGACACGTCCGTTCAGTCGAATCAATGATATATCCAAGTTGCACATCAAACCTAGCGATTCACATACTCTATCTCCTCAAATATGTTTGATAGAACACACCTATCTATTCATTTCTAAGTCTAGACTACCAAGTCATGATTCAAATTCTAAATCTTTGATCTCAATCATAACTCTAAGTCGCCCAGCACGATTTACGTATCTATTCACGAAACCATCAAGCGTGTCTTACATTACGTTCTACACTAACTCATCCTCAAAATATTTTTGATTCACTTGTATCCTCAAACTTGCCTTATCGTGTCGAACCATAAGTCAATACGATCCTTCAATTGTCACACTCCGGTCTCCCGTAAGTTCAATCATCCCCACTGGATGTGAGATCACCACGCCAATGCTCCCACGGGATAACCATCCCAATTCGGGCGTGACTCATGTGCGAGCATGGAGTTGCGCTCGCACAAGACAAGAATTTTAAACGTTATAGTTATCATTAAAATGATCAAGATATATTATCTTTACAGTTTGTTTCATCCAAGTTATATATTGATCCACCAAGTCATGTTCATGTAATAACCGTTCATTAATGTCGTGATCAAAATTTGTCTAGCCAAAATCGTCCAACTTCAATATTACCATTCGATCAAACCATAATGTACTTCTAGCATCCCATAAACAACTAAGTTCAAATCATAGAGCCAAAGTCTATCGACCTTCATTACTTTCTATTTTATCGAGTTCGTCTAAATAATTATCAAATATGTTCCCACGAGTTTGATCATCACCGTTGGACGTGAAATTACCACGCCAGCGCTCCCGCAAGATAATCGTTCTCATCCGGGCCAGATATCGAGTGTTATCTTTCGAACTAGATCCATGATCATTCATCCAAATCAAGATTAACTCCGTTATCACATACCTTAATCATTGAACCAAAAATTTGCTAACTTGCATCAATCCATGCTATCTTCCAATTTATCGATATCGTATCAAGTCTTCCAAATTCGAAACCATAACATCCGTACTCAAGCTAAATTCTATCGAACGATATCCTACTCAATACAAATTTTGATACGCGCTATCATTCTAATCATGCTAACTTCGATCACATCATCAATTATTTTATCTCAAACTCAAGTTTTCATCCGTTTGACTCAATTCGAAATTGCTCATGCTGTCCACTAAGTTTTCTCGATCAAGATATAAATTCCAATACTCAGAATCCCTATCTAATGTAAGCCTTGTCACTTGTTCAACTCATTCTAACTCGTTTGAATTAAATCTTGCACGATTTCTTTGAGTTTGCTTACTTCCATGCCATTACTTGTACTAAGGCTTTATTCAATCACGTCGTTTGCTGCTAGACTCATTTTCTATCCCGAAATCCTCGATTCGTTCAAATATTTCTAAGACGATCAATACACCACTCAGGGTTTGATCTATAATCTATGAATCTTTTATTTGCTTATTCGTTCCTGAGATATCACATACACCACTTAGGAATCGAGTCATTCAATTAAATCCTGAATCGAGTTCGCATCGCTCACTCGCATATCCACCAATTTGTTCCTTATAACTCCTGCAAGATCCCTATGCGTCGCCTTGATAAATCTTAGTCTCATATATACCTCTATTGATAATCATCCAACGCAACTATATTTTGAGTCGTAACTTATTGATAGAAATAACCGTTTGAACTATATCTCAAAATCCAAGCACGATCTACTATATTCGTCGTAGAGGTAATCCAATAACGTTTATATCAATAATAATTCTAAGTCTTACATATCTTATCCGAACGATATCTCAATCTCGCTCGCAACTCACTAGCACCTAGGGTCTTAGCTTGCGATACTTAACACAACTTAGCCGAAAGGTTGTGTGCATAGCTAACGGTCCAAACGATATTTTATCTCACCCACTAACCCACTTAGTAATCACGTATAGGTATTCGGGTTCGCACATAACTTACCAATTCTAGCACGAATCTATTCTCGTAAATTCTGATACAGGTCAGCACAAAGGCTTTCGCATAATTATCCCGTTCAATCAATTATATCATTCATATTCACTTTAAAAAATATTTAGACTCATTGTATGGAATATCTTATTGGTATATTGAGAGAGAGCATTTTGTAACATAACCCACGAATGAGCTTTTAAAACTGAGAAAATCGATAAGAAGTCCAAGAACGTAAAGTCGTGCTCTGATACCAATATATCACGCCTCGATCTCCCGCAGGATCGACCATACCTGCTAGGCGCGAATCATCGTACCAGCGCTCCCGCTGGACGATTATTTCTATCAAGATGTGATACCGTACGAGCACAAGCTGCGCCTGCAAAAGGACATGATCCGAACATGCGAAAAAGTAGCTAAGGCACAGAGTCGCATAGATAGTCTCTAAAGCAGCAAAAATTTGAAAGACACGAGTAAACGGCAGTTCGATAACTAGTTCACAAAGTTATTATAGCGAAAGCATCGAATAAACACAAGTATGATACAATAACAAGCTCTTTATTGATAATCAAGTAAAATTATAAGCGGCACTAGGCCGAGATTATAAGTTACTCAAGCTCTCTCTCTCTCTCTCCAAACAATAAAGATATGCCAAGCAGCTTACAACATGTGATGATATATAGGAAATTTTCCAACATTATGTCATGTATATGTCCTTCAAATTCGGACGCAAAACTTCAAGGCTACAAAGCGAACTCCACGCCTTAACGCGCACGAGGGGATACTATGCACCGAACGAGTTTCTTCTGCTTCTTGCAAGCAATCTGGTGGGATATCAGTACATGAATGGACAGGTGGGGAGGCTTCTTGTCCAGTAGATATATCCAACAGGTTATATTAGTTTTGTCCACCATCTATTAAGTTATCTTTCTAGTCTTACCTTGGGATCAGATTTATGGCAATAATGTAAAGCCAAACTCGTGTGGCAGTGCACCGTACGATATAAGAGAAATACGGCAAAACTTACCAACTTACCATTCGTCCTTCCCTGTCTAAAGATAAAACTAAGTTAAACGAAGCATAAATATATACAATGAAATCCAAGGAATCAAATAAGCAAACACAAGTGTCATGAGCGAGTTTCTGACTCAGGTGAACGATATTCTCTTTTAACTCAAATTTTTTATATTCAGATTTTTCAAGTGTGTTATACTCAGATTACACAAATATTTTAGATTACTTGCTCAATGCAATGACTCGTATGCGGATTATCGCAACCGAACCAACTTAATCTACATGAAGGTCACTGGCATAACCATACATGATGAGTTATAGTTAAGGTAGACGGTAATCCTTGCAGTCGCGAGTAGCTAGCTCCGCTATAAGTTTCGAACTCACCCGTGCTAGGCCATTAACATGACTAAAATGACATTCCACCTAGGATCAGTTCGACCCCGGTGCCCCGGTGCTCCGTCCACAGGAACCCTACACCTTTTGCGCAAGTTATCCATGACCATGCATGTTCTCTTGTTTATTACTCTTGTTCTACTAACACGACGATGATTGCAGCACAGGTAGTTCATTACCCGCTATACGCCATCCCACCTTACCCGTGCTAGGCTATTAGCACGACTATCTTTATTTGTTTAAATCTTATAATTTCTTATTTATAAGCAACGATGGTGGTAGCACGGCACGAGCCTGCTACGCTTCCAACCCGAACAGTTCTCGTTCTTCTTTAATTATCAGTACCATTCAATTTATTTACTTGATATTTCTATTAATTTATTATAATTTCTTCCAATCTTTCATTATGCAGTTCCAGGTATGAAAAACCGCCTTGGCGATCTTATGGTCCCGAAGCATTTCCATGTTTCTGTTACTTGGCTCAGAATGACTATTTTGATAGTCTTTCTGCCTCGAGTAGGTAAACCATGTTATGTGTTGTGCTTCTATACCGTGGAATTATCTCTGTGACAAGCATTGCATATCAGATAGATAGCATAAGGACATAAACTCGACCAGTTCTAGACAATAAAGCGGAGTCTACTTGTACGGAGCTAAGGTAGCATGCGAGGGTCTAACTATAAGCCAAGTTTTATTTCCATATTCTAACACAAGCAATACAAGATAGGATTAATTCCTTAGCTAAGTGCATTGTATTCTTTACTAGCATGCAAGAGGTGATTTGTCTAGCGACTAGCATGTATCGTTTGTAAGTTTAAGTGTGCAGGATAAAAAAAGACAGGTTCATCGTAGCCACCCACCTTAGCTATGATTCGTCTTGGCCGAGAGTTACTCCGAGCTCGTCTTTCAAAGTCTAAGTCTGAACTCCTGAAGGGCCAAGTTGAATACTTTGTCTCAAGCGAGTCTTCTCGCCGAGCAAGGCGAGTCAGGTTGTCACACTTGTGCCATTTAAATTGGCTATCCACATTAATGTGGAACGGGTCGTTACCGGAACTACTCGTCCCAAGTGTGCTGTCACGTAACTTTATCGCAGTCGGAGATATGGCTGGTCGATATATTGGAGTACTTGGCGACGATGATCTAGAACCAGCATTAGGCAGTACTTAGCTTGTGATACTCAACACAACTTAGCCGAAAGGCTGTGTGCAAAGCTAACCGTCCAAACAATATTTATCTCTCCCACTAACCCACTTGGTAATTATGTATAGGTATTCGTGTTCGCACATAACTTACCAATTCTAGCACGAATCTATTACCATAAAGTCTGATACAGGTCATGTCATGACCCGCACCCGAAAATTTGGGCACGAGTACGTGGGTACGTCCAGCCTACGCCGCAGAGTCGGCGGTAGTACGCTGTCTAGGTCATATCCACAGTTGAAACATCTAGCTCATTTACAAATAAAGAAATAGACAAAGATAATAACAGGAAAAGAATGCTGAGATTTCAAATGAAACAAATGTGACAACAGCTCAAATGTTTAATACAGAATCCAGAAATAGAATCGGGGACAAACCCGACTACTAAGATAAAGAGCATAAATAAATAGCTACTGCTAACTACTCTGCAGAAGTAGTCTCCTGGGTGGGAACTGGCTCCTCATATGTGTCATCTGTTCCCTCATAGGGGCCATAATAGGTAGGGGCAAAGTCCTCATCATCGCCTAAATCAACGGATCCAGTCAGGAAAGGAGCAAAGTACACAATGCACAACAAGATTAAACTAAATATCTGTGACAGGTAGAAAATAACTGACTAAGCATCATGTTGAGAACATGCATAAAGAAACAACAATAACTAAGAGTTAATATTATAAACAGGAATATGAGTAAACAGGAATAAAATAAAATAGGAAATGAAACTACAATAAGCCGACAGAAATTATAACAAGACAAGAAGCTATGTGTGTGAACTTGTGTTTATTTTAGAATACATAGTTGGCATGTAGGGGTTTATAAGGCTAATCCGGCTGTCATAGACGGCTATTAAATAGGAATAATCGAGATCCGGCTGATGGTACAGTCGCATACCAACAGCTATTAGACAGGAACAGGGGGAAGGGTAAACTGCATGCCTCCTAGTATTCTCCCACCCGACACGAAAAGCAAGACATGAGCTCCAGTATTCAAGACATAAAATCCAGTGTTCTAATACTACGTGTAATCATCAATGGTACCAGTAGAGCAAGGAAATCATTTATCACAATATAAAGATTAAACTTGAAGTGCAGGTACTTGCCTGATGTTTGGATCCAATTATAGTTTTGTATCTCGGGGAAATTTCCAGAAATATGTCCAGATGCTGAAATAAATATTACCATCATGCTCAAAAGATATCAAATAGCTAGAAACGCCTGTCCTTGGGTCCAATTTGGAGACAAGGGCAAAAACGGCAGTTTCGGGTCAAAACGGGGTCCGCATGTGGGCCCGCTTTGCACCGAAAAATGTGTCTGGGTCAACGGTCTTCAAATTCACCAAATTTAGTGTTAACAGGTCAGGAACGATGATACGAACCCAACAAAACTTCCAGAATTGGATTCCGATGAGCCGATCACAAAATCGCCCGTCGAGCGGGGCCTGTGGGGCCCACGACACGCGATTTCGTCAACGTTCTCAGAATCGAACCAAACTTGACCCACAGGACCAGCGTATTGATACGAGTCCGATGACATAAGTTTTATCTCGATCCGACGTGTGTACAAGAAGTTAGGGCAAATTGCAGAAAAGTCGGATACGGGGCGATGTCCGCGGATACGCGTTGATACCGGTGTGGACACACACCCGAATCAGCTTCCGCGAAAACTCACACGTCCGTATCGACGGTTCGCACATATCTGTGAAGACCGCACGCGACAAAGTCGTCCCATTTGGCGGGGCGTACTCAGTTCCGGGGTGAAACAGGGTCTGGTTTTTCCTGTTTTTGGATCGCGGTGTGCGATCACCACAGGACGCGATGCCCCGAGCGGTTTATCCGGGCACCGAGAGGGTCATACAGGCTTCGCAACATAATTTACGGAATTGAAAACGGGGCAGCGAGAAGAAAGATACGAGTACCTGAACAGGGCTCGAGAAACCGAAAAATTCCGTGTCCGTGTCGTGTCCGACACGATACGAAGGAATTTGGGGATTTAGGGTTAGGATTTCGTTCTGGACGGTGGAGGCCGGCCGGAGACGCGCCGGAGAGGGCCGGGGAGGTGCGCCGAGGTGAGGCGGAGCTGCTGGCGGGGTCGAGGGAGGCGCCGGAATGGAGGGGCGGCCGGAGGCGGCTGCTCGCGTGGGAGGAGGAGAGAGGAGGGGGCTGTGGAGGAGGAAGACGATGCCGACGGAGTTCTGCGGCGGCGGCGAGGCGCTGGAGGAGGGCGGCGGAGGCTGCGAGGCTCAGGCGGGAGGCTGAGGGAGGAGGACGGCGGGTTGCCGGAGCTAGGGAAGCCGGCGGAGGGTTAGGGTTAGGGTAAAAACGTGGGAGGAGGAAGAAGAAGAGGGGGGAGTTTTATAGGGGGTGCCGGGGGCGAGGCTGACCGGAGAAGGCGGAGGAGTGCGGGGGGACGTGGCCGGGAAGCGCGGCGCTGCGCGGGGTGGCCGGCGTGGGACGCGGGCGGCCGGAGGAATCGGGCATCGTGGGGAGAGGGGTTGGGGGACCGGGTCGGAGGCGGCGGGTCAGGTTCGGGCAGACCCGACCCGACCCGGTAAGGGAACGGGCTGGGTAGTACTGGGCTGGGCCGGATCAGGCCCAATGGGCCGGATAAAATAAAAATAAAAATAATAATAATAATAATAATAATAATAATAATAATAATAATAATAATAAAACAGTTTAATTAAATAATTAATTAAATAGTTTATAGACATTTAAAAACAGGTCTGAGGCCCAAAAAAATCCAAAAAAATACCCTAAGTCCAGTTTTATATTTTACACCCAAAAATACTATTTTCTTAATATTTTAATGTCATTTATTATCTATTAAAAATTATTTAATATTAAAAAACCCTGATTTTAATTACAAAAATTTCCAGAAAATTCCAGAAAATTGTGAAAAAAAAATCCAAGTTTAATATTTTTGAAAAATAAGGTGTTTACAATCTACCCAACTTATAAAATTTTGTCCTCAAAATTAAAATATGGTAGGGTTCTCTCTGTCCATCCCCACTTGATTACAGTCTAACGGGTTTCTCTCAGGTGAACATTGCGGTCGCTACCCAACTTAGAATTTACCCATCTATCCTCTAAGGCTATACAACCAGTAAAGCTATGTCCCAACTTAATTAATCATGGTATTGAATCCTTAAGTCTTTAACACAAATACACCACCTATGGTATTCCCTTAGTCATAGAGGGTCATCACCAGTCTGAGGGGTATATCTAGTACTATTTACAAATCAAACTTATACCAAGCACAGGATTTTGTCATTCCGAAATAAGGGAAGACGAGGATCAAAAGTAAAGAGTTTAAGGGCGAGGTGGTAGAACAGAGGTATAGGGATCAAGGCGTTTAAAGAATTCTAATGAAAATTGTCAGGCGGTTATGGATTAAAATTTTATTCTGGTAATCATTTATTCGCATGCTCGTATTAGTACAGTTATGTAACTGATACGATATGCTCGGACATATTTAGGGGGCGAGTATACTGGTCAACTATATATCTCAATCCACGTAAAGTAGTCGTGCGAAGTGCGAATCAAAATGCACTAAGGTTGATCAGACCGTAGTACACTGATTCTGAATAGACACTTGTATTAGTGGGGTTGATCAGGCCTCAATAATACATGTGTCATGAACAAGCCCGATAAAGAGTAAGCTTGCAAAACTAGGCTATAAAATAGCAGCATAAGTCAAGTTCAGCAATTTTAAGTGCGCTAGATGATGATGAAAAGGTGGTACAAATTATTTAAGTACACAAAATAACCTACAATAAGCACAATAACAAAAGACTCTATGATCTCTATAGTTATCAAAATAAAGCATACCAGGTTATTAGCAAGTTCAAAATTTCTAGGTTGGGACTGAGGTCACGAACCAATAGGCACAAACTAAACAGTACTAGAAAAGGTATCTACGAATCACTTACGCGCATTAGCTGCTCCAAGAGTCTGCGCGTTCTCCACGGTTATTGCGTAAGCTTGTCCGTGTCCTTGAGGTGGTGCCCTCTGCTGCGCTGCTGGGGGCCTGGCCTGAACTGGAACTCTTTGTTCAGCTGTGCGTCCTTGAGCAGCAGGGCAGTCCCTCATCTGATGTGCTGCCGATCCACAATATAGACAGGCACCTAACCTCTTCCTACAAACTTGCCAAGCGTGACCTGGTTTATGATAAAAGTTACAAGTAAGAGCTTGTTGGTTCTGTCCTTGAGCTTGGTGTTGGGGTGCTGTGGCTTGAGGGAGAGGACGCTGGTTTTGTTGTGGGGCCTTCTGCTGTTGTTGTTGTTGGAATGGGCGTTTCTGGGGTCCCATACTTCCAGTATCTCTTTCCCGCTTTAATCTATGTCCCATGTCTCTTTCAACACCTTGTGCCACGCTCAAGATTTCCTCGTATGTACGAGCTCGGCTAGTGGTGACAGCAAGGCGAATATCAGGAGACAACCCCTTCTTGAATCTACGGGCTCTATCCTCAGGGGTACGAACCATGTACTCTGCAAAGTGGCTCAATCTGCTAAATTCAGCAGTGTACTCATCAACAGATAGGTTACCTTGTTCCAGTCTCTCGAATTGGCTTTCGAGAGCTTCCCGAGCCACTTTGGGATAGAATTTCTCCTTGAATAGCCTCTTGAAGTCCTTCCAGGTGAGGACAGGAGCAGATAGTTGAGGTTCGTCTCTAAACCAGGTCCGAGCTATGTCAAACAGTTGCAGGCTTGCAGATTCCACTTTGAGATCATCAGGGACCCGAGCAGTCTTCAGGAGTCGCTCCACATTCTCTATCCACTCATCGGCATAAAGAATGCCTTCAGTTCCATAGAATTTCAGGGGTTTAAGATTCTTGAAGTCCTTGGCACTTCCTGGCCTCTTGTGCGATGACTCCTGGGACCGAAGAGCGTTCGAAAGGCTAGTTCGTAGGAGTGCAGTCTGTTCTTTCTGGGATTCTACTAGTCCCTGGAACACTCCAAGTAGCTATGCCCCATCTAGCGTAACTGCTGGAGTAGATGGAGGCGGCAGGAGTGCAAGAGTTTCAGGCACAGTCTGCTCAGCTGGTTCTGATGTGCCTCCTACTGTGTTCCTCGTCTGAACCATTCTGGGAGATGAAGGGATAGGAAGATTAGAATAGATTACTTGGAAATCAAGGGCGATAGGAAAATTGGTTAGGAATGATATCAAGGTTTGAAATAAAAGATCCTATTCTGTGAATGAGCTTTAGCCTAAAATCCTCAATCTTGTTGCAGGCCTGTTCAGTCCCTAAGTTGGAACCGAACAATTTAGTCATTTGACCTGTATGGGCCACCATAAAAATGTGTCACGATCCGCACCCGAAAATTCGGGCACGAGTACGTGGGTACGTCCAGCCTACGCCGCAGAGTCGGTGGTAGTACGTTGTCTAGGTCATATCCACAGTTGAAACATCTAGCTCATTCACAAATAAAGAAATAGACAAAGATAATAACAGGAAAAGAATGCTGAGATTTCAAATGAAATAAATATGACAACAGCTCAAATGTTTAATACAGAATCCAGAAATGGAATCGGGGACAAACCAGACTACTAAGATAAAGAGCATAAATAAATAGCTACTGCTAACTACTCTACAGAAGTAGTCTCCTGGGTAGAAACTGGCTCCTCATATGTGTCATCTGTTCCCACATATGGGCCATAATAGGTAGGGGAAAAGTCCTCATCATCGCCTAAATCAACGGATCCAGTCAGGAAAGGAGCAAAGTACACAATGCACAACAAGATTAAACTAAATATTTGTGACAGGTAGAAAATAACTGACTAAGCATCATGTTGAGAACATGCATAAAATAACAACAATAACTAAGAGTTAATATTATAAACAGGAATATGAGTAAACAAGAATAAAATGAAACAGGAAATGAAACTACAACAAGCCGACAGGAATTATAACAAGACAAGAAGCTATGTGTGTGAACTTGTGTTTATTTTAGAATACATAGTTGGCATGTAGGGATTTATAAGGCTAATCCGGTCGTCATAGACGGCTATTAAATAGGAATAATCGAGATCTGGATGATGGTACAGTCGCATACCAACAGCTATTAGACAGGAACAGGGGGAAGGATAAACTACATGCCTCCTAGTATTCTCCCACCCGACACGAAAAGCAAGACATGAGCTCCAGTATTCAAGACATGAAATCCAGTGTTCTAATACTACGTGTAATCATCAATGGTACCAGTAGAGTAAGGAAATCATTTATCATAATATAAAGATTAAACTTGAAGTGCACGTACTTGCCTGATGTTTGGATCCAATTATAGTTTTGTATCTCGGGAAAATTTCTAGAAATGTATCCAGATACTGAAATAAATATTACCATCATGCTCAAAAGATATCAAATAGCTAGAAACGCCTGTCCTTGGGTCCAATTTGGAGACAAGGGCAAAAACGACAGTTTCGGGTCAAAACGGGGTCCGCATGTGGGCCCGTTTTGCACCGAAAAATGTGTCCGGATCAACGGTCTTCAAATTTACCAAATTTAGTATCAACAGGTCAGGAACGATGATACGAACCCAACGAAACTTCCAGAATTGGATTCCGATGAGCCGATCACAAAATCGCCCGTCGAGCGGGGCTTGTGGGGCCCACGACACGCGATTTCGTCAACGTTCTCAAAATCGAACCAAACTTGACCCACAAGACTAGCGTATTGCTACGAGTCCGATGGCGCAAGTTTCGTCTCGATCCGACGTGTGTACAAGAAGTTAGGGCGAATTGCAGAAAAATCGGATACGGGGCGATGTCCGCGGATACGCGTTGATACCGGTGTGCACACACACCCGAATCAGCTTCCGCGAAAACTCACACGTCCGTATCGACGACGCGCACGTATCTGTGAAGACCGCACGCGACCAAGTCGTCCCGTTTGGCGGGGCGTACTCAGTTCTGGGGTGAAACAGGGTCTAGTTTTTTCTGTTTTTGGATCGCGGTATGCGATCACCACAGGACGCGATGCCCCGAACGGTTTGTTCGGGCACCGAGAGGGTCATACAGGATTCGTAACGTAATTTACGGAATTGAAAACGGGACAGCGAGGAGAAAGATACGAGTACCTGAACATGGCTCGAGAAACCGAAAAATTCTGTGTCCGTGTCGTGTCCGACACGATACGAAGGAATTTGGGGATTAAGGGTTAGGGTTTCGTTCTGGACGGCGGGGGCCGGCCGGAGATGCGCCGGAGAGGGCCGGGGAGGTGCGCCGAGGTGAGGCGGAGCTGCTGGCGGGTCGAGGGCGGCGCCGGAATGGAGGGGCGGCCGGAGGTGGCTGCTCGCGTGGGAGGAGGAGAGAGGAGGGGGCTGTGGAGGAGGAAGACGACGCCGACGGAGTTCTGCGGCGGCGGCGAGGCGCTGGAGGAGGGCGGCGGAGGCTGCGAGGCTCAGGCGGGAGGCTGAGGGAGGAGGACGGCGGGTTGCCGGAGCTAGGGAAGCCGGCGGAGGGTTAGGGTTAGGGTAAAAACGTGGGAGGAGGAAGAAGAAGAGGGGGGGAGTTTTATAGGGGGGTGCCGGGGGCGAGGCTGACCGGAGAAGGCGGAGGAGTGCGGGGGGACGTGGCCGGGAAGCGCGGCGCTGCGCGGGGTGGCCGGCGTGGGACGCGGGCGGCCGGAGGAATCGGGCATCGTGGGGAGAGGGGTTGGGGGACCGGGTCGGAGGCGGCGGGTCGGGTTCGGGCAGACCCGACCCGACCCGGTAAGGGAACGGGCTGGGTAGTACTGGGCTGGGCCGAATCAGGCCCAATGGGCCGGATAAAATAAAAATAAAAATAATAATAATAATAATAATAATAATAAAACAGTTTAATTAAATAATTAATTAATTAAATAGTTTATAGGCATTTAAAAACAGGTCTGAGGCCCAAAAAAATCCAAAAAAATTATCCTAAGTCCAGTTTTCTATTTTACACCCAAAAATATTATTTTCTTAATATTTTAATGTCATTTATTATCTATTAAAAATCATTTAATATTAAAAAACCCTGATTTTAAATACAAAAATTTCTAGAAAATTCCAGAAAATTGTGAAAAAAATCCAAGTTTAATATTTTTAAAAAATCAGGTGTTTACAGGTCAACACAAAGGCCTTCGCATAATTATCCTGTTCAAGCAATCATATCATTCACATACACTTTAAAAAATATTTAGACTCATTGTATGAAATATCCCGTTGGAATATTGAGAAAAAAAAATTTGTAACATAACCCATGAATGAGCTTTTGAAACTGAAAAAATCGATAAGAAGCCCAAGAATGTAAAGCCGTGCTCTGATACCAATATGCCATGTCCCGATCTCCCGCAGGATCGGCCGTCCCCACTAGGAGTAATAACCGCGCCAGCGCTACCGCGGGACGATCGTTCATATCAAGACGTGATGCTGTGCGAGCACAAGCTGCGCCCGTGCAAGGCCGTAATCCGAACAGGCGAAGAAATAGCTAAGCCACAGAGTCGCACATATAGTCTCTAAAGTAGTAAAAATTTGAACGACACGAGTAAAGGGCCGTTCGATAACTTGTTCACAAAGTTATTATAACGGAAGCATTGATTAAACACAAGTATGATACAATAACAAGCTCTTTATTGATAATCAAGAAATATTACAAGCGGCGCTAGGCCGAGATTACAAGTTACTGAAGCTCTCTCTCTCTCTATCTCTCTCTCTCTCTCTCTCTCTCTCTCTCTCTCTCTCCAAACAATAACGACGTGATAAGCGGCTTACAACATGGGATGATACATAGGCGATATTCCAATATTATGTCATGTATATGTGCTTCAACTTCGGACACAACACTCCAAGGCTCCAAAGCAAACTCCACGCCTTAGCGCGCACGAGGAGATACTCTGTACCGAACGAGGTTCTCCCGTACCCTGCAAGCAATCTGGTGGGATATCAGTACATGAATGCACTGATGGGAAGGCTTCTTACTCGCTCGACATATCCAACACATTATATTAGTTTTGTACCACATCTAATAAGTTATCTTTCTAGTCTTGCCTTAGAATCAGTTTCATGGCAATGATATGAAGTCTAACTCATGTGGCAGTACCCGTACAATATAAGAAAAATACGACAAACTTACCAACTTATCATTTGTCCTTCCCTGTCTAAAGATAAAATCAAGTTAAACCAAGCACGAATATATATAATAAAATCCAAGGAATCGCATAAGCAAACACAAGTATCACGAGCGAATTTCTGACTCAGGTGAATGATATTTTCTTTTTACTCAGATTGTTCAAGTGTGGTATACTCAGATTATACAAATATTTCAGATTACTTGCTCAATGCAATGACTTGCACGCGGATTGCCGCAACCGAACCAACTTAATCTATATGAAGGTCACTGGCATAACTATACAGGATGAGTTATAGTTAAGGTACATGGTAATCCTTGTATTCGCGAGTAGCTAGCTCCGCTATAAGTCCCGAACTCACCCGTGCTAGGCCATTAGCATGACTAAACTGACGTTCCGCCTAGGATTGGTTCGAGTTCGGTGCCCCGGTGCACCGTCCGCAGGAACCCTACACCTTTTGCACAAGTTATCCGTGACCATGCATGTTCTCTTATTTATTAGTGTTGTTCTAGTATCACGGAGATGGTTGAAGCATAGGTAATCCACTACCCGCTATATGCCATCCCGCCTTACCCGTGCTAGGCTATTAGCACGGCTATCTTTATTTGTTTAAATCTTATAACTTCTTGTTTATAAGCGACGATGGTGGTAGTACGGCACGAACCCGCTACGCTGCCAACCCGAACAACTCTTGTTCTTCTTTAATTATCGGTGCAGTTCAGTTCATTTACTTGATACTTACATTACTTTCTTATCATTTCTTACAATCTTTAATTATGCATTTTTCGGTACAAAAAACTGCCTTGGTGATCTTATGGTCCCAAAACCTTTCCATGTTTATGTTACTTGGCTCGGAACGACTATTTTGATAGTCTTTCTGCCTCAGGTAGGTGAACCATGTTCTATGTTGTGCTTCCATACCATGGCATTATCTCTGTGACAAGCATTGCATATCAGATAGATAGCATAAGGACATAAAATCGACCAGTTCTAGACAATAAAACAGAGTCTACTTGCACGGAGCTAAGGTATCATACGAGGGTCTAACTATAAGCCAAGTTTTATTTCCATATTCTAACACAAGCAATACAAGATAGGATTAATCCCTTAGCTAGATGCGTTGTATTCTTTATTAGCATGCAAGAGATAATTTGTCTAGCTACTATCATGTATCGTCCGTATGTTTAAGTGTGCAGGATAAGCAAAGACAGGTTCATCATAGACACCCACTTTAGCGATGATTCATCTCGGTAGAGCGTTACTCCGAGTTCACTTTTGAAAGTCTAAGTCTGAACTCCTGAAGGGCCAAGTAATCATTTGTCTCAAGCGAGTCTTCTCGCCGAGCAAGGTGAGTCAGGTAGTCGCACTTGGGTCATTTGAATTGGCTATCCACATTGATGCGGAACGGGTCGTTACATGAACTACTTGTCCCAAGAGTGCTGCCACGTAACGTCGTTGTAGTCGGAGATGTGGCAAGTCGATATATTGGATTACTTGGCAACGAGGATCTAGAACTAGCAGTAGGCAATACTTAGCTTGCGATACTCAATGTAACTTAGCCGAAAGGCTGTGTACATAGCTAACCATCTAAACGATATTTTATCTCGCCCACTAACCCACTTGGTAATTACGTATAGGTATTCAAGTTCGCAAATAACTTACCAATTCTAGCATGAATCTATTCCCATAAAGTCTAACACAGGTCGGCGCAAAGGCCTTCGCATAATTATCATGTTCAAGCAATCATATCATTCATATGCACTTTAAAAAATATTTAGACTCATTGTATGGAACATCCCGTTGGAACATTGAGAAAGAGCGTTTTATAACATAACCCATGAATGAGCTTTCAAAACTGAGAAAATTGATAAGAAGTCCAAGAACGTAAAGCCGTGCTCTGATACCAATATGTCAGGTCCCAATCTCCCACAAGATCGGCCATCCCCACTAGGCGCGAATCACCAGCCAGCACTCCCGCGGGACGATCTTTCCTATCAAAATATGATACTGCGCGAGCACAAGCTGTGCCCGCGCGAGGCCATGATCCGAACAGGCGAAGAAATAGTTAAGCCACAGAGTCGCACAGATAGTCTCTAAAGTAGCAAGAATTTGAACGACAGGAGTAAACGGCCGTTCGATTACTAGTTCACAAATTCATTATAGCGGAAGCAGTGAATAAATACAAGTATGATACAATAACAAGCTCTTTATTGATAATCAAGAAATATTATAAGCGGCGCTAGGCCGAGATTACAAGTTGCTCAAGCTCTCTCTCTCTCTCTCTCTCTCTCTCTAAACAACTTGGCGATCTTATGGTCCCGAAGCCTTTCCATGTTTTCATTACTTGGCTTGGAACAACTATTTTGATAGTCTTCCTGCCTCAAGAAGGTAAACCATGTTCTGTGTTGTGCTTCTATACCATGATATTATCTCTGTGACAAGCATTGCATATAAGATAGATAGCATAAGGACATCAACTCGACCAGTTCTAGACAATAAAGCATAGTCTACTTGTACGGAGCTAAGGTAGCATGTGAGGTTCTAACTATAAGCCAAGTTTTATTTTTATATTCTAACACAAGCAATACAAGATGGGATTAATCACTTAGCTGGGTGCGTTGTATTCTTTATTAGCATGCAAGAGGTGATTTATCTAGCGACTAGCATGTATCGTCCTTATTTTTAATTGTACTGGCTAAGCAAAGACAGGTTCATCGTAGCCACCCACCATAGCGATGATTTGTCTCGGTCGAGCGTTACTCCGAGCGCGCCTTTGAAAGTCTAAGTCTGAACTCCTGAAGGGCCAAGTTGAATTATTTGTCTCAAGCGAGTCTTCTCACCGATAAAGCTCGGGTCGGGTTGTCGTACTTGTGCATTTTGAATTGGCTATTCACATTGATGCAGAATGGGTCGCTACAGGAACTACTCATCCCAGGAGTGCTGTCACGTAACGTCGTCACAGTCGGAGATGTGGCTGGTCGATATATTAGAGTACTTAGCGACGAGAATCTAGAACCAGCAGTAGGCAGTACCGGAGGAGTACTCTTTCTACCTCAGGACCTGTCGAACGCTCTGTGTCGTCCTGTGATACCTGATAACAACATATGATGATAGAACAAATAAACAAATATATATTACATCCTACAGTAAAAATTTTATACATATCTCACAATATTAATAGAATTGCACAATAAATAACTAGTAGTGTCATAAGTCTAAATGTAGAGTACATTCTACAGTCAAAATGTAATACATGTCATTAGTCCAAATGGATTTATTTTATTTTCAATCATCTTCAGAAAATTTATTTTGTTCGTCTTCCTCGTCCTCATCTTCCTCTTCCTCCTCATCTTCACTTTCATCTACTTCGTCTTCGTCTTCCTCTTCCTCTTCGGATAATTCTACCTCTTCTATATTATTAGTCATGTAATGAGTAACTTTCTTGAGTCCACATCTACAATATTTATTACAAAAGTTAGCTCTTTCTCCTGATAAGTTATTTTGTCAACGTCAAAGTATTTCTAGCTTTAGTCTTGCATACTGCCTACCAGTCCGATCTCATTGTTCCCTGTCTAGGATAAGTTGTGAAGTACACGAGTTAAGCCTGACTTGATAGGATAAATGGTTTGTAGCCTTGATATCTATGCTTGTAGTTTATATCCACAAGACCATGCTTGTCAAGAAAGAGGCTGTCGGCTTATATATTGTTCCAATCTTAAACTTTTTCCAGCTTCAATTCTACTATGACAACCAAAATGGAATTGGATTCAATGTACTCCATATCTTTCTATATATTTATGATTCATATTTATGAGATGATATGAATAGAAATAATAAATCTAATAAAAGATACCTTTGATGTCTCTTATTGATTCTAATGAATGAGATCTTGTTTCAAAGAGAGGAGGACGGGTTATTCACATTTAATTTGATGGTCAGAGGCAAATTGAAAGCTAAGCAGTGGTGATTAAAAAGATCCCCCAGGAGAAAAATAGATTTTCTAACCTTGATCTTGAATCGGATCGAACCATTCACACTTGAATAATATGATCTTTGCAGTTTCTGTGCCATAATTATATGTCAACTCTAAAATCTCTCATAAGATGCCAACGAAATTATTGCCTAGATCGACGTCTTTATAGTTCGAAGATTTGATACACAAATAATTGTTTTTCGTGGAATCAAGATCCAGGAAGCTGTCTCTGATCGGAGCATTTGTTGACTTGAACCAAAACCCACTCACACAGTAACTTTGCCATATTTTGACGGCAGTAATTGGTCCATTGGCTAGAGTTCTAATAGATTAAGTCTTGGGTGTTATTAGACGATCGACCTAAATACCAAAGAAGCTATAGTAAGTTATTTATTGTGCAAGTGCATACAGAAAAAGTAATTACTGAGCTCCTAACATATGCGCTCAACCAAGAAAGAAAATAATGTCTCATTTATTGTTCTACTTCTTCGTCTGTTATGTAGGATCTAACCGACCTCAGCTCATCATTATATGTACTGAAAAATAACGAAGCTACCGCCGATTAGTAGCATAATATTAGCTTATACTATTATATGGAGATGACGTAAACGTGGATGTATTAATTACTTATCCCTCAAGCTTCTCCACTTCATCATCATCGCAATTGTGTAATATATACAACTGAGCAATCCTTAGCTCATCGTCATTCAAATATATCTTCTTCATTTTCCCCGAAGGCTTTTCGGATGCATTGAATACTTTCAGTATTGCATCATTAGATTCTTGATATTTGTCATCGTTTCTCGATGCTTTCGTTCAATTAATAGCAACATGAGGTTTGAAATACGTCGAGAAAAAGTTTATAATCTCCTGGAGAATATAAGCTTCACAAATAGAACCCTCAACCTGTGCCTTTTTTTTAATCTTTCACTTTAGGTGATTCAAATGCCGCTCGAACGGGTACATCTACCGATAACCAAAAAGATCACCAATACGTACCTCATAGGAAAGATGAATTGACAAATGCTCCAAGGAGTTGAAGCATCCAGGAGGAAACACCTTCTCAAGCTTGCACAGTGTTACCGCAATGTCCTTCTCTTGCTTTTCTAGAAGATCGACAAGCAACTTAGTAGAACAAAGATCTCTGAAGAATATGCTGAGCTATGTCAATGGATCCCAAATGACCTGCAGTAAGAATTTCTGAAATGCAATCAGAATTAATCTCTCTATGAATACGTGACAATCGTGGCTCTTCATACCCGTCAGTTTATTCTCCTTGAGGTTGACGCATCTTCTCAAGTTCGATACGTACCCGTCTAGAAATTTTAGGCCTTGAATCCACCTATAAAGTCTTCATTTATCCTCATTCTCCAGTAAGAAAATTGTCTTAGGTTGCTTTAACTTTCCATTCTCCTCCTTTATCAAATGCAACGCATGACGTCTACATATTTCTTCTAAGTCCAATCTGGCCTTCAGATTATCTTTGGTCTTCCCCTTTACCCATTACAATATTAATTATGTTGTCAAACATATTCTTCTGGATATGCATGATATTAAGGTTATGTCTGATCAGATTGGTGCTCCAATATGGCGGATCCTAGAATATACTCCTCTTCGTCCAGTTATGAGTGCGACCAAATCCGTCACACTTGTACCCCTTAGCAGGCTCTTCGATAGCACTTGGTAAATCTTTTACCTCTTCCCATATCATGTATCCGGTCCACCTTAGTCATGGATTGGCCTTATCCATAAAGCCGGCACGAAAATTATTCATGTTCCTCCGGTACGGATGATTCTTCGACAAAAATTGCGATGACAATCGAAGAAGGAAGGTATGTCTCCGTGTTTCAAACGGAAAACCTTAGTGTGGTCCATGCAATAAGGACATGAGAGACGGCCATGAGTGCTCCATCCGATAACATTCTATAGGCAGAAAAGTCGTTGATGGTCCACATAAGTGCTACCCTCATCTAAAAATTCTTCTTTCTAGAAATATCGTACGCGTTGGCACATACTTCCCAAAGCTGATTCAACTCATCTATCAATGGTTGTAAATACACATCGATGTTCCTCTTCGGATTGTTCGGACCCGGGATAATAATGGTTAGGAACATATACGGAGTCTTCATGCACATCCAAGGCGGTAGATTATACGGAGTGACGATCACAGGCCAACATGAATGCTGGGAGCTCGAAAGTCCAAATGGTATAAAACCGTCGAAGGAGAGCCCCAATCTGATATTACACAGATCCAAAGCAAAATTTGGATACTTTGGATCAAAGTGCTTCCATACTTCTCCATCGGATGGACGATCCAATACTTCTTCGATCTGTTTTTGCATGTACCAACTCATGTTTTCTGCAGTCTCCTTCACCATAAATAACCTCTGCAATCGAGGCGTCAAAGGCAAGTAGTGCATCGAATCGCTAGGCTTCCTTGCACCAACAGACCTTCTTCTACCAGTAGCCTTCTAGCGATCAGCACCACAGAATCTGCACGCATCTTCATCCTTATTATCTTTGTAGTATAACATAAACCCGTTGTGACATTCATCAATTTTTTCGTATCATATCCATAGCGATCTCATAATCCTCTTAAATCGGTAAAAGTCTTTAGGCAACTTAGCACCCTCCAGCAAGTTCTCTATAATCAACTCTATCAGTCGGTTGTAGCATTCTTGCGATATGTTAAAATTAGACTTGATGCTCAACAATCTTGTAACCACCTCCAACGGTGAATGATCCTCACAACCAGGATATAATGGAGTCCTTGCATTCTCTATTAACTCCATGAACTTTGTAGCATCGGCATTCGGTGCTTCCTCAGCTGCATCATGATTATTCATATTGTAACTAGGTCCGACCGTATCAAAAATTATGTTCACGCACCCGTCGTCGTAATCAGCGTGGTCGTGGACATCAATATACGGATCCACATAAGGCTCCGGGTTCGATGCTAAAGACACAAGTTCTCCATGTGAGGTCCACTGATAGTAATTTAAGGTGAAACCCCTCGAGTACAAATGATATGTCACATCCACTTTTGAGTTATATTTTAAGTTGAAAAATCTCACACACGGATACTTAATTTTGGTGTCATCCATGTACTGAGGGAATGCCTTGGCGAACTATAGGAACTGTTCCACCTATATGAATTCATCTTGTACATTGCACATGTAATCAGGATTATAGTTGTACATCCACGAACGATGATGCAGGTAGTAATTCAGATCCATTTATAGATACTTCTACAAAAATGAATAGACATCGTTCAAGTATATTATCCAAATGGATGCGAAGATGGATACACACTAATACTCATTCAATATCCCATACTCAATAACTTATTCATGTATCTTGGTATTTTGATACCTACTCAAGTATCTTGGGATACTAAACCAAAACTCAAATATCCTTAGATACTCAATCATAATATACATACCCTCACTCAATACTTAAACACTTAAACTATACTAACTCTCTAACACTGACTCACTAAACACACTCAAACACACACACATGTATAGAATATGCACTCACTTGCAGATGGTGCAATTTCCTGCTGCTAATATTGTTATTGCTTGCTGCTGCTATTACACACACACACACACACACACACACACACACACACACACACATATAAACATCACTAGTACACCTGAGATACACACTCCACTCACTCCAAATATAGGTTACTTGACCCTGCAACTGAGGAGGTAGGTCATCGGAGTTGAGGGGAGCCGAGGGGGGTGTCGGGGCCGAGGGCGACGTTGTGTCCTTGGTTACGCGATACATATACCAATGTCGTGCCACAACCACCCGAACATGAACTCTTGTGTCAAGGATAGGTTTGACATAACCCAAGTTGGATACGAGTTCTAGAAGAAGCCAATATCATGTCATGTCTCGGCTTTGAAGAGTCATTCCTGTGTCCGTGTATACGACTCTCCTGGATTCAAGATCTGCATCGTATTGTACACGATGCCGATACCCAAGGCTGCGTCTAATTAACTCAAACAGCTAACTAGAAGAGAGATAGGATTAGGGTTAGGGTCTGTGTCATGTCCTGTATCTTGTCAATGTATGTGTCAGTGTCATGTCCGTATTTGTGTCGCCTTCATACAAGCCTGAACCCTAATTTTGGGTCAATGTTTGTGTGTCCATGTCGTGTCTGTATTTGTGTGTCTGTGTCGTATCAGTTTGTGTGTGTGTGTATATATATGTGTAATGTCAGTGTGTTTGTGTCATGTCAGCAAGAGGGAGATATGGTTAGGTTTAGGGTTACCTGACCCTCTGATCGATGAGGGGGGTCGTCGGGGTTGGGGCGGCCAAGGGGGGTCGACGGGGCCGAGGGGCACCGGTGTAGGGGACTGAGGGGGTCGTCGAGGCCGATGGCGCCGAGGCAGGGGGCCGTTGGGGGTTGCCGGAGTCGGGAGGGGTCGGGGTCGCCGGGGCAGGGGGAGGGGGGTCGTCGGAGTCGAGAGGGGTCAAGGTTAGCGGGGGGGGGGGGGGGTGCAAGGGGTGCATGAGGGAGAGGGGGAGATCGAGAGAATTGGGAAAAATAAAAAACTCAAAAACCATATATTAACGTTTTAGTGACGTCTAAATTTAACGTCGCTAATTGAAAAAATTTGCGACGTTCAAGACGTCGCTAAAAATGTTGCTAATTAAAAAATAAGCAACGTCGGTAATAACGTCACCAAACGTCGCTAATTCAAAAAAATCAGCGACGTTTACTGACGTTAAAGAAGCGTATAACGACTATTCTTTAAAGAAATCCAAGTACAGTCATTAAACGTCGTTTTGCGTCACCAACAACGACATATAACGACGTTTATTTTTTAAGTCGCTAAAATATTTAACATTAGCGACGTTTTATGATGACGTCACTAAAAACGTTATTATTTTATTATATTTTGATAGTGTCACTTATAATTTTCCTTTTTTACAAGTTATTTCGGTTTTCGAGCACTAGCACTAACACTTTGAATATCCTTGTAAATTGTTGCTAGATGCGTGGCTTGGATTCTTACAGAGAGCTTCCGCACAAATGGCAGACAATGGCTTGATTTCCTTTAGCTAGATTGATACGGAGTAGCTGTTCATTGTATTTGATTTCTTTATTAAGTATGCAATATATGGCCCTGCAGTGATATATATATATATATATAGGGTTCTTGTCCACACACACTCTTCGTTAGCTACTCCAATCTTTATGTTTGACATGCAATGTGCAATTATATGTGTATAGGTAGGAAAGGCTCAGTGGGAGGCCAAAGCCCGCACTCAAAGTATCGATCCGGTCGCGAAGCCGCGCTGTCTCTGTCTTTTTGCTCGCATTTGGTCGATTCTCATCTTGAAAAAGACTTGTTTCGGCCTTCGCTACGCACGTGGCGCAATCTCATCTTCTAGATCTAGCTTCAGGTACATATAATCCAGAGTTGGGGATTCTTCTCAAGTTTGTGACGGCACTGTTGGGTGGAACACCGGTCCAAGAAAGTGACAACTGAGAGCTATTATTGCTGATTGGAATGACACGAAACACAAGTTTCGTAATTGAATTGGTACGAAGATCTTCTTTGAAGAAGTGATTTGTGGATAAACTACGAGAGCCCCCATGGAAACTTGTCAATAGGACATATATATACTCTCAGTGGTGTGTATATACATAACCTAGAAAGCATCTAGAAAACGTCGACGCTCCAAAAATGTGTCGAAGTCAGATATATAATCAAGACACTCAAAAATACACATGGATACACCAAACTAGAGTTCATTTTCTTGATATCATATCCTTGTCATGTCTTGGTGTATGTGTGACAATCAACTAACTGGGAATAGTTAGTCGCATAAGAAGTTCAGGATAGCAAGTTCTTTAAAAAACAATAGCACAATTAAGAACACAAAATATAGTATGATTCAATCAGAGGATCAACATATATGTCCACGACCCAAAGGAATATATACTTTATTGAAAGAAAGAAAAGTCCATACAATATTACCAAAGTGAACCCCAAACCCCCCCCCCCCCCCCCCCCCCCCCCCCCCCCCCCCCTCTCTCTCTCTCTCTCTCTCTCTCTCTCTCTCTCTCTATATATATATATATATATATATATATATATATATATGACTTCCTCCAAACAACAAGCCTAACATTATTTTCTTCTAGAACCACCTAATAAAATTAGGTTATATATAGGCTCCTACACGTCAAAATGTTAGGAACAAATTTGCCCAGTAGAAATTCTTAAAACTGCATAATAGAAGAGTTCACTTTATAATGACCAATAACAAACATAAAAAATAAAATTGCACAAAAAATACAACACACAAATTAACATGGTTCAAACAAAATTATTTTACGATCATAGGACAATGAGAGAATACTTTATTGAATTAAAAGAGAAACTTTACAAGTGTTTACGCAAACAAATACCGTATCACGAAAATCCTCCCTTATGAGATCTCAAAGAGCTCCTATCTCAAGATTCTCTTAAGGCTTCCTACTTCTCCTTAGTAAAAACCTCTTTGTTAGCCTCAAGCTCTCTTCTTTCTCAAGCATGCATATATATATATATATATAGGATAATGCTATAGAACCATCCGGGTGGTTTCATATTATGGAACTACCCTATGTTACATGGATTGGGTGGTTGAGATTAAAAGGTGGTGGAGTCCAATCCAATCCATGTAACATAGGGTGGTTCCATAATATGAAACCACCCGAGTGGTTTTAGATCATATATATATATATATTTGGAACAAGGTAATTGTATTAATAAAAGCAACTACTTACAACCCTCCCAATTTACTGGAGAGGCACTTTTGCTATCATACCTATTACATCAAACTCAATGTTGTTGTTAATCACTATAGCAGGGCTAACCAGACATCAAAGATACGCTTATTGCGTTCCTTACAAATATGACATACTGTCACAAATAGTTT
This sequence comes from Iris macrosiphon, assembly GCA_036927795.1. Classification (NCBI taxonomy): domain Eukaryota; kingdom Viridiplantae; phylum Streptophyta; class Magnoliopsida; order Asparagales; family Iridaceae; genus Iris; species Iris macrosiphon. Next base: position 211,382,636 of record JAYESA010000006.1, read on the forward strand.
GATGCGGGCCTCTCTGAACCACTCCAGTCCTCGCCTTCGAGCTCCTCTAATAAGCATAATCAGCTCCTCCAACTCTTGGCTCGCTCCCAATGACTGGCTCATCCGCCTTCCCTGCTCCAATATGATCTGCTCCACATATGCACACCCGAAGAACAAGTTGCTAAGGGACTCTGGACTCGTCTGGCATAGAGTGCATCTCTGGCTCACAATCTGAACACCGAACTGCACTAGTCTGTCCAAGTCAAGATACGACCCATCTGAACCCGATACATGCATAGTTGTATTTTTTGTACGGCGCCCTTCACCCATATAAAGTCCGCCCTCTCCATTCGCGGTTGTTGTCCTCGGAAAGAAGAGTTCACTCACCATTGTTCAAAATTGCCGGAAGGAGATGATTCCCAGAACCATACATCGGACGTCAAGCTTTCATCCACATGCATCTACAGAATTGCCCTTTCAGTTTGCCTTACCCAACGATACAAGTCTGGGTGCCACACTCCTCCATGTAGGATGCAGCTAACATGCTGCATCTCCATAGTTTGTGGGCTCGCCATGGCACCAGAGATGTCCAGTAGGCTAGCATGTCGGATCCATGGGTCATACCACCTGTTGGTAAGTTGGCCATCTTTAAACCTCCTCGAGATCTCCTTCTTCACAGCCGTTCGATAGTTCATAATAGCCTTGAAAGGCACTAAATCATTAATGTTAACACGATGCGCCCAAAAGTTTTTTCCCTTTTGATATCTTCCAAGTAGTCCAAAGAGACCTTTGCGAAATAAATTTTTATGTCAATTTCATACCTGCAATGGTACGGAGAGTCCGTAATGATTGCAACCCAACTTCTCCTTCCTGCTTCGGTCAACACAGGTCCTCCCACCTGATAGAATGAATGCCACCATGCCAAATAAAGTTTTAACAAATCTTCTCAATCCTCCTAATCGTCATAGACGATAACATAATAGCCTACAACCAATAAAGAATAATGGCAGAGATAACCGACCGTAATAGCTCGATGCGCTCGTCGAAAGATAGATTATGTGCATGCCATCCCTCGACCTATCATTGAGATATTCAACAGGGTTCTGACAATCACTATCTCTCGGGTAATTGATAGATAGTGGGATCCCCAGATATTTTACTGGTAGCTCTCCATTTTTCCACCCCCAGCACGCTCGCCCGCTCCTCTTTATCATGGAAGTGAATATATAAGTATGCTTTGCTTTTGTCTTTGTTCAAGTGAAGGCTCGTCAGTTCAATAAAGTCATATAGTATCGCAGCTAGGGAGTTTTTCTATGGTCGAACTTGTTGTCCTGGGACGATGGAGTACCATGTGGTCCAGCAACATGCGCCCCCTCCAGCATGCGCCCATCTTGTTGGACGCATGTCTGCTTTGTGCATGATTTCAAAAAGTCAGACGCACTTGAACTATGGAAATTCACTAAGGCCTAACTCCATGCGCCCATAGTCTATGTGTCTAGGAGATTATGCGGCCATGAGCCATGCATCTCTTCTTTTGGGGCGCAAGCCTCTATACGACTTTTGTGTCTCTGTACGACTTTTTATGCTTTTGTCTTTTCTCACTTATGCCTTGTCACATCAATCACCTTTATGTTACTTTCTTGACACTTCATTTATTGCACATCACTTCGGCACTTGTCCCAAGTAGTGGACTTGGTTGTGATTGTATTATTTTGTTATGATTTTATTAGTAGCCTAGAAAAATGGACTATCATAGTGTGATGGATTCGACCTTGTCCTTGTTTGGTTGAAGGGTGGGACCTTTGTGCTAGGATATGCCATGGACCTAAGTTACGACACAGAACCTATATATATTATTATGTATTTATTGCTTGAATTTTTGTTTCTCTATTTTTTGCTTCCTTTGTGGTACTTGCTATTTAGGGTCTAACCCCACTGGTTTTGTAAGGCGAGGTTTCGAGTCAGCACCCGAGGATCCAGCGTACTTTTTCTCTGCTCATGGCGCGTACCAGAAACATGACTGTCGAGAATAACGAGTGGGTTTCCTTATTCCCCATTTGTTATTATACATTTTACTATTTTTAGCGTTAAGCCACCGGCATCTGTTAGCCGGCACATCTGGACATTTAGTTTCCTTTTCATGACTGTATATAAATTATACTACATCTGTAATACTGTCATGTACTTTCATTATTCCACCACCTTCTTATTTTTACAGCTAGTCTCAGAACATCTTGAGAAAGCGTTAGAGACGCCTTATTGCTTTATCATATATGCTTTATAATTATTGTTTCTTGTTTGATTGATTGAGACACAGATGTTCGTATGAACCTAAGTGGCCTGATTGTAGCATGCACCCCCTTATCTAGTTTAGCCATGATCATTGTACGACATATAGTACCTTGTATGGGGTAGGTGGTTGTGTCTGTCTCCATATTCTGGTACTAGAGCATGACAGCATGATAGAGTGGAACAATAAAATTAGATTATCGAAGGTCTCCATGCCAAGTGTATGAAGAATCCCTTCTTTTGAAGTTGGTGTCACATATGTAAAGAAATAGAGGTGGTTCTTGCTTATATTAGCTTGAAGACCAAAAAAACATAGAAGCTTGTGAAAACTTATTGTGCATCTTTTTTCAATCGTACCATGGTACACTTTAGTACGTTATATGTCTATTCTTTTCGGGCAAATCAATTACTTGTTGTTTGAAAAACCCTCTATTGTAACTTGAGTATTTTAAGGTATGACATTGATGGATGAGGAAATGCTTGCTCTATGGGGCAATGGCACATGGGATCTTGTTCCTTTGTCTTTTGGACACAAGTGAGTTGGATGTCGATGGGTGTTCATTATGAAACATAATCCTAATGGTTATATCGATCGTTTGAAGGTCGGCCTTGTTTCTAAAGGCTTCACACTACACTATAGGATTGATTACGAGGAAACCTTCTCCCCGATGACTAAAAACAGAATACAGTATGGGCGCTCCATTCCTTAGCAGTCAATAGGTTTATTCATCAGTTGGATATCAAAAAATTCTTCCTCAGTAGGGATCTCTCTCCAAGATTGTCTATATACCTCAACCTCCTAGTTTTGAACATAAGGGGTAGTCTTGGTATATCATCTCTGAAAATCTATATATGGTCTCATCTCCTCGGGTCTAGTTCGACAAGGTTTGGCAAGGTGGTCTAGCAAATTTTCTTTCATCATAATGTTGCAAACTCCTCTCCATTCATTCATCATCGAACTTAAGGGATCATTATCCTTCTGGTCTATATTAATGACATTCTTATTACATTATTAGAAAAAGGGTATTCTCTTTCTTCATTTCTTCCTTGGACTATTGCTTCCTAAAACAATTACTGTAAACTTTCTTTCAATAGGGAAGGCCAGGGTGAGCGAAGTGTGTAAAGACAATAGCATCATATTTGAAACATGCACCTGTCAATCGATTGATTCAATAGAACCATAGCCACAAGTCAGATAGTTAACGAATAGAATAAAGATGTGAGGTCCAATTAAATAAAAGGTGGTATGTCCCTTGATTGGCCTATATTTGATCGAGCAAGAGATGAAAACATCTCTTAATGTATTTCACTAGTAAATCACTCGCCGTGTTTCCTCCTATATCGCACGACGCACTGCCACACGAGATAGGCTATTCATCTATGCCATGAAAGTGATCCTAAGGCACAACTAGAAAGACAACAAATAGTTGATGCACGGAACCTATGTTACGTGTTTGGATTTATCAAGCGGGCAAGTAGCCTCCCCACCAGTGCATTCGTGTACTGATAATCCACCAGGTTGTTTGTAGGGTACGGGAGAACCTCATTCGGTACGGTTGCCTCCTTCGTGCGTGCTAAGGCGTGGAGTTTGGTCTAGAGTCTTGGAGCGTTGCAATCCGAAACTGAAGCACATATACAAGACATAATGTTGGAACATCGCTTGAACATCGCCTGTACAATCATTCCATAATTGTAGCCACTTGGGACGCTTTTATTGTTTCAGAGAGAGAGGCTTGAGCGACTTGTAATCTCGGCTATATGCCGCTTGTAATTGCACAATATCAATAAAGAGTTTGTTTTACTTCAACTTGTGTTATTCGATGCTTCCGCTATTGTCGACTCAGTGAACTTGTTATCAAATCGCCTATGCGTTTATCATTCTGCTGTACTCGGACAATTTGTGCGACTCTGTGGCTTAGAACTCTTACCGCAAGCCAATGAACCACGGTCTTGCACGGGCGCGGCTCACGCTCGTGCAGCATCACGTCCGGATGGGCTGAAGCGATCGTCCCGCGGGAGCGCTGGCACGGTGATTCGTACCCATCGGGGATGGCCAATTTGCCTGCGAGAGATCGGGGCATGACAGTGTGAACCTAAGTGACCTGATTGTAGAATGCACTCCCTTATCTAGTTTTAGCCATGATCGTCGTATGACGTATAGTACCTTGTATGGGGTAGGTGGCTGTGTTAGTCTCCGTATTCTGGTACTAGGACATGACAGCATGATAGAGTGGGACAATGAAATTAGATTATCAAAGGTCTCCATGCCAAGTGTATAAAGAATCCTTTCTTTTGAAGTTGGTGTCACATATGCAAAGAAATAGAGGTGGTTCTTGCTTATATTAGCTCGAAGACCAAAAAACATAGAAGCTTGTGAAAACTTATTGTGCATCTTTTTTCAATCATACCATGGTACAGTTTAGTGCGTTATATGTCTATTCTTTTGGGCAAGTCAATTACTTGTTGTTTGAAAAGCCCTCTATTATAACTTGAGTATTTTAAGGTATGACATTGATGGATGAGGAAATGCTTGCTCTATGGGGCAATGGCACATGGGATCTTGTTCCTTTGTCTTCTGGATACAAGCGAGTTGGAAATCGATGGGTGTTCATTATGAAACATAATCCTAATGGTTATATAGATCGCTTGAAGTCCAGCCTTGTTTCTAAAGGCTTCACACTGCACTATAGGATCGCTTACGAGGAAACCTTCTCCTCGGTGACTAAAAATAGAATACAGTATGGGCGCTCCTTTCCTTAGCATTCAATAGGTTTATTCATCAGTTGGATATCAAGAAATTCTTTCTCAGTAGGGATCTCTCTCCAAGATTTTCTATATACCTCAACCTCCTAGTTTTGAACATAAGGGGCAGTCTTGGTATGTCATCTCTGAAAATCTATATATGGTCTCATCTCCTCGGGTCTAGTTCGAGAAGGTTTGGCAAGGTGGTCTAGCAGATTTTCTTTCATCATAATTTTAAACTCCTCTCCTTTCATTCATCATCGGACTTAAGGCATCATTATCCTTCTGGTCTATGTCGATGACATTCTTTTTACATTATTAGAAAAAGGTATTCTCTTTCTTCATTTCTTCCTTGGACTATTGCTTCCTAAAATAATTACTGTAAACTTTCTTTCAATAGGGAAGGCCAGGGTGAGCGAAGTGTGTAAAGATAATAGCATCATATTTGAAACATGCACCTGTCAATCGATTGATTCAATAAGACCATAGCCACAAGTCAGATAGTTAACGAATAGAATAAAAAGGTGAGGTCCAATTAAATAAAAGGTGGTATGTCCCTTGATTGGGCTATATTTGATCGAGCAAGAGATGAAAATATCTCATAATGTATTTCACTAGTAAATCACTTATGCTCATATGGAAGTATATATTCATTATGGAATTTCAGGTGTCAAAGTGCATATCTCTTCGTATAGTCAAAAGTAATAAGAGACATGCTAGATCCGAAGCGTACTAAATATAGTAAATATCATAGAGAGATGTAGTAGAGGTCTCGAACAAGACATTCAAAGGGGACGGTTCTATTCTTAATACAAAGAGGAAGACACCATGTAGTCAAACAATTAGGAATCTATTTTCACTCGGTTCTCTAAATAAAGGGACACAAGTCGCCCGAGGTTGAAGGGAGGAAGTAAAAAAAAATAGTCACATGGTGTCGCAAAAAGCACTATTGCATATGTATATAAATATCTGATTTGTTCTTCCTTTCTATCATCATTATTGAGACAAAAAAGTCTCACCTTAGGAGCCTAACTCGAGAGATGAGTCCTCCAATATGGCCCGAGTGCACGAAGCCAGTATTTTAGAGGATCTAAGCACTTAGCTCTGATTTATTCCCCTCGGCACATATAAAATTTCAATTCCTATTATTATACCATTAAACAACTCATATCGATATTCCATTATCATTCTTCTTTGGAGTTTGATAGGGAAATAGCTATACTATAAGGGTATTCAGAGGTCGGGGAGCCGAAAACACCTACTTGCCTTACTGAGAGAAACTTGTTTGAGCTACAGTCATCAATAAAGAGTAGGGCACAATCCTTTCACAAGCCCAATCTTTGTTTTACTTTTTCGTCAACGGACACAGGGTGTAAAGTCCTTTGACCGATGATATGTCGCTCTCATGAAGGTTGAGGTAGAGATATCCGAAAGGCTAGCCCTACTACATCCGCAAGCAACAACCACTCCATCTGGAGGTACTTCAAGGAAGACAAATAGGCATTGTTAATTATCAGGCCACTTCATTCACGAGAAAGTCGGGCATGCACACACAAAGGGGTGAGAGACATCCTTGGCGGCTATGGATGCCAATAAGGTGCTGGCCAATCCAGGGGAAGCCATGGCCCAGGGCAACCCTGGCGACCGTCCAGGGCCCACGAAATAGGAGAGCCCAAAAAATTAGTTTAAACATATATGTATATATGTATTAATACTTTTGTATCGAAAATAGAACTAGTATATATCATTGGCCTCTCTTAACACAAACAGTTGTGGTGTAGTGGTTATTATGTTAGACTTGCATACTAGAGGTTATATGTTCAATTTTTTGTGGCAACTTTTTTTCAATTTACTTTTATTTCATTTTTTAAATTTTTTTACGGGGTCAATTTTGAAAGTTTGCCTAGGGCCCTCATGTGGGCCAAACAATTGAACATTGACGAGAAGATGATGATGTGGTTAGAAAGATCAAATATTCGTGCTTCCAAAAAAAAAAAAAAATTAGTTAAGTGATCGAAGAGGTGGCACGTAACAACACGGAGAGATTGAAAATGCTAGGTATTTTTAAGCCCTCTTATCAAGACTTCTAACTGGACCCTAGTACATGTCCATGTTTTCATTGATGTCTTTGATAGCATTTCTTTATCCGTTCACGCTAAAGGATTAGAAAGTGGAGTGGGGACAACCCAATCCTCATCAGAAGAAGCCTTATTCCACAAGGAGACTGTGAAAAGTCCCCCCCAAAAAAAAAAAGATTAAATGAAACTTTTGACCTTGGGTGAGTGGATGGATGGATGTGCGTGTGGGTTCGGAGGCTCCACCTAACATCAATGAAGGTGACGTCTACAATAATTGCCAAGAATGTCCAACTAAATATACTAAAGCGGGATTCCCTCCGTTGTAGTCCAGATGTCGAAATATTTGAACTCGAGACTTCTCCGTGACAAACCAAATGCTGTCACCATCTGCCAAACCGACAAGTATTTGATGATCAAGTAAAACTACGTTCTGTTGATCTTGCCCATGCAGTCTAATAGGAAATTAGATAAGAGTGTTCTATTCGCGACCGTTGTCTAATTTGTGTACAAAACTGTAATAATTAATACATGCCGTCCGAATAATTAATTGTACTGGTCTAACCTATATTACCATGATTAGGGTTGCAAACGAGCCAAGCCGAGCCAAACTTTCATAAGCTTGAACTTGGCTTGATTAGAATTAACCGAGCTCGAACTTGATAATTTTTTTATTTTAGAGCTTGAGCTTGGCTCGAGTTCGTTTATATTAAGCTTGAGCTTGGCTTGGTTTGAGTTCGAGCTTGGCTTGATAAGCAAGCTTGATAAGCTCAAACTCAAGCTCGTTAAGCTTGATACTTGTTCAGCTTTATTTCAAGCTCATTAAGCTTGATTTCGAGCTTAACGAACTTGATTTCAAGCTAGTTAGGCTTGAATTCAAGTACCTATAATATTAACAATTTATTTATAAAAATTCGATTTAAAAAGTTCCTTAATATCAATTATTAAGGACATATAATTATATACAATGCACACAACCATATTGTTATACAAACATGCAAAATTAGAATTCAACAAAGAAAAAATTTAAATTTAAACAACAAAATAAATTTTTAAACTGCCAGCAACGAGCTCCTAAACGAGCTTCTAAACGAGCCAGCTTACGAGTCAGCTCGCAAGCTTAAACGAGCCGAGTACTTCTAAGCTTGAGCTTGGCTCGTTTATTAAACGAGCTCGAAAATGAAGCTTGAACTTGAGTTGTTTACTAAACGAACCGAGCTCAAACGAGCTTTTATCAAGCCGAGCTTCGAGCAGCTTGCGAACGACTTGGCTCATTTGCAGCCCTAACCATGATCTAACTTTTTATATCATGCACTTTCCGATGAGACAGACGGAATGCCACGGCCGAGTATTAGTTCTCTCTCACGCTATTCTGATGCACTCGTTCTAATTAAATCGTCTGATGAGCACCAACTAAATTAAATAAGTTAATGAGAACAGAATCGATCCCGTAATGAATACGCGGGGGGCGACAAGTGGCTTAAAAGTAGACAAAGTTGGTCGTTTCAAAGTAGGAAGGAGCAAATAGTGTTTCATTGTCTTAATATGCATTTTGTTATTTTGGTTTAAAAGAAGTACGATACTTTTGAGTATTAACAGTTAAACATTGTGCGGGGATGTAGATGCTTGTTAATTTTGAGAAGTTGATGATTTAAGTTTAATCGTACAAAGACAAATTTTTATTTCAAATTTATTGGATTTGAATGCGGGTCGTCAAAATTATTAAGTTAACGAATATTCAGATTTATTGGATTTTGGTTGTGAGAGTTCAGAGGAGTTGCAACTGTACGTTCAAATTCATTAACTTTTATATTCGTTTTGACTGTGGAAAGACGCATACATGTTCATGAAAATACTCTTTTTTATAAATATTCGAGTATAAGCAAGTGTCGAATATCACTAACACAACAAGTAATTACCACTAATCAACAGTTTATGAAAAAGTAATTCATATTTGTTGTCTGCTAACTTTTGTTCAAGGGGTTTGTTGTATCCTAAGGGAAGTATCCGCTTGAACCCATCAGCAAATTTTTTTCGAGTGGAAGAATATAACTTTTTAAAGAAAGTGACGGCATATTGATACGCCTCAAAGCCAATATGTTCTCTCCACATTCCTAATAATTTTAGAAAGCTATTTATGCTACTATAAAGAATTAAACGAACATTTCTTCAATCAAAGAAATGAACCAAGATCTGATCAAACTTGGTTAGTTTGATGGCAACAACTTCACTTGCTGGCAAAATAAGATGATATTTTTGCTTACTACCTTAGCATTATCCTATTTCCTAAATCCTGACTTGGCATCCCTTGATGAACCAAAAGTAGGCTATTCTGAAGACACAAAGACGACCCGTACGATTTGTAATTAAGATACCTTGTTGTGTCGTGGCCACATTATGAATGCCCTGTCAGATCGCATGTACGATCGACTTCTACAAGGAGATAAAGACGTCATCAGAAAGCTGGAACGCCCTTCGAAATAAATACAAGGTACAAGAAGAAGATATAAACAAATTTCAAATTGCTAAATATATTGACTTTCAAATGAAAAATGTAAAATCAATACTTAGTCAAGTGCATGAACTAAAAGGTATTATGCATAAAATTAGTACTCTTGACATTAAGCTTCCTGAATTATTCCAAGCTGGTGTTATCATTGCAAAAATTCCATCATCTTGGAGTAACTATAGGAAGAGGCTGAAGAGGCTTTTCCACAAAATAGGACTTTACTTTGGAACATATATTGAAGAAGAATCGCGCAATCGTGAGAACACACAAACTTTGTACAAAATCGATGTCCAAGTTGTAGAGAAGAACAATAAGAAGTGAACTTTCAAAGGAAAGGCTCCCACCTTCAAGAAGAAGAAGAAGAAAAATGACAAGTACTACAATTGTGACAAGCATGCCTATTATGCAAAGGAGTGTCGTGCTCCAAAGTAGGCTGCAAACATGGTTAAAGATGATCTCGTGACCATGGTGACTAAGATTAATATGCCAGATATCTCTAATAGGTGGTGGTTTGATTCTGGAACAACTATTCATATCTGCAAGGACATGTCGTTGTTTAAAACCTATGAGGCTATTAACGATGGTCAAAATGTTCAAATGGGATATCATAATCGCACTCAAATTGCTGGAAAAGAAAGTGTTGTCCTAGGCTTCACTTCTAGGGAAGTTCTTACTCTTGTTAATGTTCTCCATGTTCCAGACATTAGGAAGAACGTAATCTCTGTTGATATTACGTGCAATAGAAGATTTCATGTTGTCTTTGAGTATGATATGGTTATTTTAACCAAGAATAGAATGTTTATAGAAACGAGATATGGCTGTAATGCAATGTACAAGCTAAGTATCAATAAAGTGGCTTCTACATAGATAGTTGAATCTTTTGATTCATGACATGATAGATTACCACATTTAAATTATAAATCCATTACAAACATGAGTAAACTTGGTTTAGTTAACTTTAAAAAACTGTTTGTGACAAATGTTAAATCTGTGCACAATCCAAGATTATAAAGAAAGCATTCCCTGGAGTTAAACAAAATTCTAAAATTTTAGATTTGATGCATTCTGGTATATGTGAATTAAATGGTGCTTTGACTCGAGGTGGAAGAAAATACTTCATAGCATTCATCAATGTTTTTTCAAAGTATATTTATGTATATCTTATATGAAATAAGGATGAAGCTTTTAGTAAATTTCATATTTACAAAGCGAAGGTCAAAACCCAATTAAATAAAAAAATAAAAAAATTCAAATCATTATAGGCTTGGAATACTTTTCAAATGAGTTTGATGAATTGAATTGCATGGAATCATACATGATCGGTCTACACCTTATACTCCACAACAAAACAATTTGACCGAAGAAAAAAAAAAGTATTTTTGTGGAAATGGTAAATTGGATGCTTGTAAAATCAATGTTATCGGGTTAAGCTTTAAATACAATATGTTATTTACATAATAGAATTGCATCCAGAAGGACTACCATGTGTCCTTATGAATTAAAAGGCAAAAAAAAATGTCATATTTCAAAGTGTAGGGTGATTGACATATTATAGGGCCCTGGCCCAAAGAGGCCTAAATAGGATTCTTGACTTGGATTCTAACAAAATTGTCGAATCTCCAGATGTTGAATTTTTGAAAATAAATTTTGTAAAGATTTGAAAGTTTAGAGAATCCTAGTGGAGGCTATCACAATGTTGAGATCCATTCTAACTTAAAAATAGAATCTCAAAATAGAACAAACTTGACTTCTCCTAGTGAAGAACCTACGAGAACTAAACGACAAAGAAAAGAGAAAAATCTACACCCTGATTATATCTCATCTTAAGCTTTGGTTTCTTAGTTGAGAGAGATAAGAAAAATTGACAAATAAATTTCACTAGTTTTAAACTTTGAAGAGGATCCAAAGACTTATAGCAAGGCTATTAGTTCTAGAGATGTTGACTTTTGGAGGGAAGAAATAAATTATAAAATGAATTCCATAATGTCTAATAAAACTTAAAGTTTGATTTATTTGCCTTTGGGGTCTAAACTTGTTGGATGTAAATTGGTTTTTAAACCAAAATATGGCCCTAATAATTTTGTACAAACTTTTGAGGCCCGATTAGTGGCTAAAATTTTTGGACAAAAGGAACGAATAGATTACATTGATACATATACACCAATAGCACAAATAACCTCTATTTGAACTCTTATTACGATATCCTTATATATATATATATATATATATATATATATATATATATATATATATATATATATATATATATATATATATATATATATATATATATATAGTTTACACATTCATCAAATGGATGTAAAAACTGTCTTTTGAATGGTGATATGAATAAGGAATTGTATATGGAGCAACCAGAATGATTTGTTCTTTACGAAAATAAGGTTTGTAAATTAAATAAACCCATATATGGCTTAAAACAAGCACCAAAACAGTGGAATGAAAAGCTTGACTCATTCATTTTATCGTTTGACTTTGATCATAATTGTGTCGATAGTGTATTTATTCAAATTTTATAAAAGAATATGGTGTAATTGTATGCTTGTATATTGATGGTAAGTTTATTATTGGAACAAATATGTTTGACATTTTATAAACTAAGGAAGTAATTAGCTTCAATATTTAAGATGAAGACTTGGGTGAAGTTGATACGTACTATCTTAGGTATTATAGTTAAAAAACATGATGGATGACATGATTTAAGCCAAACAAATTTTATTGAAAAAATATTGCCCAAATTTAAGCATCTTAATTTTCAAGAATTGGGTTCAAATGTTAAATTGACAAAGAATTTGAGGAGGGTAATTATTGAACTTGAATATGCTAGTGCAGTCTAATGTATCTTATTCATTGTAATACCCGATATTACTTTCATTGTTTGCAAACTAAGAAGATTTACTAGAAATCCAAGTGGAGAACATTGGAATGTTGGGAACGAAAGCGCAAAAATCGTTCCCCAAACCAAGAAGCCCTATGAGAGAACTGAGCAAAAGCACACAAACCAAAAATGCCAAACATAAATCGCAGACACAGAGATTTTTACGTGAAAAACCCAAATGAGAAAAACTACGGGACGATCGAAGTCCAACCCTGAAATGCCTCCACTAATAGAATAAGAAATACACCAACTCCTTACAAACTTCTTACCGATCCAAATGGATCACCACAACTCTTTCGAATAGAAAATAGATCACAAACACGAAGAACGGAGATGACAAGAAAAGAATTACCCGAAATCGATCTCCTCTTCGAAATGGCCTTCAATCTCTTCCTCTCTCCTTCCAATGTTGTAAAAGCACTCTTTCCTCCTTTTGCAATATTTTTGAGACGAGAGATATATTTTAGGGCTAGAAGACACCTTATATTTATAGCATCAAACCCACAACTAGTATTCCTATTATATATAGGAATACACAATCCAAATCCATTGATATATTCCTATTATATGTAGGAATATCCAATCAAAATCTAAATTCATTGACATATTCCTATTATATGTAGGAATACTCAATCCAAATATATTGAGGTATTCTTATTATATGTAGGAAAACTCACTCCAACTCAGGGGTATTTTCCACATAGGTTGGGAACCCTACCCACTCCAACAAATCTTCCCATTCACAACTATGTGAAGGGGGTCGTCATTCCGACGATCCGCCTGCAGTACTCAAACTTCCTCCTGGAAGAATTTTTGTGAACATGTCTGCTCCGTTGTAATCCATATGAACCTTCTCAAGTTTTGCTTGCTTATTTTCAATCACATCCCGTATCCAATGATACCGGGTATCAATATGCTTTGACCGACTATGAAATATCTAGTTCTTCACAAGGTGAATTGCACTGTGGCTATCACAAAGAAAAGGGTACTGCTCTTGCTTTAGCCCTATTTCCTGCAGCAGCTTCTTCATCCACAGTAACTCCTTGCAAACCTCTGTCATCGTAATGTACTCTGCCTCTGTCATCGACAAGGCAATACACTTTTGCAACCGCGACTACCACGATACTGCTCCACCAGCAAACATTATCACATAACCCAAAGTCAATCGCTTCGTGTCTACATCTCTAGCTATATCACCATCGTTATACCCAACCAGCTTTGGCTCGTCACCACCAAAAGAAAGTCTCCAATCGACAGTGCCCTGAAGGTATCGTAGAATCCACTTGACTGCACTCCAATGTACCCTTCCAGGATTGTAAGTATACCTGCTAACTGTGCCAACTGCGTGAGCGATGTCTGGCCTCGTACACACCATAGCATACATAAAACTCCCTACAGCTGCGGCATATGAAACCTGCTCCATAACTTTCTTCTTGTCCTCGGTAAATGGACACTGCTCCTCACTGAACTTAAAGTGAGCCGCAAGGGGGTTACTCACTTTCTTTGACCCGTCCATCCAGAAATGCTGAAGTAACCGATAAATGTACTTCTTTTAGGACAAGTGTAGCATCTTGGAGTCTCTCTCGGCTGATCTCTATCCCAAGAATAGTCTTTGCTATGCCTAAATCCTTCATAGAGAAGGTCGTGCCCAGTTGGTGGTTCAACTCCGCTATCCTAGTAACATTCCGACCCACCAATAGCATATCATCAACATAAGCAGTAAAATAATAAAATTATCCTCCATAAAGTACCTCACAAATATACAGTAGTCCGACGCCATCCTTGCATAACCATGCTCTCCCATAAATGACTCAAACTTTTGGTACCACTATCTCGGAGCCTGCTTTAGACCATACAAGCTCTTTCTCAACCGGCAGACCAAGTGTGACTTACCCTTCTCATATAATCCCTCTGGCTGCTCCATGTACAACTCCTCCTCAATATCACCATGGAGGAATATCGTCTTCACGTCCATCTGCTCAATTTCCAAGTCAAAATTGGCTGTCAATGCTAGCACCACCCGAATAGACGGCTGCTTGACGACTAAAGAAAAGATCTCACCATAACCTATGCCATTTCGCTGACCGTAGCCTTTAACCATCAGCCTCACTTTTTATCGAGGACGAGTAGCATTATCTGTCTGCTTTACTCTGAATACCCATCAATTTTTCAAAGCCTTCTTGCCCTTTGGCAACCGCACCAGCTCATAAATAAAATTGGCATGTAAGGAACTCATCTTCTCATGTATAGTCTCCATTCACTCATGCATGTGTTCGTATTCCATAGCCTCTGCAAAATATTCAGGCTCTCCTCCATCAGTCAGTAGCACATACTCACCCAATAAGTATCTCGTAGATGGTCGACGCTCTCTATCGCTCCTCCTTAATGGAACCACTGGTGCTAGTTGTATATCAACAGCCTCATCCCTTTCAGGAACTACCTCATCGGCATGCTCAGGGTCACCCTGACCACCATCAGCATGCTGATGATCAAGGTTGAGAGCAACTCCATGTACTGGCTTCTCCATAACTGGAAACTGCTCGAAGTAAAATGACTATAAATCAGGCAATTCCTCACCCTCAAAAGGCATCTCGGAATCCTGAGTGTTGGTCATGATCTAATTTTTGACGAAAACCATGTCCCTACTTCTGTAGAGCTTTTGTCCCACTGGATCGTAGAGTCTGTAGAAAAACTTATCCCGATCGTAGCTAACAAAGACGCATCGCCTTGTCTTCGGCTCAAGTTTGGATCTTTCATCCTTTGGTACATGCACGAAGGCCTTACAATCAAACACTCGCAGATGATTGTATGATGGCTCTTTGTCATACCATAATTTGTTAGGCACATCACCCTACAAAGGAGTACTAGAAGATAAATTAATAACATAAGCAGCTGTGTAAAGTGCCTTACCCCAATAGCTGTCCGGCAAGTTTGCTTCTGATAGCAAACAACGCACCCTCTCCATCAGAGTCTTGTTCATGCGCTCCGCTACACTATTGAGTTACGGTATCTTTGGTGGAGTCTTCTGGTATCGTATCCCTTTCTCTCTGCAATAAGTATCAAAGGAATCGATATACTCGCCGTCTTTGTTCGACAGAACACATAGCAGCTTCTTACCCGCCTCCCTTTCAACAGAGGCCTGAAACTCTTTGAAAGTGGGAAGCACTTGATCCTTAGTCTTTATGGTATAGACCCAAACCTTCCGAAAACAATCATCAATAAATGTTACAAAATAAGAAGTACTACTAATGGATTTTACCTTCATAGGACCGCATACATCCGAGTGAATCAACTCGAGCAACGACGGCTTCCTTGAACTTGGGTGACTTTGGAAATACACCCTATTTTTCTTTCCCGCCAAACAGTACGTAGATCTCTCCAATTTTGTAGACTTTATCCCTGGAATTACCTTTCTGTTCATCAAGTAGCTCATCCCCTTCTCGCTGATATGGCTGAGCCGCCTGTGCTACAACTCAGTAGATGCATCAGTAGCTGCGTTCACCTCATGTGCCCCATGTGCGCTCCCTTTCATATAATAGAGTCCGGACTTCTTGCTTCCTCTGATATTCACCGTCGAACCTCTGAATAGCTTCCACTGACCGTTCCCGAATAGGCTGAAAAAACCCTCTTCATCCAACCTTCCAATCGACAACAGGTTGAAACAGATATCAGGGAAATGAAGGACATCTTTGAGAAAAAGAACTGCACCCGTCTTTGTCCTTAAATGCACATCTCCAACAGCAACAGCTTTCGACATATCTTCGTTACCCATCTTCAATACTCAACAATCTCCATTTGTGTAAGTAACAAATAGTGTCATGTTGTGAGATACGTGCGCTAAAGCATATGAGTCCACCAGCCAAGATTTGTCATCGCAGGCGAGGTTCATAACTACCTCATCACCTACAATGGTCACGTTGCTTCCATGTACTGAGGTCGCCTATGTAGTGTTCTCACTTTGCTTTCCCTTGTCGCCCTTCTTCTCCCTATTTTAAATAAAATAGTTCTGCTTAATGTGGCCCTTATTTCCATAATGGTAACACTCCGAGTCCTCGTACCGACCCTTGGACTTGTCTCTGTTCTTGTCTCTGCCACCACCTGGACCTCTTCTCTTGCTCCTTCCGTGGCTCTCTGAAACTAGCGCCTCTGAGTGGGATATGGATGAAGTTTTATGAGAACGTCTCCGCACCTCTTCATTCAGTACTCCGCTCTTGGCAAACTCCAGACTAACCACGGCTTCCGGAGCAGAAGCGATCATAGACACTCGTACAATTTTCCACGAGTCTGTCAATGTACACATCAACCATAGTCCCTGTACTTCATCATAAATTTGACTCCCATTGAGGATAGCCGGTCCACCATGCCCTGAAACTCACTCAAGTGATCCGTAATAGACGTACCATCTTTGTACCGCAGACCCATCATCGTTCGGATCAGGAACAACTTATTTACCCCGGTCTTTTTTGCATACAAAGATTCCATCTTATCTTACAGCATCTTCGTGTGCTCAATATTGGCAATGTGGTTGTACACGTTCTCGTCAACGAACTGTCGTTTGTACCCACACACTTGTATGTGCTCGAACTTCCAACAATACTTGAAGGATATATTGATGCTAGTTAGATTACTGATACGAAAGATAATATGTTAACATATGGTTAGGCATTTCTTCTTGGTGGGGGTGTCATTTTGTAGGCATCTAAGAAGCAAACTTATATTTCTCATTCGACTATGGAGTCAAAATTTATATCCTTGGCAGCTACGAATAAAGAGGCTGATTGGATTAGAAATTTTTATTAGACATTAAATTATGGCCTAAACCAATGCCTCATATTTTTATTCATTGTGATAGTCAAGCTACTCTATCAAGAACATATAATAGTACTTACAATGGCAAGTCTAGACATATAAGTCTAAGACATGAGTTGTGAAACAATTAAAATTGGATGGGGTGATCAAAATAATGTACGTAAAGACTAGTAAGAATTTGGAAAATCCTTTTACTAAATGCCTACCTAGAGAAGTTGAAAAAGGAACATCCAAAGAAATAGGGCTAAACCCTCTTATGAAAATCACAAACAATGCTAACCCAACCTTAGACTAATAAACCAATTTGTACACGGTTTAATGAGTAAAAATAAGTTGTTTTAAAGTTATTAAGATACATTGATTGATAAATAAAGCTTCATTTGATTAGTGATTATGACAGAATCAGTGTGACCATTACGGTAATGAGGGTGATATTTGATCTTACTAAAGTTAAATAAATAGTTAAGTAGTGGGAGTATACAAATTAACTTCACCTAAGTAATGTGGAGTGGTGTTGCTCCTCACGAGAGTTTAAAGGTTTACTCTTTGAATCATTCATGAAACCAGAAATTAGAACATAACCATAAAAGTGCTAAAGTGTTGCTTAAAATTGTTGTAATCAGGATGTTGTAATGTGTATGATACCTCTAGTTTTATTGTAAAGAGTAATTGGTTAAAAGTTAAGGCTACCGATACTTTTCTCAAGCGAAATGTTCTTGTAAACACCAATAACTTTAATAAAACTTTGATGTAGTTGTACTAATTAAAGGTTTAAGTTATAAAAACCTTCTTGGAATTTATTATAATTTTATTTTATGTTATGTTTGACATACTTAGTGATTATATAATCAAAGTGGGGGATTAAAAACACAATTTTGATTGTACAATCAAAGTGGAGGATTATTGATGATTTAAGTTTGATTGTACAAAAACAACTTCCTATTTCAGATGAATTGGGTTTGAACAAATCTTTATATTCATTAGGTTGAAAGAACCTTTACATTCATTGGGTTTGAACGAACCATCAAATTCATTAGGTTGCACGAATTTTTATATTTATTGGGTTTGATTGTGACTGTTCGGAGGAGTTAGGATTTTTTGTTCAGATTCATTCTGTCACACCCTAGTTCTGCATAACCAAAATATCGTCACTGGACGTGATGTCATACAAGTCTAAATTTTACTTATACAAGGCAAGGAAGAACACAATTAATAATTTATCTCAACATAAGTACATTGTAGAAAAAATAATCAGATAAATTACAGTCACAACAAGATATATAAAAAATTGTATCTCTTTATTAATAGCTGCAATAAAATATAAAGGCTCTAAACTGAAACATTGCCAACTTGGCTTACACTGAAACTTGTCGATTTGGCTTACATCTCACTGATACAAAAGATTTAAAATTTTACATATATTATGTCCTTTATAACATAAGCCTACATCTTTTACAAAGAAAGCTTCAACTCGCCCAACAAATTTTATTATGCCTCAGGGCTGTCCAAGCTACTCCCCGCACTTGTAAAGTTGGAGGGTCAACACTTTGGAAATGTACTAGTGAGCGACACTAACCTGAATCACCTAAAATCAACATAGTAATCATGTGGAAGTATACAACATTATTAGTGATCTTTATATTTCTTACCTTATGATCAATTAACAATTAATATATGATAGGAACAACAAGAAATGAAGCATATAAACCACCACCATATGGTGATTCTTATCCACGGTCGTTTAGCCTTCTTTGTAAACAAGTATTAACTTGCTTTTCACAGTCTAGGACATCATTAACATACTCTTCCCTGCATAAGACATCATTAGCTATGCAGGATATCTATATGAGGATCACTGGCCACAAGCTATCTGGATTATTTATGGTAAGATGGCGATCCTTCCAGGGCAGGTAGCGAGCCCCATTGAAGGTTCTGAATTACCTGTGCTAGTACGTCAACACAGTTATCCATGTTTCTCTTAGGATGAACAGGTTTCGGGTTCGCTAATATCATTCAATAAAACCAAACATTGTACACAAGTTGTCTATGAGCATGCATGTATATACAACTTAGTTATAAAGAGATCATTTCATACATGGTAACAAAAAACATAAATAAATATACCAAAATCCTCATTTTTGTATTGTCATATTTTTTTGATCTGTAGCTTGTAATTCATACTGCCCAATCTAAGGACTTTGCTACCCAATCCAAGAACTCACCAAAAATGACAACTCAATGATCCCAAATATTTTTCCATAGTCTATTACTTTGTTACCACAAAATATAATATTTCTATCAATCTTTTATAGCAGGTTAACAACAATTTACTTAACATTTTTTATCTTTTGAAACTATCATTTATCAATAGACACACGCAAACATGAACATATTTGTTAAGCGTGAATATAAATGAGCGAAGAAGAAATGCCACCCACCTTTATATGAATAACTTTTTGTCTCAATCACATAACATTTTGAATGAACCCTCAACATAAATCCAAGTCCAACTAGGCCATTTGATCCAACAAGCCATCATAATGCACCTTACGGAGCAGGCCACTACATAATATACCACTCAAAAAAGTGTCATCCTTTAAACATAAAAGAATAAACTCAATTTACTTCATCAACTAAATTTATCAAGAAACTTCTCATTCAGTTCCCATTCAACATCCCACGTTAATACTTTGACAGATTAACATCTCATCAAAGCATATGAATTTGCTATAAATGATTCAATTTTCCACCTTTCTTTTTGTTATCAAATACTACCACAATCTTTTTAGCACATAATAATTTCTCCTACAGCTCCATTTGATCTTAATCTATCACTTGGCTTTAATCATATACATATTTTCGAGGACCTAAAAAATATAGTGCACTTCAGCCAATGTCAATGTTAGTAAAATCAAGCAAGCAACAGATGTAACATATCTTAAAAAAATCTAACTAATCAACACACTCGGCCAACTTGCCCTTAACGTCAAATTCATAACTCTTTCACATAGGCATTCCTTAGGAACGCATGATTTCCCACAAATTTTTTGCATGATTCAAATACCATAATCGTATCTCATCCTCATAAAATTTATGTTGCTCCTCTATCATACTTATTGTACTAAGCTCTTGAATACATGAACCCAACGATTCCTTACGACAAATTCTTCTTATATCCACTTTAAACCAGTCTTATATGGATCCACATTATCTCTCTAGAATAAATTTCTCTTATCTCTATTAGTATGAGTTTATTTCTTATCTCAGCTAATTATGTTTGAACACATTGTATAGCCAAGTTTTGGTATAACCATTTCCAAATTTTACTAACTTCATTTCGGTTCAGCATCTATAAAATATTTTGCCTTCTTTCATAGCACGCCTCATTTGAAACTATTTCCTCACAATCATTATCCTCTAAACCGCAAACACTTAAAAATCAAAGACTACCAAAGCTAGGCTACTCACTCAGGAACTGTACTTAAATCATTTTTGCACAAGGGAACTAGCTTTAACTGAGAAAATCAAAGTCCTCAAGAATCTGTAATGTAACTACCATCTATTAATAACATTCTATCCACCAAAGCTCTTATAAATAACATGAGATATCATCGCATTGTTTAGATCTATTAAGCAATCACCAATCCAATTTAAGGATGAAGTCAACTATATAGCATTGTGATTCCGATTCAAGTTTAAACTACAACCGATCCGACATTTTCCTAAATATTTCAAATTACTCACATTGAAATCTCTATCAAATTTCCAAATGTAATGATATCCATTTTTCAAATCTCCATTATCAATCTTTATTTATTTCGTAGGAGTGTCCAATTGTCTTAACGAGAACCATTATTTCAAAGAAAGTTTAATCTCCCAAGACTTTTCTCAACTAGAAAGGCTATTAGTCAATTCAAAACACATAATTGTGTTTGTCGCATTTGCACCTCTTTTCAAACTTTGCTATTGTTCGACATAAAAATCTTGAGTAATTGAAATACTCTTAATTATATATGTCAAAATACCATCCTTCCAACCAATTTGCCACGATAATACCCATCATACTGAAGTTCAATTGTTATATATAGCTACTGAATTTTTCAACTTATGTATCAAAATAATGTTATCTCGCAGAGGCCAATCATCATATTTAGTCAGATTGAATCTGAGGGTCATACCACTATCAATCACTCTTGCTAAGATCATAATTTGTGAATAATAATCCATCTTTGATTGAACATTTTATCCTTCATTCCAATTTGATTGATAATCAATGAAATAATTCATGATAACTACTCAACCAACAGAACTCAATACAATCTGTCATTCCAGTCGAAGTCATAATGTACCGTACGGAGCAGGACATTACACGTTCTGACTATTGGAAGAGGTATAACTATTCATAAAAAGGCATGAAATTTTCTATAATGTATACCTAAGACTCAAATATCACCAACACAATAATCAACACTTTCTAAAGAAAGAATTCGGATTTGATGTCTGCATTCTTTTGCTCAAGGCTTTGTTATATCCTGAATGAAGTATCCACTTGAACCCATCAACGAACTCTTGCTGAGTGAGGATGAATAACTTTCTAAATAAAGTATCGATATACTAATAAACCTCAAAGCTAATTCATTTTTTCTCCACATTTTTCTTACACTGGTTTATATGTATCTATCTTTTATATAATATCATATATTAAACCAATGTGGTTTTCTCTGCTAAAACATAAAAAAGAGATCATAATTGAAGGATATGAGTTATATTAAATAAATACGAATATGATACATGTATATGTTAATATAAAAATTATTATTAAATATATCATTAAATAAAATAAATAAGAAGTAATTAAAAAAATTAAATTATCAAGAAATGTCAAAGGTACCAAATAACTTAGTAATCAATAAAATGACTGGCGTGGAAAACTAGGCTGAATATATATCCACTAGTCTATAAAAGAGAATAGAATAAGGTAAAATTTGTTATGTCAAATAATATCAAAGAAACAAACTAATATACATT
Organism: Iris macrosiphon; assembly: GCA_036927795.1. Classification (NCBI taxonomy): domain Eukaryota; kingdom Viridiplantae; phylum Streptophyta; class Magnoliopsida; order Asparagales; family Iridaceae; genus Iris; species Iris macrosiphon. The sequence goes on from JAYESA010000006.1 coordinate 211,404,963, forward strand.
ATGAAAAATAATTATGCAAGATAGCAAACTAAATCAGCATAAAAAAAACCCCATATTGTTGCTAAAGATTAGGAAACTCAATAATTAAGATCTTCGATAATAATCGAAAGGTCTTAGGCCAAGGGGTTCAACATTTATATAATAAATGCCTCTACTATGAAGCTTGCCACATGTTTGGCTCCCCCAGCATCAAATGGACAAATTTTGTTTTTCAATTTTGGTTAAATATGTGCAGGATTTGGCTTCGTGACAAATAAACAGTTAACCTAAGAATATTTGAGATTTTCTTTTTTTCTTTTTCTTTTTCTTTTTCTTTTTTCTTTTCCTTTTTTTAATTTTAATTTCTTTTGCGAGATTTGAGCTCGACCACTGAACTTTTCCAATAATAATCATTAGTCGTAACCGTTAGATCACTGGCTTTATATAAACTAGAAATGTGCACGTGCATTATCGTACGTAAATAAATTGTCAAAAAAAAAAAATGAATTTATTATAAAAATTATCATTTCTGGGAATTAAACTCAAGCAACCAAGAAAATTGCTCCCACCTTAACCACTTGAGTTATAGTTGTTTAGTTATAAATAAATTATATTGGATAGTTAAATTTTTTTTTAAATAGTAAATGGAATATTTAGGTGGTTGTTTAGTTATTTTTATTTTATTTTTTATTCATTTAAATGGAGGATATACATACGGCTTGGACGGGCCATTTTCAAGCGGCATTATATGATTACTAGTAAATGCACGTGCGTTATACGTAAAATATTTTGTCTAATATTGCTGAAATTATGTAGGGCAAACTCGGCCAGTTTGTGGGGCAACCCTGTTACCCGATCTTCTCACAAAAGAGTACTCTGGAGGCTTTGATAGGGTGTCAGCAGTGTCTTGGATCAAATGCACCAAGTCGTGGAGCTTCCACGGCACTAGTTCCTTCTCACCTTTGAAGATCCTATGCACTGTTAGCGTGCCACCTTCGATGACATTACCGTCCGCACCGAATTGTTAGGCCAGAAGAATTCCTTGATGAATGGCATGAATTTCCGCCAGTAAGCTGCAATCAGCACCAAATGACTGCGACGAGGCCCAGGTTTTGGCCTCCAAGAAATTACCATTTGAGTCCCTAGCGACAGCTGCTGCGCGCGGCTATAGAGGAGGAGGATGTGGCTCCATCTACGTTGATTTTAATAAGTCCATCAACCGGGGGCGCCCATTGTCTAGCCAAAGCATGTGATGTCCGCAAGGTTTGGATCTCCCTCCTTCTTAGGTTGGGTGAATTTGTCCCACATTAGGAAGTGCATTTTCCTCTCTGTTGGACTGTTCCCCCACTGGAAAGATCGTTGCTGCATTGTCAACTTGGATGTAATAGGTCCTGGAATTTTGTACGCGCGCCGACATGTAATATATAGGGATGGACCCCGGAGTGGAATTGATAAGTAATGTACGACCTGCATGGGATACCAATTTAGATTTCCAACCTTGTAACCGTGTACCACGCTTGTCAATAAGAGAATTGTATGTTGATAGTCAGCTCTTAGATAGCAAGAGCGAGTGCCCCAGATACTTGTTGACAATGCCCATGGTAGAGAGGTGCAGCAGGGAGGGCAGAGTTCGCTGATCATAAGGAGAAACAAGCTTGCTAAAGTGGATGATGGACTTCTCAAAGTTAATTTTATGTCCCGACCATGATGAGAAGGTGTTGAGAATATTCCTCACAGCGGATAAGGAGGATAAGGTAGTCTGACCAAATATGAATATATCATCAGCGAATAAAAGTTGGGATATGGTTGGAACATACTGATTAATGCGGATGCCAGAAGAGGTGATACATTTCATTATAAGGGCATTGGAATGGCCTTGTATTCCAAGACCATGCAATACACTATTAATGAACGGCCAGGAGAGGCAATCATAAGCCTTGGACATGTCGATCTTCAGGGCAACCGAGTTCTTCTTCTTGGGGAAGAACTTCATGGCATGAATGATTTCTTGCGCTATAATGATATTATCCGAAATCTGCATGCCTGGAATGAATTCATTCTGGAATGGAGAGATAAGTTTGTCCATCAGAGGTCTGAGCCGAGCGGTCAGGATTTTGGAGATGACTTTGTATGTCACGTTACAGAGCGATATGGGTCTAAAGTCCACTGGCGTCGCTGGAGTAGATTTCTTTGGAATGAGAACAAGATGTGTATGATTAATAGGTTGGAGTAGGGTCGCTTTAGTGAAGAAGTGTTGGACAGTAGCCGCTAGATCATTGCACCCAACTTACCAATTCTTCTGGTAGAAAATAGTCGAATATCCGTCCGGACCTGGCGCCTTCAGCGAACCCATGCTCTTTATGGTATGCTTAATCTCCTCATGATCCGGGATCTTCCCCAGGGAAGTATTATCTTCCATAGTAAGTAGCATGTCTGAGATAATGAAGGAGGGGTCCATCGGGGAGGACTCGTCCATACAAAAGAGGGAATTAAAATGTATAATGATTGCAACCGCTATTTGTTCATGATTAGTGGTCTAGGTGCCATCAGGTAATTAGAGTGTATTGATCTCATTTTTCCTTTTCCTGGTAGTATCCCTTACATGGAAGTATTTGGTGTTCTTATCACCATCCTCGATTCACTGACATCTGGCCCGTTGTCTCCAATAAGATTCTTCAATAGACATATGATCATTGATCACAGCACTGATATTCCTTTCTTCACGTAGAGACTGCACATACGTGTTCTTTGATTGTATAGTTAAAAGCTTCTTCTGGAGGATTGCAATACGCTTTTTGATGTTGCCAAATTTGGAGCGACTCCATCTGTGAAGCTTCGCCAAAGTTAGTTGCATTTTATGAAGAAGAGTAGGAGCAACATTCGAGTTTGCCTCTTTCCAATAATTCTCAAGAGCCCCCGCGAAGGAGCCACTGGACATCCAATACGATTCAAAGCAAACAGACCGCTTTTTATGGTGTAGTTGGTTATTTGTGTTCAGGAGGATGGGGGCATGATGTGAGCACACTGGTTTTTATATGGGGTTAGTTCGGTAATTAAAATTATTTTTTTCATTTTAAATATTTATTCGATAATTTAATTAAACTTTGGAAACCAACCACCATGGTTTGAAGATCTTGAGTGCAACACTAGCATTTCTATTCCAACCAGCCTAGCATGCTCGACTTAAACGAGTCAAATTAGGCTCATGCCATGACTGTCACTCACAAATTCGCAATCCCAGGCTTTGTTTTGGTCGCACAACTTTCGTGACACAATTACGAGAAAACGATGATTAATTAACCCTTTTGTTGTGGCATACGATTTTAACACGCCACACCAACCTATTGATTCCAACTAAATCCATACTATGAGCCTAACTGGTCCTATTATGCGTATGACACTCGAGTTACATTATTTGAATCCCTACATGCTTCCAATATAATATTAAGTAAAAAATAGAATTTATGGATTTATTTAACTAATTTAATATTCATTCATATTTAGTAAATATCTTTTGAATTGATATAAATTTGGTTGTAAATTATTGTTGGAGGAAACATAAATTTTCTAGAATTTTTTCCAAGTACCTAACTATTTTTGAAAATTTTCTACATATAATTATGAATAAAATAAATAAAGAAAAGAAAAGAAAAGAAAAGAAAAGAAAGAAACAAAGAGAAAGAAGAAAATAAAAAGAAATCCTAACTACTATACCCAACCCGTGCACAGGAGACCCCAACCCATCAAACCCCTTATTATATATATATGCATACACATATATATAAACATTACAACTAAACCATAACCCTAACCATAGAGAACCCCACCTCCACCATCACCCACGCCTCCACCCTCGTCGATCACCCTGACCCCTCGTCATAGCCGTCGCCGCGCCGAAGCAGTATCGGAGCGTCGCCGCAGTCACCTCCCGTGCGTTATACACAGCAGCAGCAGCAGCAGCAACAACATCCTTCCCCGCGAGCCCATCTTTGAGGTACGAGAACGCCCTCCTCGCTCGACCATTTTACGAATTTTTTGTCCGTATGCATTCGCAATATGAAGGCCATCAAACCCCTTCAAGAATTTTGAATTTGGATAATCTATATTAGGAGTAATCCGAACTGAAAGTTGGTCCAAAAACCTATGTTTCGAAACTGTCCAAACACATATTTCGAGGGCTATAACTCTCAACTCGCGAGGCTAAACTGAGTTATTCTTTTTCTTGTGTAACAATAACATAACCAAGATTAAATTCCTTCAAATAGTTTTATTTATTTCTGTTTTAATTTTAATTTATTCTACGTTGAAAGTGAGAAAAAAATTATTTTTAAAGAACCAAAAAATCTTCGATACGGGGTGCGTCCCGCCAAACGAGGCCACGTCGTCGCGTGCGAATTGTACCAAATGGTGCGTAACGTGAACGCAGACGTGTAAAATTTCACAGAATTCGATTCGGATGTGTGTGCACGCCGGAATCAACGCGTATCAGCCAAAAAAACTGTATCATCCTATTCTGACACCTCGCCATATCGTGTGTACTCGTCGATTCGTAATAAAACTTGTGTCATTGGATTCGCAGCATTACGCTGGTCCTGTGACCCAAGTTTGGTTCGAATCTGAGAACGTTGACGAAATACAGTTTTGTTGGCCCCACGGTTCTATATGACGGGCGATTTCATGATCGGCTCATCAGAATCCAGTCCTGGATGTTCCGTTGAGTTCATATCATCATTCTAGACTTGTAGACACTAAGTTTCTAAATATCCTAATTTTTTTGAGAATTTAATTTTATTAGAATTATGAATTTTGATTAAGGAAGATTTTTCTGTAAATTTTAGCTAATAATAATAAATGTTCGTTCATAGATTTATATTATTGTGTATTAAATTAATTATTAAAATAGTGCAAAAAATATATTTTTGGGTGTAAAACTAATAATAGAATATTGTGTAATTTTTTTAGAATTTATTGGGGTCCAAAACTATTTTTAATGGCCATATATGCATATATATATATATATATATATATATATATATATATATATATATATATATATATATATATATATATATATATATATATATATATGTATTATTTTAATAAACCAACCCAAACCAAACTAAACCGAACCAACCCAAACCAAATTAACCGAACTGAATCCATACCCGAAACCCACCAACCCACTAACCCGCCTTTACTGTAGCAAACCGAAATCCCTGCAGCTTCCCCGCACCCCTTCGTTTCCTCTCCCAAACCGACCGAACCCCCCCCCCCTCTTCAGCTTCCCGTAACTCCCTACACACCATCCTATATAAATTCTAGCCTAGCCGACCACCACCACCATCAACTCCTCTTCCAATCCCGACGAGCCCCGACCTCCGACGGCCGCCGGACCGCCGCCGCAAAGTAGCCACTCCGACATCCCGAGCACAACAACACAGCAAGGTACCCTTCTTTTAGCCCTGTAACTCTCTGCACAGTAATCAAAATAAACCCGTTGAATCCTATACGAAGACCACATGACCCTCTTGAACCCTGTATAATTAGTTCGGTGTATCGTCTCCTGTGTCGGTCGCAATTTGCGACGCAAAACAGGAAAAAAAATGACCCAGTTTGTAGTTCAGAAACCGTTCTAACCACCCATGTTTATATCTGATTTTCTTCCAACCTCTTTAGTATTTATAAATTCCACTTGAACAGTAAATTAGACAACATAACCGAGATTTAATTTTTTTAATTAGTTTATTTTAAAATCATTGTATGCTGTAATTTATTCGCTGTTGAAGTTGACCAAAACTTGGTTTTCTAAACCCTATTTTTTTGAAATGGGGTGCGTCCCGCTAAACGAGGCAACTTCGTCGTGTGCGAATTGCACCAAAAGCGTGTATCGTCAACGCGAACGTGTGAGATTTTTTGGAAGTTGATTTGGATGTGCGTGCACACCAGAATCAACGCGTATCCGTCAAAAAGTTTCGTATCGGCCTGTTCTGACACTCCTTATAATTTTGTGTGTGCTTGTCATTTTGCAACGAAACTTGTGCCATAGGATTTGTAGCGTTACGCTAGTCCTGTGACCTAAGTTTGGTTTGATTCTGAGAACGTTGACGAAACCTCGTTTCGTGGGCCCCACGGTTCCACTTGACGGGCGATTTCGTAACCGACTCATCGGAATCCAGTTCTGGATATTCCAATGGGTTCGTATCATTGTTCTGGACTCATGGACACAAAGTTTGACAAATTTGAAAAACTTTATCTCTGACACATTTTTTGTGCGAAGTGGGCCACATGTGGATCCTGCTTTGACCAGAAATTGTCAATTCTGCCTGTGTCCAAATTGGACTTATGGGTAGTCAATTCTAGCTATTTCAAGTTTTTTGAGAACAATGGTGATATTTGTTTCAGCATCCGGAGGAGTACCTGGAGATTTTACTTATATCGGAGCAACTGACGGAGCTCAGAACCCAGGCAAGTGTACCTTGCCAACTTGCAGTAAATCCTGTAATATTAATTGCTTGTGTTCTTTCTTTTTACTTCTGTGATTTACTTGTTCACCCTAGGACCCTGAGACGTTACTTAACATCCGAACGAGATTCGGGTGTCGACGCCGTACGCGGAGTCGTGTAACGTCACTTAGAGAGTTGATACCACGATCCCATTTTTACGTGCTTGCACAAATAGCACGACAGACCATAGGACACCTGACACTGATTGCATGAGACAGAGTTCATCTTGATGTATTTCTTGGTACCATGATTATGTGTAGGACTATAGGCTTCATGATGTTTAGAGACATACTTATATACTTGTACTTATGACTCATGGTGATAGATATAGGTCTTAGCCCTGCATGTTACTATGTGATACGTGAGGTTACATGGGTGGGGAGAGTCTCACATACTACAGACTGATTATGTTTTTATATATATATATATATATATATATATATATATATATATATATATATATATATACACTACATTACTAGTGGTGCCTTAGACTCTGTCTTTGGCACATTTACTGGCCCTTCAAGATATTACATGCTGCTATGGGCTCCCCGACACAGAGCCTGTAGTAGTTTCAGCCTGAGTATGAGTAATGCTCTCATTTGCATTTCATATAGCTGGTTACATAGCTTGCCCTAAGGATCTGTTTTTTACTTACTGTATTTCATTTGGCTTGAGTGTTTATTGTACCTTGCTATGTCCCCTGAGGACCTGGATCCAGATTATGTTCCCAGGTACAGTAGAGGAGGATTACCCCAAGATATACGGGACAGGAGCTGACGCTGGAGCAGTATTAGCACCAGAGGACAAGGTTGTGCCGGAGGATATCTCCTGAGTATTTCAGTTTTATACTCAATTATTTATGCTAATTGTTATTTCATATATGGACCCATGGACATATGTTTTGGTGATATTCTCTTCTTTTATTGGGTCGGTTTGTTCTCCGAGACACTATTTATTTGGATTTGATGATGGACTATTTCCTTTATCTATTACCTTGATTAGTCTATCATATTTACTTATGTTTCTTTCTGTGGATGAGATTAGAATTTTTCTGTGATAGATGGTGTAGACTGCATTTTTATACAGCTTAAGTGCACTCTAACGGGTCCATTAAATTGGGATTGCTTATTGGAGTTGTGCTGCTGGCCATTGCCACGTGGCTAGTCCCTCGGTATTTTGGGACTGGAGTGTGACAGGGTTTTTGTGGTGGTCCATGCAGGTCTACGACTATATTGTTTTGGTTTTAACTAAGGAACCGAGCAAGCCTGCGATTAGGATAGGATAAATTATAGGATCACATCCACATATTGACACATTTTTGACCTCTATATCGGATTCGAATTAATTTCTTGACTTGCATCCTGCCTTGATTCCTCTATGCGCCCCTCATAGTTTACTTTGTATGCAGAGTAATGGATCCACGAACCAGTAACGAGAATCCCGCGGGTTCACCACAAGGTGTTGTGATCACTTACGACGATGGGATGACGCTACTAAGTGGAGATCCCTCCACTCAACAAAGCAATCAAGCAGATCAGCACGTCTCGAGGTTCCGGCGAGACGATATTCCACCACCGCGGCAATTCACTCCATCGATGCCAATTTTTTTACCAGGATAGCCTATGGACGGACATAGATATTCCAAATATTCTATGCAATGATGCAAGCCCAACAGCAGGTTCATCAAGAGGCTCAGCATCACGAGGCAGAGAACCTGAGAAACAGTATAGTGATCGCACTGGAGCAGGCAAACCCACCAGCTAGACGGCCATCGATAGGATCTATCACTGATTTTCGTCAGCTGAAACCTCGTATCTTTTCTGGCAAGGAGGAGCCCACTGAAGTTCATGAATGGCTCACAAACGTTCAACACCAATTAGAAGCAGCTGAGCTTTCGAGGGAGCGTTGGATGACTGTCGTCAGAATATAGTTGACGGGCAATGAACATCATTGGTGGATATCTAAGGAGAGATAACTTGGACCAAATCGAGTCACTTGGAAGGAGTTCTCTAGACTCTTCCAGGAGATGTACATTCCAGCCAATGCCAGAGCGGAACTTAGGGATAAGTTTAACCGCCTTATTCAAGGCAATATGACGGTAGAAGAGTATAATGCAGAGTTCATCCGTTTGAGTCACTTCGCCCCTACTCTGATCCCGACAGAAGAGGAGAAGGCAGAGAAGTTCTTCGACGGACTTAGCTTTGAGCAACAAAGATTAATCGGCTCTGTTGCACCTACTTCTTACATAGACGTCCTTGCTGTAGCCAGACGCATGGAACGCGTCACCAGGAGAGAGTCTAGCCTGAAATGGCCGTTCACATCAGCACCATCCAGAGCACCACACGGGGAGCCTGCAAAGCGACCCCGGATGAAACCACCACAGAGAGCAGTATCACAATTCCTAGCCCTTCCTACTTGTCACTACTGTGACAAGGTAGGCCATATTGAGAGGGAGTATAGACTCAAATTGGGATTATGTTTAGCTTGTGAATCCAGTCAGCATTCAGTAAGGGATTGCCCTGAGCGTCGAGAAGGAGCACCGATGGTAAACCGACAAGCTTTACCAGCACCGGGAGGATATCAGCCGAGGCCACCCTTGGCACCACATGTAGCACTCTTCCAGTAGGCCCACCAACAGCAGAGGGCACCACCACAGGGACGTGGATAGGCTTTTGCGATGACAGTGGAGAAGGCACAGACTCGAGGAGTAGCGAATATGAGTAAGATTTAGTTTTATCATAGCTAGCTATAATAGCGAATATTCTTAGTAATACTTTAGCATGTGCCTGTTGGCTCCATTCCCTAGCCTATACCTAGTATTATGTTAGCATGAACTTGTTAGTCTAGATTAGTAATATGTCAGTGGTACCCAAGTTTTCATAAGATATAGTTGATCTTCGTTCTAACCATGCTCCTTTACTCTTGAGTTACTTATCTCTCATTGCCTAAGAAAAACTTTTCATTGCTTTCCTACGTGTTCTGCTTGAACAAAATCCTCACCCTTTCTCCCGAATTTTTTCTTGTTCATGGTTCCTTAACCTTTGTGTCATGCTTCAACAAACATGTCTTACAACCGCGTCATCTCTTCTGGAGCAAACATTTTCTTGACCGGTTATATTTTATTTTCTTAATTGCGAGGACGCAATTCTTTTAAAGTGGGTAGATTGTAAACACCCTGATTTTTTTGAGAATTTAATTTTATTAGAATTATAAATTTTTGATTAAGGGAGATTTTTATGTAATTTTTAGCTAATTATAATAAATGTTCGTTCATGGATTTATTTTATTGTGTATTAAATTAATTATTAAAATAGTGCAGAAAATATATTTTTGGGTGTAAAACAAATAATAGAATATTGTATAATTTTTCTGGAATTTATTGGGGTCCAAAACTATTTTTAATGGCCATATATATATATATATATATATATATATATATATATATATATATAGTTTTAATAAACCAACCCGAACCAACCCAAACCAAACTAAACTGAACCAACCCAAACCAAATTAACCGAACCGAATCCATACCCAAAATCTACCAACCCGAAACCCACTAACCCGCCTTTACTATAGCAAACCGAAACCCCTGCAGCTTCCCCGCACCCCTTTGTTTCCTCTCCCAAACCGACCGAACCCCCCCTCTTCAGCTTCCCGTAACTCCCTACACACTACCCTATATAAATCTTAGCCTAGCCGACCACCACCACCATCAACTCCTCTTCCAATCCCGACGAGCCCTGACCTCCGACGACAGCCGCAAAGTAGCCGCTCCGACATCCCGAGCACAACATCACAACAAGGTACCCATCTTCTAGCTCATGTAACTCTCTGCATAGTAATCAAAATATCGACCCGTCGAATCCTATGCGAAGACCATATGACCCTCTTGAACGATGTATAATTAGTTCGGTGTATCGTTCATGTGTCGATCGTAATTTGTGACACAAAACAGGAAAAAAAATGACCCAGTTTGTAGTTAAGCAAACGTTCTAACCACCCATGTTCATGTCTGATTTTCTTTCAACCTCTTTAATATTTATAAATTCTACTTGAACAGTAAATTAGACAACATAACCGAGATTTAATCTCTTTAATTAGTTTATTTTAAATCGTTGTATGTTGTGATTTATTTGCTGTTGAAGTTGACCGAAAACTTGGTTTTCTAAACCTAATTTTTTCTCAAACGGGGTGTGTTCCGCTAAACGAGGAGACTTCATCGTGTGCGAATTGCACCAAAAGGCGTGTATCGTCAATACGGACATGTGAGATTTTACGGAAGTTGATTTGGATGTGCGTGCACACCGGAATCAACGCGTATCCGTCGAAAAGTCCCGTATCGACTTGTTCTGACACTCGTCATAATTTCGTGTGTGCTTGTCGTTTTACAACGAAACTTGTGCCATCAGATTCGCAGCATTATGCTGGTCCTGTGACCCAAGTTTGGTTCGATTATAAGAACGTTGACAAAACCTTGTTTCGTGGGCTCCACGGTTCCACTTGACGGACGATTTCGTAATCGGCTCATCAAAATCCAGTTCTGGACATTCCGTTGGGTTCATATCATCGTTCTGGACTCGTAAACACTAAGTTTGACAAATTTGGAAAACTTTATCTCTGGCATATTTTTCGGTGCGAAGTGGGCCACATGTGGATCCTGTTTTGACCAGAAACTGTTAATTTTGTTCCTGTGTCCAAATTGGACTTATGGGTAGTCAATTTTAGCTATTTCAAGTTTTTTGATAACAATGGTGATATTTGTTTCAGCATTCGGAGGCGTACCTGGAGATTCCACTTATATCGGAGCAACTGACGGAGCTCAGAATCCAGACAAGTGTACCTTGCCAACTTGTAGTAAATCATGTGATATTAATTGTTTGTGTTCTTTCTTTTTACTTATGTGATTTACTTGTTCACCCTAGGACCGTGAGACGTTACTTAGCGTTCAAACGAGATTCGGGTGTCGACGCTGTACGCGGAGTCGTGTAACGTCACTTAGAGAGTTGATACCACGATCCCATTTTTACGTGCTTGCACTACTAGTACGACAGACCATAGGACACCTGACACTGATTACATGAGACAGAGTTCGTCTTGATATATTTCTTGGTACCAGGATTCTGTGTAGGACTATAGGCTTCATGACATTTACAGACATACTTATATACTTGTACTTATGACTCATGGTGATAGATAGAGGTCTTGGCCCTAAGTGTTACTATATGATACATGAGGTTACATGGGAGGGGAGAGTCTCACCATACTACATGCTGATTATGTTTATATATATATATATATATATATATATATATATATATATATATATATATATATATATATATATATATATATATATATATATATATATATATATATATATATACTACATTACTGGTGGTGCCTTAGGCTTTGTCTTTGGCACATTTACTGGCCCTTCGAGATATTACATGCTGCTATGGGCGCTCCGACACAGAGCCTGTAGTAGTTTCAGCCTTAGTATGAGTAATGCTCTCATTAGCATTTCACATAGCTGGTTATATAGCTTGCCTTGAGGATCTATTTTTACTTACTGCATTTCATTTGGCTTGAGTGTTTATTGTACCTTGCTATGTCCCCTGAGGACCTGGATCCGGATTATGTCCCCATGTACAATAGAGGAGGATTATCCCGAGATATACGGGACATGAGCTGACGCTGGAGCAGTACTAGCACCAGAGGACGAGGTTTTGCCGGAGGATTTCTCCTGAGTATTTCAGTTTCATACTCAATTATTTATGCTCATTGTTATTTTATATCTGGACCCATGGACATATGTTTTGGTGATATTCTCTTCTTTTATTGTGTCGGATTATTCCCGAGACACTATTTATTTGGATTTAATGATGGACTATTTCCTTTATCTATTACCTTGATTAGTCTATCATATTTAGTTATGTTTCTTTCTGTGGATGAGATTAGAATTTTTCTGTGATAGATGGTGTAGACTGCATTTTTATACAGCTTAAGTGCACTCTAACGGGTCCATTAAATTGGGATTGCCCATTGGAGTTGTGCTGCTGGCCGTTGCCACGTGCCTAGTCCCTCGGTATTTTAGGACTGGAACGTGACATGGTTTGACAAATTTGGAGAACTTTGTCTCTGGCACGTTTTTCGGTGCGAAGTGGGCCCATGTGGACCCCGCTTTGACCCAAAACTGTCAATTTTGCCCATGTGTCCAAATTGGACTTATGGGTAGTCAATCCTAGCTATTTCAAGTATTCTAAGAATATTGGTGATGTTTGCTTCAACATCCGGAGGTGTACATGCAGATTTTACTTTCTCAGGAGCAGTTGACGGAATTCAGAACCCAAGCAAGTGTACCTCGCCAAACTTGCAGTAGATCATATTATATTATCTGCTTGTGTTTCTTTCCATATATATATATACTCTTGTGATATACCTATTCAACCTAGAACCGTGAGACGTTGCTTAGCGTCCAAACATGATTCGGGTGTCGACGCCGTACGCGAAATCGTGTAACATCACTTGGAGAGTTGATTCCACGATCCTATTTTTATGTGCTTGCTTTACCAAGTACGTCATACCGTAGGACACTTGACACTATTTCATGTGACAGAATCTTTCTTGAGTTATTCTTGGTGATTCTGTATAGGCTTACATAATTCGTGATATGAGACTTGCATATTATATAGATATTATTATAACTCACTGTACTAGCTAGAGGTCATGATCTTGCGTGTTATGGACATGAGACATTGTGGACATGAGACGTGAGGTTACATTGGGTGGGGAGAGACACACATGCTACATGATAATTATGTTTATATATATACTATGTTACTGAAGGTGCTTTAGTCTCTATACCGGAGCTTGGCACATTTACTAGCCCTACGAGATACTACTTGCTGCTATGGGCTCCCCGATATAGAGCCTGTAGTGGTCTCAGCGTGATACTGGTGATGTTCTCATTTGTATTTCACTTAGCTGGTTACATAGCTTGCCCTGAGGATATGTTCTTACTTACTGTATTTTATTTTGGCTTGAGTTTTTATTGTACCTTGCTATGTCCCCTGAGGATCTGGATCCGGATTATGTCCCCAGGTGTAGACGAGAAGAGCTATCCCGAGGTTTACGAGGCATGTGCTACTATTAGAGACGTACAAGTTGCAGAGGACGAGGTTGTTCCGGAGGACTTCTCTTGAGCACATAGTATTCTCGCCATTCATTTATTATGCTTAGTGTTCTTAGATATTTGATCTTGTAGTGACTTCTGGATATTGTACTTGGAGTTATTTTTCTTTTTATTTTGATGACGGGTTATTCTCCGTGACATTATTTATATTGCTTTGGTTGGACAGATCATTTTATATTATTGTGATTGAACTTGTCTATTTGTGATTTCGTTACTTATTGTGGATGAGATTAGATATATAAACTGTGACAGATATTTGTAGACCAATTTATATGTATTACAGCTTAAGTGCACCCTAACGGGTCCATTAAATTGGATTTGTCCATTGGAGTTATGCTGCTGGTCATTGCCACGTAGCTAGTCCCTTGATATTTTGGGACTGGAGCGTGACACATGATCAATATTGATACGCGACAGAGTGGAGATAGTGGCATGAGGGTGGATACTGCACCATTCAGCATCTACGAAAGCCCGATCCAGGCGTTCTTTGATATGATGAGCTGGGCTTCTGTAATTTGACTATGTGTATGCTGGGACGATGCACCCCAGGTCAATAAGACCACAGAGGTTCACCATTTGGTTGAATGGAGCAGCTGAATAAATATCAAAACCTCTGCGCCCAATTTCTCATTCGGTTTAAGAATTGCATTAAAGTCCCCGATGCAGCACCATGGAATGATGAAGGAATCTGAAAGAGTCTTTATGAGAACCCATAGTTTGGGCCTCTCAGTCTTCTTTGAGCAGTCGTACACGCACAGTAGGTTCCAGGAGGGGTATTGTGAGTGGTTTTGATGGCTAGGAGGATCAAGTTTTTGGAGATGAATGAGATAGAAGCTCTGATGGAATCATCCCATCCCAACCATAGGCCTCCAGAATGGCCTATTAGGGGAACTGAGAAAAAATTTGGTAACCTAGTTGAGGGAGGATGAGAGAGGTATGGAATGGTATGGAGATGGTCTCAGATATGAAGAATATGGATAGGTGGGTGGAAGAGTAAAATGATTGAAGTGTTTAAACTGTCGAGACATTTCTCGCACCTCTACAGTTCCAATTGAGTATTAACATCTTTCATGCGGCTGTTAGAGGTCAGCCGCCACGACCTTTTTATTAGAGTAGCTGGTGAAGATGAAACTTGCATGTTTCTTGTTGGGTTTGGGATTCGGGGAGGAAGGAGTTGTCCACTTCCTAGATCTGGGAGATTCAGCTGTGGGAGTATGGGGGAGGAGAGTGGCCTTGCGTGCACATTTTTTCCATGTTGGTTTGTGTGGGTGGAAGGTACGAATGGTGAAACCAATATTAGGTGAGTATGGAGGTGATGGAGGAAGTTCTACGATTGGTTCCCTGATGAATGGAGAAGACGAGGATGCAAGGGACTGACCTGGTGGGACGTAGCTCAGTAAGGGGGGATGTTGAGATCAAACTCATACTTGGATGGGGATTGGGTATACGGGTGGGAGGGTCACTGATATGGGGAGAGAAGGGGGGCATTTGAAGAAAACCACTAGGCTCCACATCAGCACTAAGTGGGTCATGCGTCCTCTGTATGTGTGGGCGTTCAGAACTCCATGCGTGCTCGCAAGTATATGTTTCCATCAAGTCCGGAGATTCCCGCTCAAATATAGGGGGGAGTGTGATTACAGTCATAGTCTTCGTACGTTGTTGGATGGGATCGAGGAAATCGGGATTTGGTCTCTGTGTATCAACAGCTGATTGAGTTCCTACCTCGAGATCCGGATCAGTTTCAATAACTGTCGTGATGGGATGGCACTCCCTTCTATGCGGAGGCAGGTACTTTGCCAACTGGCTCTTATGAGCATGGGTGGTGATGTTGCCACGTGTAAGGGTTATCTCCAGATGGATGGTTGAGGCATTTACAGGTGGGCGTGTAGGCGGCAGAGAGGTTCCCGTCTGGTCGCGGTCGGGGACATCCACGGGCGGCCTCTATTGGAGGTTGTCCTCTGCTCCAGCTGTCGTAGTCATACCTCGGCGGGCCAAGGGTCTTTGTGATTTTGCTCGAAAGTCTTCTTCCCGGATTCGTGGTCGGAGTAGCTCTTTCATTCTCAGTTTTTCTTCGTCGGACCAATCTTCGTCAATCAACGAAGTGAAACTCTCCCTCTCTTTGTAGTTAGGTAGAGAATGACCCACCCTTGCGCAGAATAAACATAGTCGAGACAGCCTTTTGTACTTCACACTCACCTAACCCATTGTGCAGCCATCAACATTAGTGGTGATGCTTTTCTTTAGCGGTTTGGAAATATCAATAAGGACTTTGACACGGGCGAATGTTTTCCATTGGAGCTCGTTCGCCATAGTACAAGGCCTAGGCGAACCAAGGGCCTCGGCAATTCTGGCAACTGCTATGCGATTTAGGAATTATAATAATAGGTAATTATAATAATTTTAAGATGTTTCTACGTAAGAAAAATACGTACACGGTAGTTAGAATTTTTTTAATTATTAATTACGTGAATATTAATAATTATTAATTAAGTGAAGAAAAGAGTGATTATGGATGATGAGGAAAATAGTGAGTTACGGATGATGAGAAATAAGTTGATTTTAGATATATATATATATTTTTTTTATTTTAATCTCCCATTAGTTTTTTTTTAATTAAATTGGTTGAGTATTTATTAATGGTTTGGACGGATAAGATGAAAGTTAGTATAAGATTTTATTTATCTCCCGTAAGTAATTTAAATATATAATAATTCGTTGAGTATTACTTACGGTTTTGACGGCTCACTTTTGAGCCATCTAGAAGCCGCTTTATATTATGGATTGATGGATATATTATGGATGGATGGAAGATAGATTTTGGTTTATTTACTTTATAGATTTTGGTTTATTTACTTTTCTGCTGCTACCTTTTTTATAGGTTGATAAACAGTTCTGGCTCGAATCCTGGCCTTGGCCCAATTGATAAACGATCGGCAAGGTCTTAATCTTTTGGCCCAATTTACTCTTAGGTTGGGTGGGAATAGTAGGCCCACCATCTAATAATATAAAATTGAAAAGTTGGGTTTAGATAATATAGGGAGAAAAGCTCTCGGCACTTCATTAACCCTAAAACCTATCAAATTAAAATCAAAATTTGTTCAACGAGTTGTATGTTGCATCGATGCAACTATGCTGAAGCTTATTGTGTCTTTTTCACTATTTCAAGAAAAGACAATATAAATTATATTTTATTTTATCATATTTTTTTACGGGTTCTAATAAAATTGTAATCAAATAGAAAAAAAAAAAATAAAGGTTAACAAATTGAGTCTAATAGGAAAAGGACAGGAGGTCGTTAGAAGAACCGATCGACACAAGATTTTGGCAAGAGAATATATAAATTGAACCGATCAACACAAAATTTTGGCAAGATAATATATTAGTTTTTTTTAACGTGGAATAGTACTCTACAACTTATTCCGATAAAGTCACTTGTATGGTTGTATGGACTCTTTTAATTTTTTTAATTTTTTTTCTTGATGGTAAGCACGAAACTTTGTGTACCCTATGTTGCATGTATTTGGACTCACTGTCCCACATCTTTTTTGCGATTTAATTCTGAAACTGTCCGTCTAGCCAGGAAGATTATATCTTTTCTTACTGACCACAAGAGACAGTTGAGTTCGATTTTTTTAGAAAGCAGATTTGTTGTCTTTATCATTGTTGTCATAATTATGTTTCATCTCATAAAAAATTGTGGATTCCACAACTTGTATAAAAAATAACACCCAAAATCAGTGGGATCCATAAATTGTATAAAAAATAACACCCAAAATCAGTGGGATCCATAATTTTCTATGAGAGGACAAAATTGGGACACTAATTCTGTTTACAATAATCTGCTCTGACTTTTTTAGTTGTTTTGAATAATTATCCCAAAATTATACTTAGAATTTGGAAAAAGAAAATTTAATAAAATATTTTTACCAAAAAGATTTTGGAACTGTCTTACTGTAAACAAAATAAACTATGCTAGATAACCTCAATCCCAACCTTAGTATAGATTTTATAAGCTTAAACTTTTCAAACAGTCGAGAACTAAAATTTTATTCTTCTATTTGGTTTGTTTCATCCCCATAAAATCTAATTTCATTTTTATTATATATATTTGGATTTCATTTTTATTATATATATTTGGTTTCATGTTGCCAAAACATGCCTAAATACAAACTGAATCAGCTAAGATGCTCTTCCATCTCTATTCTTTATAACGAGGCTTACAAACGACTCAAAATTGAGCCGTATATGCTGTTTGTAAATCCTCCATCATTTATTTTAAAAAAATTACGGTAAAAAAAATCTCTCTCGCTCCTTCTATATATATATAAACTAAATTTAAAACGGTTTAAAAACTAAATTTAAAATTTAATTTAAAGAAAAAAAATCAAAAATATTTAACTTGTTTAACAAATCATAATTTAAATTTAAGATATTGTTAGAAAAATAGTCTTATTATAAAAGTAGAGATATATTTAAATATCTAAACTATTTTTTAATAATATTATACAAAAATATTTATTTTACGTATAACGTACGTGAGTTTACTAGTAAAATTATAACTTTTGCAGGTCATGGTTTATGCTTTATCTTTAAAGCATTCCTAAAAGCTATTTGGTAACAACAATTTTGTTGGTAAGACATACTTGCTATAGAAACTTATTGGTTTCATTTTTCCAATATTCATGATCCGGTATATCATGTTCGTTGAATCATTCTCATATATAATCATGGAAAATTGCAGGAACATATTGCCCCTTATAGATACATATTTTATCCATTGAAGTCAGCATGGCACAATAGAGCCCTAAACCTAGTTCCAATTTTCTTCTCTTTTTTCCAAATACTTCAATATCGTTCAAGTTTATTAAAAAAAAAAAAAAAAAAAAAAACAAAGATCAAGTTCAATTTTGGGATTGCTATTTGGAAAAAGATGGAATACTGCTTTCAGAAGTTTTTGTTATTTTTTTATTTTAAAAGAAACAAATGATAACACTTCCCTTCCCTTCCACTAGCTCTTATGTATTGTTTGTTGGAAATGTAAGAAAATGGATGAAAGAAAAAAAAGTAGAGAAGAAAGTAGGAGAAAAATAAAAAATAATTGTGTTTGGAAGGGAAGGAGGGAAAAAATGAGGAAAAAAAATATGTGGGACCACTAAAATTTTTCTCTCACAAAAGCAAAAGGAAAATGGAGAGAGATGAGAAAATTTTGAAAGAATTTACTCAACTATCCCTAAAAAACTAAACATAAAGTATGATTTGAAAAACTAAGGACTAAAGAGTAATTATATTTCTATCCCACCAACAAACAAAATTTTATTGTTCATTTTTTTCCTCAACTTTTTTGTTATCCAAACAAGATAGTGAAAAATTAACTTTACCCTCATTTTACTCTTCTTTACTTTTCTTCCTCTCAAATTTTCCTTTCCTCCCTCAAAAAGTTTCCAAACACACCCTTAGAGCAGGATTGGTAGATGGTGCTCAAAATTTCGTCTTGGGGCCCAACATTTCAAAAATAAAGAAGGTAAATGTATAATGGGTTGGGTTTGTATGATGAGAATACTATAGAATGATAAAATGAGCTTTGGTCCCGAAAAATGAATGGTTAAAAATTAATGTGAAAATAAAATAATGTAAATGTAGAATTGGGCTCCAAATTGGGATTTACTATCCTACAAAATAATTTTCTACGTTATGAATCTAGAAAGAAAAAATTTTGTCCAAAGGGACGCAATTCCTTGAATTTGCGCATCAGGATTTTTTTTTGGAGAAATTGCATGCAAAGGAACATCTCGCCAAGTGAGTTGGCGAGTTGAGGATGGGAGAGAGGGACCGTCAACTTAGTTGGCGGGTGGGAGTTGGGACCGCCAACTCAGTTGGAGAGGGAACCAAAATAGGAGTGAGAGTTGGATATATATATATATATATATATATATATATATATATATATATATATATATATATATATATATATATATATATATATAATTTCTTTCTAAATCAATTAAATTTTATAAATGGATAATAACAAATTATCTACGGATTTTTTCGTTTAAAGTAATTAAATATAATATAATTATAAATAAAGGAAAAAGTTGGGGGTATTTGCAGATAGGGGGACCACTCGCCAACTTACTTGGCGGGGTGCTGAGTTGGAGAGCATCTCGCCAACTGAGTTGGCGGGGCGCTCTCCTCGAGAGGCCACTCGCCAACTCAGTTGGCGAGGCGCTGACCGTTGCTTTCCAACCGTTGCACAACGGATATATTTTAATCCGTTCCTATAAACACCCCCCCAAATACTCCTCACACAACACATTATCCTCCTCCTCCTCCTCCTCCTATTTTCACAGCTTCCTCCTCCTTAATCACAGCAATCCTCTTTACTGGCGATGGCTACCCACAATGACGGTCGTATTCCTGGCGGACCGACTACCCCGCTTATTATTAAGCAACGTGAAGACCATATTTCTAGTCAGATATTTACTGTCGAGGTAATTTTTTAAATTACAAGTTGCCAACTTTATTAATGAATATGTTTTTTATAATGCATATGTTTACTTTATTAATGCATATTAATTTACACACATAATATAATGCATATATTTTTTATAGTTATACGACCATGATCTTGCTTTACGAACCCGGATCCATGTACATTGGCGGGCCGAAAGGAATTATCGTACGTGGGAGCTAAATTCGGTCCAAAAGGCTTTGGTGGAATCCTTTGGATTCCACTATATAGATCATGTTAGATATTTAATCCACGATCTTCATTTAGTTGTAAGCCTTGCGGAGCGTTGGTGGCCCGAACGCAACACTTTCCAACTGTCATTCGGCGAGATGACGATCACCCTTTTTGATGTGGCGAATATACTAGGGTTACCTATTAAAGGTAACGCTATATATTTTGATCCGCACTTAAAGGGATCTGATCTGATCAGGAGGTATCTCGGTGTTAGCCCTCCATCAGGTCTAAAAGACGGCAATTATGTGAAATTTACATGGCTCCGTGGCAACTTTATGGACCTACATCAAACTATTGATGGGGTAGTTGATGTAGATGAAATGAGGGTATGTATTTTTATTAGTAAATTTGTTTATGGCTTAATTTAGTGGTACAATTATATATAACACTTAATATATCCAGGTCATTCGTTGCACTAGAGCGTATCTGCTCTGTTTATGTGGCACAATTCTATTTCCCGATGCATCGGAAAATATGGTAAATGTGCAGCTTCTACCATTCTTGGATGATCTGACAAAACCTACTGAGCATGCGTGGAGAGCTGCTACTCTTGCCTTTTTATACGCCAATCTGACAGAATTTGTCAGATCCAATCACAAGAGTATTTGTGGATGTATTTCACTGATACAGGTATGAATGAAAGACCTTAAAAAGTTAGAGTAATTTTATACGCAAATTTTGTTTGTACTAATGTCATATTTTTGTTTTATAGTTCTGGTCCTATGAGCACTTCTATATTGGTAGGCCTGTTACCAGCATTCTCAGTGATGTTGGAGTATTTCCAGTTGCTATGCGCTGGCCTACAGACGTAGTGGATTATCAGCACTACCAATACAGGACTGTATCACTTTATCGTAGCCAATTTGATACACTGCAGTATCATGAGGTAATTTTTAAATATGCAATAAATATCTTTAAATTATTTAAGTTTTTATCGTAGATAAATATCACATCTAATTGATACAATATCTTTAAATAGGTTACCTGGTTACCGTACTCATGTGAACCTGATGCTCCAGAAATCAAGATGACATCATATGCTTTTGCTTTACACAAATGTCATATTATATATGATCGGTTCACCATGTACCATCCGGCAGACCGTGTTCTTCGACAATTCGGAATGGCCCCAATAATTCCCGATGATTCACCGACAGTCGGTTATGAGACATCAAATGCATTACAACGAATCATTGGTCTCGTTGCTGACTGGAATAATCGGTTCGAGAATTATAGTGTGAGGGACATGTCTCCCAGACTAAATTCTGCTGAGGAATGTAAGTTATAAGTTACTCATTATTCGTATTGATTTATTGTAAATAGTTTGCTAAAATTTTGTTTATATTTTGCAGACATGGGTAGCTGGACTATAGGCAATAGTGGGGATGCCCTCTTATGAGCAACCGAGTATACCACTATGAGGAGCAAAGGTTCAAGACTAGATCTGTAGACGATTCTACTCTGCGTGCTTTTGCCGTTGGAATGCATGATTTGGTATGACTTCATTATACTTTCAAAAATACATATACATAGATATGATAAATATATTAATTTACAAGTTTCAAATTTCAGAGTGGTGTATACCGAGAACATTTACAACGACCTCATATGGAGGAACATGTGACTCGTCGTCTTATGGAGGAACTGGTGACTCGTGTTGAGCATCTGGGTATTGGACGGGAACCGAAAATGCCTCCAGTACAATTCCGTCTTCCACCGGACTATCCGACCGGCTTAGTACGACAGAGACACTCTCGTCGTCGTCATCGGGATACTGCTGGAGCGGGCCCGAGTGACCAGTATGCTGGAGGGAGCCCGAGTTACCAGTATGCAGGAGCGGACCCGAGTTACCAGTATGCAGGAGCGGGCCCGAGTTACCAGTATGCTGGAGCGGGCCCGAGTGACCAGTATGCTGGAGCGGTCTCTAGTTACCAGACTGCTGGAGATGAAAGCTACCAGATATTCACATAATTTTTTTCGACTCCATCAGCACCGCTGCCTACCCAAACTCAACAAGACGAGGACGAGGATTAGTAGATAATTTGTAACATTGTATTATTAAAAATTTTGTATGATTTGTAATGGTTTTTTATTACAATATTTGGGTATTGAACAATTCTATTTTAGTCTCTCGGTTGACTAGTACATCTTCTTCGGTTGTGTCCCATAGCACCACAATTACTGCAACGTAGATCTTTTCTCGATGAATCCCGGGGTTTGATGCGGTTCTTCTTTGGTCTTCTGGCTTTGCGTCTTACACCTGGCACCCCAATTTGTCCTCTTACCAAAGGAGCTTGGATCTCGTACGGAACTGGAATTGGCTCCATTTTTGGTGCGTATACACTTTTCAAGTTTTTCGTCAAAAATACTGCAGGATAAAAATTATCAATACTAATATTACAATATCTACAAACAAAACATGCATGTATACATGGTATATAAGTATGGTACCATCTAAAACATGTACAAGATCTGTCAGTTATATTAACAATATAGGTTCTACTTGTTGCCCGGTCTATTATTTCAAACTTATAACTATCAATAGCTAATATTTCTAGGTGGTTCTTCTCTTTCATAATAGAAGCCATACTTTTTAACATCTTCGGACAATAATCTGTGTCTATATTTTCAGCATTCTTTCTACGATTGTCATGAAGTGTAATAATCTTGGCTCTAATACCATCGAGAAGTATTGTTATTGGCTTATCTCGTAATTTCTTAATCCAGCTATTGAAACATTCAGCAAGATTAGAAGTGTTAATATCTAATCTAGGACAAGTAGCATACGCTGTTATCCAATGTTCAAATCGACGACTATCATCGTTTACACTAATAAGCCAATCGTACAACATTATGTTCTCGGCTTTAATTATATCAAACAAACTCTCTGCATCCGTTTTATTATATGATCTAGCAAGCGAGTCTAACAAGCGTTGAAATACTGGTTCTTTTGTAACTTTTTTCATGTTTTGTTTAAAATGTTGAATACAAAAAAAATGAGAAGATACAGGAAAAATAGCACGAACAACATTTATTAATCCCTTTTGCTTGTCAGATATAAATAAATTTGTACTCCAATCATTAAAACAACTTTCAAAAGATATTTTAAGAGAATTTAAAAACCAAGACCAAGAATCACTATTCTCACCTTCAGCAACAGCATAAGCTATAGGATATAATTGATAGTTAGGATCGTGAGCACAAGCAATAAATAAGATACCTTGATATTTAGACGAAAGAAATGTAGCATCAGTACTAATAATTGGTAAACATCCACTTAAAAATCCATCAATACATGACTTAAAACAAATAAAAAATCGTTGGAAGCTATTATTTTCGGCAGTTTTAATAAAACATGTACTACCTGGATTTGTCTCCATAATTCTATAACAATACTCCTCAAGACTAGCGTATGCCTCATCATAACTACCATTAATTTCAGCTAATGTTGTCTCTCGGGCTCTCCAGGCTTTGGAATAACTAACTTGTATACGGTGCTCCCTATATATATCTTTAACAATTTGTGATGGACTGTATGACTGGTTATCTCTAATAATGTTAATTATCATGGTCTTAATCCATGAAGCGGTAGCTAGTCGATGACGTCCTGTACTAAGTCTTCCTAAACAAGAATGACGATTTTCTAATGTACTAACTTTAACTATATCGCCATTTCCAATAGATTTGGCATATACTCTCCAATTACAATTCAGTTGATCACAACTATATATAATTCCACGAGCATTATTCATATTACTAGCTGAACAACTAAAATTATATTTAATTGCTAAATTACTAATAAAGCTTCTAAAGTGAGAACGACTAGGAAATGATTGTCCCTTAAATACTTCATCAGTGATAGCTTTTACAACATCATCATCTACCGTATAATCTACATTTTCAACTAAATCATCACTATTTCCATCGTCGTTGTCACTATCATCATCATGGTTAGATTCATCTGATGAATGACCTTCTGGGATAAATAAAACTATTTGTTGAGAAGAACTAGCACCCGAACTAACATGCTGATATTCAGAAAAATATTCATTATTTCTAATATCTAAGGTTGCTGCTACTTTAATAACATATATTTTTATATACCGTGATTGTGAATTAATCTCAAGAATATAATTCCATGCATCTTCACTATCTATCAAAAAACAATTAGAACCAAAAATAGACTTCAGAATAAAATTCTAATGAATAGAACAACGTTCAATAATATGATTACGTATATTTTCAAAACTAATATTCGGATAAGTTGAAAAAATTATACTTTCTCCTCCTTCGTAATTTAACCCATTTACTTTACCGCCGTGCGAGCATACAATTCTTACGCTACGATCCATGACGGTTGAGAACTTTTGCTACAGAAAACTCAAATGAACTTTAGCTGCAGGCAGAGAGACAGAGAGAGTGTTGGAGACTTTGCTAGAGGGAAGAGAGGAAATAGAGGAAGTAGATTGAGTGTGAGATGAATGGGTTGAGATAGGTAATTTATAGAGGGAGATTGTAATAGCCATTGTTGTTAGTAGCCGTTGTGGAACGGTCGGGAAACGGATCCTTACTCGCCAACTCAGTTGGCGAGCAGATTGCAACGGCCCTATGCCAACTCAGCATGCCCCGCCAACTGAGTTGGCGAGCGGCCTCTCGAGGAGAGCGCCCCGCCAACTCAGTTGGCGAAATGCTCTCCAACTCAGCACCCCGCCAAGTAAGTTGGCGAGTGGTCCCCCTATCTGCAAATACCCCCAACTTTTCCCTTTATTTATAATTATATTATATTTAATTACTTTAAACGAAAAAATCCAAATTATCTATTATAATATTACAAAAAAATTACATTGATAATAGCAAAACACAAATATTTATTGAAAATTTTAAATCCAAAAATTTAAATAATACAAAAAAAAAACTAAATAGTGTTATGGGATATTTTAGCAAATGCCCCTACAAAAAATGTCAAAAATATTATATACTCTCAGTAAAAAAAAAAAAAAAAAACTAATCGATTAAAAGAGTGGGGGCATATCTTAAAATTTTACTTGATTCGTACAAATAATAGAGACATTTGCTAGTTTTTTTTTAGTGGGGGCATATGCTAGTTTTAACATTTTATTTGGGGGCATTTGCTAAAATATTTCTAGTGTTATCTATTAGTTTCTCTCAAAATTGTTTGAATATTTTATTTTGAATCTGTAAAATTTAAATATATACAATTATCTATGTTATTTAAATAGAATTTATTTTGCATACGGATAATAATAATAAAAAATTGAAACATTATTTTTCAGAAGTACTCAACAATCATGCTTACTGTAGGGGATCATTGGACCCCAATTTCATCCTTTGGTCAGATCTAGCTAGGGGTCCTCCTTCCAGGTGGAATGAATGAGATTACCAAATTAAACATTCCACCCAAGGGTTGTTTTGATGAAGGTTTTATATTTCTAGAAATTTATTTTGTATATTTTTTTTTATGAGAAAAAAATTTAACATTTTTATACCCATGTTTGGTTAGACTAGGTTGAGAATATGGAAAAAAAAAATCTTAGCTTATTTAGTTTTTCATAAATACCATTTCATACTTTTATTACCTAAATTTACATGGTTGAGATAGAAGTTGAATTTTTGAAAGTAAAATAATGGTGTTATTGTCCAAATAAAATATTAAACAACATTTATAGAAAAGTAAACATATTTTCAAGGGGGACATTGGAAATTACTTTTTCACAACAATGGAAATATGAAGCCCCTCCTATTCTCCCATAATTTTTAATCCTAGATATACCAAACAAGGGTAACGAATCTAAAATCCTTTTTCAATACTCCAAAACTTGAACCAAACACCACCTAAGGTGCTGTTTGGTACAAGTTGAGAATAGTTTTTTCGATTCCTTATACATGTTTGGTAAGTCTGAGATTGAAAATTGGAAGGAAATATATGGAGCTTCAGTTTCCACTTATTTGAAAAAATAAAATCTAAGGTCCTTCTTGAAAATATTTGTGCTTTCATTGGAATGTTGCTTTTATGCATTAATTAAAAAAAAAAGAAATTTGGACTTTAGTCCCACTTACTGATCTGATTTTTTTATTTATCCCTAAAATAACATATTTATTAGACTTGCATCCCACTTTATTTTTACGCACAATGCTCATTTGATTGTGAGTCTTTTTTTTTTTTTTCATTTACGTTGTCTCAATGTTCAAAAAAAAAAAAAATTTAAAATATGAGTATTATACCATCAACGTGAGAGGTACGTTATTCCTGTTATTCCTCTCCCTAAACATTCATAACATTATTGTGTGACTTGTGATCGTATAGTACTAGTATTTTAAATTTTTGAACGTTAGGACAACATAATTGGAGAAGAGAGAGAGAGAGACTTTATTATCAAATGAACATTGTCGGTGAAAAGTGGTATGTAAATATAATAAACACCTTTTTTTTTTTAAGAATAAATATAAAATTATATTAGTAAATGGAACTAAAGTCAAAAAAATTCCAAAATTCCTCCCCAAACAACCCCCCAAAATGGTCTTATAGCCCATGAAAGCTTAGCCGGGTCCCGGTCCGGTTCTCATATAACCTGGTCGAGCCCTGGGATTTTCCGGTCCAAACATATCTAAACAAACAAAAAAGACCACTCGAAACTCTCTAAGATCCAAACCCCACCGCCCGCGGACTCTCCGCCGCTGTCTCCGGCGGAGGTGCCACTGCTCGCCGGAGATCCTCCTCGCAGTGGGAAGTCCCTCTTCCTCCATCGGAACCTTCATCTCCGCCGACGATGGTCGGTCGACTTCGACGCTTGGCATATCGAAGCCATCGCCAGCGCCGAGCTCGCCATTTGGGGAACTATTCGAGTACTCTTCTTTCTTTTCTTTTATTTTTTAATTGTTATATATTCTACAAAAATCCAAAATTTTCGCAATTTTGTCTGGAGAATTTAGTATTTGATTGAGGATTATTGTACAGAAACAACTTCTTGGAGTTACTTGCGCGAGACATTTTGGCATGTGTGGATTTGCGGCAGCAGAATACTTTATATTATGTTATTTGTTTTTATATATTGGTTTGAATTTGTAAACATACAGTATAGTTAAGATAATGCAAGCTCCAAATATTAGAATTATAAAATGTCTTTTTATATTTAAATTGCTATACACACTCTGAATACTAAGGGTCTGCTTGACAATTGTAAGGGTAGCGGTTGTGAGGTATTTTTAGAGTACCGGTTATGAGAGGGTATGATGTCCGGTTTTGAGTGATTTTAAGTAGTGGCTTTTAAACCAGTCGAATTCATGTTTGGTAATTCATTAACGAACGGTTGAAAGTTTTTTATACGAATAAAATTATATATATGCTCATATATAAACAAAAGTTCTCACAAAATTTTATTTTTGTTGTCGAAGTCTGGTTGATTTTGTGAATGGATCTTCAGCTGATTTAACAAAGAATTTAGCGGGTCTATTATCTGTACTTTCTTGTTACAAGTCTAGTAGGGTATTAATAGTTATAATTATATATTTTGGTAAAGATATAAATAAAATAATAAAAGTCCTCAAAATCCATCGATTTTGGGTGTTTATAAAGACACCTAAAATTATATTATACGGATTTTTTCATTTAAAGTAATAAAAAATTATATATTTATAAAAAACGGGAAAAGTTTTGGGAAATTGCGGATGGGGGGACCACTCGCCAACTCAGTTGGCGAGGTGCTGAGTTGGCGAGTATCTCGCCAACTGAGTTGGCGGGGCGCCCTCCTCGAGGGGCCACTCGCCAACTCAGTTGGCGAGCCATGCACAGTTGGCTTTTTAGCCGTTGGCCAACGGCTATATTCCAACGTTCTCCTCCAATTCCTATAAACCCCCCCCCACTCCTCACACCACATTCTCCTCCTACCCCAGACACTCCTCACACCACATTCTCCTCCTCTTGATATTTACTGGCGATGGCTACCCGCAATGACGGTCGTATTCCTGGCGGACCGACTACCGCGCTTATTATTAAGCAACGTGAAGAGCACATTTCTGCTCAGATTTTTACTAGCGAGGTAATTTTTGAAATTACAAGTTACCAACTTTATTAATGTATATGTTTTTTATAGTGCTTATGTTTACTTTATTAATGTATATAATTTTTATAGTTATACGACCATGATAATGCTTTACGAACCCGGATCCACGTACATTTGCGGTCTGAAAGGAATTATCGTACGTGGGAGCTTAATCCAGCTCAAAAGGCTTTGGTGGAATCCTTTGGATTCCACTATATAGATCGTGTTAGATATTTAATTCACGATCTTCATTTAGTTGTAAGCCTTGCGGAGCGTTGGTGGCCAGAACGCAACACTTTTCAACTCCCATTCGGCGAGATGACGATCACCCTTTATGATGTGGCGAATATACTAGGGTTACCTATTAAAGGTAACGCTATATATTTTGATCCGCACTTAAAGGGATCTGATCTGATCCGGAGTTATCTTGGTGTTAGCCCTCCTCTAGGTCTAAAAGACGGCAATTATGTGAAATTTTCATGGCTCCGTGGCAACTTTATAGACCTACATCAAACTATTGATGGGGTGGTTGATGTAGATAAAAATCGGGTATGTATTTTTTTTAGTAAATTTGTTTATTACTTAATTTAGTGGTGCAATTCTATATAACACTTAATAAATCCAGGTCATTCGTTGCACATGAGCGTATCTGCTCTGTTTATGTGGTGCAATTCTATTTCCCGATGCATCGAGAAATATGGTAAATGTGCAGCTTTTACCATTCTTGGATGATCTGACAAAACCTACTGAGCATGCGTGGGGAGCTGCTACTCTTGCATTTTTGTACGCCCAGCTGACAGAATTTGTCAGATCGAATCGCAAGAGTATTTGTGGATGTATTTCACTGATACAGGTATGAATTAAAGACCTTAAAAAGTTAGAGTAATTTTATACGCAAATTATGTTTGTACTAATGTCATTTTTTTGTTTTATAGTTCTGGTCCTACGAGCACTTTTATATTGGTAGGCCTGTTACCAGCATTCTCAGTGATGTTGGAGTATTTCCAGTTGCTATGCGCTGGCCTACAGACGTAGTGGATTATCAACACTACCAATACAGGACTGTATCACTATATCGTAGCCAATTTGATACACTGCGGTATAATCAGGTAATTTTTAAATATGCAATAAATATCTTTAAATTATTTAAGTTTTGATCGTAGATAAACATCACATCTAATTGATACCATATCTTTAAATAGGTAACCTGGAGGCCGTACTCATGTGAACCTGATGCTCCAGAAATCAAGATAACATCCTATGCATTTAGTTTACACAGATGTCATATTATATATGATCGGTTCACCATGTACCATCCGGCAGACCGTGTTCTTCGGCAATTCGGAATGGCCCCAATAATTCCCGATGATCCACCGACAGTCGGTTATCAGACATCAAATGCATTCCAACGAATCATTGGTCTAGTTGCTGACTGGAATAATCGGTTCGAGAATTATAGTGTCAGGGGCATGTCTCCCATACTAAATTCTGCTGAAGAATGTAAGTTATAAGTTACTCATTATTCGTATTGATTTAGTGTAAATAGTTTGCTAAAATTTTGTTTACATTTTGCAGACATAGGTAGCCTCGACTACAGGCAATGGTGGGGATGCCCTCTTATGAGCAACCGAGTATACCACTACGAGGAGCCCAGGTTCAAAACTAGATCTGTAGACGATTCTACTCTGCGTGCTTTTGCCGATGGAATACATGATTTGGTATGACTTCATTATACTTCCAAAAATATATATACATAGATATGATAAATATATTAATTTACGTGTTCTTCAAATTTCAGAATGGTGTATACCAACAATTTTTGCAACAACCTGAGATAAACCTTCACCCATAAGGTCGACTTCTTATGGAGGAACTTGTGACTCGTGTTGAGCAGCTGGGTATTGGACGGGAACCGGAAATGCCTCCAGTACAATCCCGTCTTCCACCGGACTATCCGACCGGCTTAGTACTACAGAGACACTCTCGTCGTCGTCGGCGGCGGGATACTGCTGACTCGGGCCCGAGTGACCAGTATGCTGAAGCGGGGCCTAGTGACCAGTATGCTGGAGCGGGCCCGAGTAACCAGTATGCTGGAGCGGGCCCTAGTTACCAGTATGCAGGAGCGGATCCGAGTTACCAAACTGCTGGAGATGAAAGCTACCAGATATTCACATAATTTTTTTTGACTCCATCAGCACCGCTGCCTACCCAAACTCAACAAGACGAGGATTAGTAGAAAATTTGTAACATTGTATGATTACAATTTTTGTATGATTTGTAATGATTTTTTATTACAATATTTGGGTATTGAACAATTCTATTTTAATCTCTCGGTTGACTAGTACATCTTCTTCGGTTGTGTCCCATAGCACCACAATTACTGCAACGTAGATCTCTTGTCGATGAATCCCGGGGTTTGATGCGGTTCTTCTTTGGTCTTCCGGCTTTGCGTCTTACATCTGGCACCCCAATTTGTCCTCTTACCAAAGGAAATAGCAACAAAAAAAAATCGTTATTGAACAAGAATAGCGACAGGATTAAGACATATGTAGCAATGTTTTAGCGACAGAATAGCGACAACTTTCTGTCACTAGAGGGATAAACAATGCATCATAGACTTATTTTATATCTTTAGCGACACCTTAGCGACGAAAAGTTTTGTCGCTATTCTATCACAAAGACATTATCCTTGTAGCCACGAAATATTTCATCGCTAAGGTGTCGCTAATTCGTCGCTGTGGGGATAATTTTTTTATTTTTAATCCATAACAGTTGTAGTAGACAATAGATAGCAATACCACATGATAAGTGCATAGACAACAAATTGTAGCAATATGGATAATGATTGATAAACAACAAAATGCAACATAATACAGGACAAAATGATTCTAAATAATAGTACAATACAACAATTTTGGATAAAAAAACATAAGTAAATAAGTTCCCAAACATAAGTAAACACGACAATTTATAGTACACAAATTGATGAAACCACTCAGCATCTGGCGATGACTGGTGCTGGTGTGTACGAACTTCGTGAAGAATGTTATGAGCATGTCACAGATGGCCTCCAGGACGACATGAGATGTGCCAAAAGATATAGCAACATTAGGAGGAACGTGAGAAGCGGGAGGAGCAGAGCATGAGTAGGCATCCTATCAGTAAGCTCTCTCATCTTTCTCTTAAGACTCTTCACTGCAGAGGAACATGAGAAGCGGGTGGATCAGAGCATGAGTAGGCATCCTATCAGTAAGCTCTCTCATCTCTCTCAAGACTCTTCATTGCACAGCCAGGCGAAACAAGAGCAGCAAGAGGACCACTAGCCTACTATATAGGTAGAGGAGCTCTGGAGTACACCGATGAATGCGATGCAAACGACCAAGTACCGTACATCTGCCGCTATTTTCTTTTTCAACTCCCTGTACCCACGAATCATTCTTCTCAACAGGCCTACATGGCTGACCATTGCCAAGTCTCCTCATGATATATATATATATATAAATTATTTAAAGTATCTTATCTTAACAATTTTATTGATCTAATTAATTATCATAGAAATATAAACAATCATCATCAAGTGCTTCCATATAGTTTAGCACTTAATTATTCTTTAGTAGCCCTATCGTTCACTAGCGTCATATCCTTCTTCCGCTGTGGGTTCGCTTAATGACTTGGCGGAAGTTGATGAACTTTGGATTTACACCCTCCTTGGAGGCCTCCTCGCACTGTAATAGTTAAGAAAATTATGAATACATATGAAGAAAAATTGCACTTTAATTAAGGATTGTACGTTCCATTCGTCGAAAATGCTTGACGGTAGTGATCGATCCACCCATATGGAGATAGTACGAGAATGAGTCCACTTTGCCTTCTTGGACTTGTTCTTGTAGTCAAAACTGTCCATTTTCTCTTTCATCTTTTTCTAGAATTCTTCTTTTAGCCATTCCTTACACCCGTGTCCAATATGTGCATTAGCCTTCTGGTTATTGATCATATCGATGATGCTTTTGCTGGCAACGATATTATAATACTTTATGATGGCTTTCTCTTTGTGATCCAACCACCAATAGTCTTTCTAGGACAGAATATGATAAATGTCAAGAACATGTAAGAAGTCTTCATGCACATAAATGGTGGTAGATTGTAAGGCAACATAATCGTCGGCCAACAAGATTAATGAGATCATGGATGTTCGAAAATAGTGAATCTATCAGAAGATGGCGCTAATCAGACATTCCTAGGCTCAACAACAAAATTCGGATGAAATAAATCAAAATGCTTCCATGCGTCTCCATAGAAAGGGTTAGATAATTCTCCTTCATCCTTTATTGGTTCCTTGCTATACCATGTCATATGTTCGACTGCATTTGCAGACATGTGCATCCTCTGCAACCTCTTTGTGACTGACAAGGACTGTATGTACTTGTAGGGATGCAATTTTATTTTTTGGTTGACTTTTCTTTGCCCCGAACTTGCTTCTATCGATCTACATTGTAGAAATTGCATTTATCTTTATACTTGTTCTCCTTATAGTACAACATGCAATAATCTATCGTTTTCTAAATTAAGTTGAATTTTCTTACCATTATCTTCGACTTGTAGAAGTTTTCAGGTAATTCCTTTAATCATTCGACAACAACTCTCTGACGAACTGTATAATCCGCTTGTAGCATTCTTGCGGAAAGTTAAAATCAGACTTGAAGTTCAACAAACACATTACTGTCGACAGGACATAATGAGTATTACAATCCTGGTATATCGGAGTATCTACATCATTGAATAAATCATAGAACTCCTTTGCATCAGAATTTGGATCCTTCAGATCAAAACTAGACCCGACAGCGGCAACTACTATTTCCCGTACCATGTTACGCTGTTAATGTTTCAAACTATCTCTGTAAGCTCCCTCTCCGACATTCATATTAAAGGAGGGCAGATATTGCGGATACACAAGTTCTTGTTGGGTCGACCAGTGCTTGTAGTTTTGTACGAAACCCTTGAGGTAGAGGTATTTCTACACGATCCACCCCTTGGTTTGGTCAATTATGACAAATGATACAAGGACTTGATTTTTTTGCCATCCTTGAAATCAGGTTGACTACTGGCGTAATTGAAAATTTTCTCAATGTCACTTAAATATCGATTAATTACTTTCTTAGATGTGGATGATTCTGCATCATATATAGGTACAAAAGATGGATTATGTATCAATGATGATTTGTAGACCTGAATTTGTTCCGTTTACTAAGAAAAGATATCCTAAACTTTCTCGTTAAAAAAGATGACATGGTACTTCGTGGCATGAGAGCTAAAACCTTTATGATTTTTTTTCTTCCATAACTATGGTTAATCATCTATATAAATATTAATCAATGGAAAAAAACTTGTAGCAATGGTTGCCCAAGTCAGGATCAACTTAATAACCATGGTGCAAAATAATAATAAAGCTATTGAGTACATTTAAGGTTGTTGGTATTCTCATCTATTGAGAAAAGGGTAATTATAAGGGCACTACACATTTTACTCGGGGCTAGTCCATTGAAAAATTAAAAAAAATTACAAGTTTGCCATCATGAAAGTTACTCGGGGGCTAGCCCACTGTTATAATCAGGACTGTCATAATTTTGACAGTCCTACCACTTGGAAGGACTCTCAAAATTTTGACAGTCCTAAAAATTGTTAGGACTGTCAAAATTTTGACAGTCCCATTTCCCAAAATTACAAGTTTCCCAAAGTTACTTGGGGCTAGCCCAAATTGTTATAATCAGGACTGTCAAAATTTTGACAGCCCTACCACTTGGAAGGACTGTCAAAATTTTGACAGTCCTACAAATTGTTAGGACTGTCATAATTTTGACAGTCCCACAAGCTATGTGGACTGTCAACATTTTGACAGTCCTAATTTTAACCCACTGAAAATTTTATATAAAACTAGGACTGTCAGGATTTTAACAGTCCCACAAACAATGAGGACTGTAAAAATTTTGACAGTCCTCATTTTAATTGTCAGGATTTATTTTTAAGTTTATTTCTATTTAGTTAGTTTTGGATTTGGATTTTTTTTATTTAGTTTAACATCCAAAATAAAATATGTTATCATTGAACCCAAAAAAAAAAAAAATCTACCGTACGAATATTACGTCTGCCGTCGATCAGACTTCAAACGGCCATAACTATTTGTTTTCAAATCGTTTTTCGTCACACAATTGGTCTATTTGTATGTTTTCGACGAGAGTAACACAATTCGTGTAGAGAGAATTTTCATCCGAAGTAAGACGTACATATTACAGGCAAAAATATAAAATATAAAACTTTAAAGTATCATAACTTTTGACTGGGAGATCGAAACAAGCTCCAGTTTGAGCCAAAATGACCGTATGGAAAAGTGCTTCGGGATAAACCGTTTCACCGTTTGACGGACTTCCTAAATTTTTAGAATCGCAAAAAAACGATGTTTCGACCTCCAAATTTTACTTTTGGTAATTTTTTTTTTTTTTACAAAATTTTTAATGTACCAATAATAAATTTACTATTTTAAATAACAGAATACTTTAACAAATTTTAAGGATAGAAAATTTAAGGATATTTTGAAATTGGCCCCCCCAACAATTAACAAAAATAAATTAACAGAAAAAAAAAATTTAGGACTGTCAAAATTTTGACAGTCCTACCAATGGGAAGGACTGTCAAAATTTTGACAGTCCTACATTGTAGGACTGTCAAAATTTTGACAGTCCTAAAAATTCAACATACATTTTTAGGACTGTCAAAATTTTGACAGTCCTTCCAATTGGTAGGACTGTCAAAAGTTTGACAGTCCTAAAAATATATGTTGAATTTTTAGGACTGTCAAAATTTTGACAGTACTTCCAATTGGTAGGACTGTCAAAATTTTGACAGTCCTAAAAATCAACATATATGTCAAATTTTGACAGTTCTTCTATTTTTTCATTTTCATTTTTTGTTTTGACGGCGACGACGACGGGAGGCGCGGCGACGGGAGGCTGCGGTGGAGGACGGGGGAGGAGGCGGAGGAGGACGGCGGGAGGGGGGAGGGCTCCGGTCGGATGGGGAGGGTTTGGAAATAGTGGGCTAGTATGAGTAAAATGTTGGATTAGTATAAGTAAAAGTTCCTCTTTAGTAAATATGGTAGTGCCCTTATAATTTGCCTTGAGAAAACTCCTCAAAACCTAATGTGGACATATTGTTTTTATATATATATCCTTTTTCTGTGAGAGTTCTAAACCCCCAACAAAACCCTTATTTTCGAGATTTATGTAAAATAAGAAGAAGAGGGTAAAAGGAAAGGGCACCTTTGATTCAGTTGGGGACAACGACTTAGTCGGGATTGGGGACGACTCCTCGATTGGGTTCCGACAGCGGGAGGAGGAGCGGAGGAGGACGTAGAGGGGGTCGAGGTTGGGCTCCGACAGCGGGGTTGGGGTCATGGTCGGGCTTCGCCGCTAGAGGAGGAGGAGTGGTCGGGCTCCGTCACTGGTGATCGGGATTTTAGGGGTTGTGATTTGTAGTCGATTTGGGAAAGAAAATAAACTGATACTTGCATTTAATATGGCCTAGCGACGGAAGTGGTTTGTCGCTAAGGCGTGCCTTAGCGACGAACCGGCTACGCAAAATTGTATTTCTTGAATCTCAAGGCGTTGTTGATTCGTCGATTCGTCGTCGATCAGTTTCTAGATAGCAACGAATCATTTTCCGTCGTTAGACTTGTAGTTATTTGACAATAATTTTGTAGTGTTCGAATCACTGGGATGAGAATTATTGGGTATATATTGTTGCTCAGATATATGTTAGTGTAAACCTTATTTATTTTACTTATGCTTGATTTTTCAGAAAATTTACTGTAGCGAAATAAATTTATATTAAATTTATCTAAACGAAATAAGTTTGAAAAATTTAGAAAAAAATCAGGCTCCGCCAACAGTGTTGGCGGAAAACACAACCGCTGTACACGTAAGCAGTAAAAAAAATTTTTTAAAAAAAAAAGTGGGCCCCACGGCCAATTTCCGCCAACAGAGTTGGCTGAAATTGAAATTGGGGGGGGGCCAATTTCAGCCAACTCTGTTGGCGGAATTGGCCCTGGGGCCCACTTAATTTTTATTTTGTTTGGTTTGGTTTGGTTTGGTTTGGTTTTTTTTAGTTTCTTTGGTTTGGTTTATTGTAATTAGTTATATTTTTTGTTTTATTTATTTAGTTTAGTTTAGTTTAGTTTTGTAATTAGATTTAAGTAAATTTATTTTAACGAAATAAAATTAAAATAAATTAATTGGAAAGAAATATTTAGAAAATAATATTATTTTCGGAAAATAAAAAAAAAGTAAATAAAGAAGAAGAAAAAATTTTGTGTCCTCTAATTTTTTATTTGTGTCCTCTAATTTTTGTGTCCTCTAAAGAAGAAAATAAATTATTTTAACTAGTATTTATTTGTGTCCTCTAATTTTGTGTCTTCTTTTTTTCCTGTTAACTCTTGTCTCTCAGTATTGTCTCCTTGTTAAACCAAACCGAGATCCCCTTCCACGTGAACCAATTCCTGAACCAACATCAATCCATAAATAAAAAAACCAAAGCAAAACATAATTCAAAACAAAACTAAATAAATTAAAATCCAAAACAAAAGTAAATAAAAAAACTAAATAAAAAAATGTTGGTTGGCTGTTGGCTAAAAAAAACAAAATAAAAAAACTAAATCAAATAATAAAACAAAACCAACTCAAAAAAACCAACTACAAAAAACCAACCAAAACAATCCAAAACAAACCAACCCAAACCACCCCAAAAAATCGTGGGCCCCACACCCCAAAATCCGCCAACTATGTTGGCTGAATTTTGGTGTGGGGCCCACGGATTTTTTTGATGGTTTGGGTTGGTTTGTTTTGGTTGGTTTAGGGTTTGGTTTGATTATTTATTTTGTTTTATTACTTTATTTTTCATAATAGACATAACATAATTAATTTAAATGTTTCTAAATTTTTTTTGGAGATCGAAACATCATTTTAAATCTGTGGGCCCCCACATCCAATATAAATTTATTTCACTACAGTAAATTTTAAATATTCAAAAATAATATTACCGAAAGTCAAATTTGGAGGTCGAAACATCGTTTTTTGACGATTCTAAAATTTTTCAAAGTCCGTCAAACGATGAAACTGTTTATCCCGTAGTACTTTTCCATACGGTCATTTTGGCTCAAACTGGAGCTTGTTTCGATCTCCCAGTCAAAAGTTATGATACTTTAAAGTTTTAAAATTTATATTTTTGCCTGTAACATATGCGTCTTGTTTCGGATAAATTTTTTTTCTACATGATTTGTGTTACACTCGTCGAAAACATACAAATCGACTTATTATTTAACAAAAAATGATTTATAAACAAGTAGTTATGGCCGTTCGAAGTCTGCTCGACGGCAGACGTAATAGTCTTACGGCAAAATTTTAATATTATTATTTTTTAGCGTCTGTTAACGACGAAAAAAATTACGATATAAATATAATATTTTTAAATATAAACGTCCAATTCATATTGATATTTTTTTCGTAATTTTTTAAACTTTTATGTTTTAGATGTAATTTATACAAATTTTGATGCTTTGGAAACAAATTTCCGAAAATAATATTTCTAAATATTTCTTTCCAATTAATTTATTTTAATTTTATTTCGTTAAAATAAATTTACTTAACTCTAATTACAAAATTAAACTAAACTAAATAAATAAAACAGAAATATAACTAATTACAATAAACCAAAAAAAAAACCAAACCAAAGAAAAAAAAAACCAAACCAAACAAAACCAAAAAAAAAAAAAGTGGGCCCCATGGGCCAATTTCCGCCAACTGAGTTGGCTGAAATTGGCCCCCCCCCCCCCCCCCAATTTCAGCCAACTCTGTTGGCGGAAATTGGCCGTGGGGCCCGCATTTTTTTTTTTTTAATTTTTTTGCTGTTTTCCGCCAACACTGTTGGCGGAGCCTGACTTTTTTCCCAATTTTTTCAAACTTATTTCGGTTAGATAAATTAAATATAAATTTATTTCGCTACAGTAAATTTTCTGTTGATTTTTTATTGTAGGAATATTTGAATGCAAAATTTAAGGAAACTGTTCAGAGCAACATGTATTTGGCTGAGGTATATGGCTTCTTTCTTCACTTATGAATTGTTTCTTTCTTCATTGATATCTAGTTTTAGGAGAATATATTATATGCAAATGACTGATATGCTGGGCAGTTACACGTTTCATCTTCCTAATTTTTAATTACAAATTTTAGTGTAGTTCACTCATGCTACGTTGTTAGTATTGTACAAGACATGATAGATATACTACCATTCCATATGTATAGGTTCATCTGATAATATATATATATATATATATATATATATATATATATATATATATATATAATGTTGATAGGTACTACTGGGTTTTTTATTTGTCATGTAATTATACTTAAGAATCTGGAAACTGAATCTAGATTGATATGTAAAGATGGGTTGGTGTAGTTGGTAAGGTTCAAGCCCTTTTCTGTGAGAGGTCGAGCGTTTGAATCTTGTCACTTGTATTTAATCTTTGACTTGGCTGGGGAGTGTGGAGTGTGGTTTTTATATTCTTTTTCTGGCGGTCTCGGACCCAGAAATTTTTTCCAGAGGTAGTGAAAATATACTAATTTTTCAGGGAGGAAAAATGCACTAAACTAAAAAATTAAGGAGAAATTATATCGGAGTTACGTAAAAATATAAACTTATGTGTGCCTAACAAGCTTTGAACACATACCTCTTGTATAAAAAGCATAGTACTTATCCAATTTAGCTAATTATACATTGTATGCATATGAAAATAATTTTTATATAATATAACCAAAGACTATATAGGGAAAGTGAAAACTCAGGGGTAGCGACCGCTCCCCCTTGGCCTAGGGTGGGTCTGCCCCTGCCCCGGGTAGCCGATCAACTACGATCATGCCTTTGGGTTTTCAAAAAATTAAAAATTTAAATTTTGAAATGAAACATATAAAAAGAATTAATTATATTAAATTGTGTTCCTATATGGATTTAGAAGTATAGACCTGTATTCGTAGAGTTATTGTATCATGCAATACATGGTACGATAAACTATACAATATGCACACAATCGATACACAATACATATCGCGAGTTGACAGCCTAGCACTCATGTTGGAATGTTAAAAAGGAATGCATACTCTGTCTAGCAGTATGTGTGCTAAATGTTGCATTTACATATGATTGATGAGTAAAAAAAAATGATTGATGAGTAAGTATCTGAGAATCAATAGGGCTTCATGTAACAAGTTTACATATAACATCATGTTTATAGGTCTATCCTTTATTTAGAACTTAGAGTTTCAAAATTAGGAATATCTTCTATTTTTTTGAACGGCAAGAAACTAGCCTAAATTATAAGTAAATTCTAATAAGTATATAGGAGAGGCAAATTGTGGAAACAAATCCTTTAAGAAAATATAGTTAATAAGATTCATATTCAAATCATCCAAATGCCTATCTTATAAACTGTTGGTTTTTCCTTTTCATAGCTAGCGAAGCCTTTACATCATCAGCGAATATCAAATCTATAATGTGGTTATCCTATATATCCAACCACATGAGTAAATTGTTGAATGGTATTAGTATTTAGCCACACATTGTTTCGCCCGTGGAGAAAAATTGGATATTGGGTTTGCTGAAACGAATGAATATCTGGAACTTCAACTGGAATCAGTCGAGTCCATGATGTCGCTCCATGCAATAACAGTAGCTCATATTATAAATTTAAAACCAAACTTATACCTTGGAATAATACATTTTATGTTATCTATTTGTCAATAAATGAAACTACTTCTTTATAAGGGTAAGGCTGCATATATCTTGGTCCTCCCTCTGATCTTGTCTTAACAGGATCCTTGAGACACTTCTAGAAAATACAGGCTAGGACCATTTCTGAGAAATTTGCATTTGAATTTTTCAGGACAATGTCTAATCACGACCAATCCCATGCTTCATCATCCCAAGCTCAGTCTGAACTATCTATTAAGGATATGTACAGATTATTCCAGCAGGTCCTGGAATCTAACAACCAACACGCAAATACGGCTCAAGCCACAACTGTCACAGTGTTGGAACACATGCGGACATCTGTCAATTCTAAAGATGGGTGGTTAAAGGATTTTAGAAATCTCAATCCTCCCAAGTTTAAGGGAACAAAAAGCCCGATTGAAGCCGGTCAATGGATTAGAACCAAAGAGGGATTGTTAAAAGCAGCAAAAGTTAGTCCTGAGGATATTGTATCAACGATCCGAATCCAGTTGGAAGATATTGCTGAGCACTGGTAGAGTGCAGAGAACTCAGAGGATTCAGATGATATAATAACTTGGGGAGAGTTCAAAAAGAAGTTCGAAGGAAGGTTCTTAAAGAAATCGGCTAGAATAGAGTTAGAACGACAGTTCACTCATTTGAAGCAATGAAAGCTCACGATAGATGAGTATATTGCAGAATTTTTCAGACTAAGTCGTTTTGCTTCAAGTATGATAGCCGATGAGGAAACCAAGGTATCTAGATTCCTGGAAGGATTAGGGAGCCAACTAAAGAGCAGAGTCACCGCATATCGATGCCAAACCTATCCAGAAGTAACTGAAGTTGCACGAAGCCATGAAAGGATGCTGAATGAAGAGCAACCATTTCGATCTCAAGCTCAGAAGAGGACTTTGGAGATAGGAGTTTCATCCTCGAGGAACCCATGACAAGGACCATCCAAACGCCCTCAAGTTGGTACTTCGGGAAGACCAGTGATTTGTAATTTCTGTCAGAAATCTGGACACACGAGGAATAATTGTAGAAAACTCCTGGGTCTC
This sequence comes from Iris macrosiphon, assembly GCA_036927795.1. Lineage (NCBI taxonomy): Eukaryota > Viridiplantae > Streptophyta > Magnoliopsida > Asparagales > Iridaceae > Iris > Iris macrosiphon. The sequence goes on from JAYESA010000006.1 coordinate 211,446,317, forward strand.
TGTTTAAGGTGTGGATCAGATAATCATCAGGTTGGTCAGTGCCAATAACCATCAACCTTAGGGCCAGTAATGCAAAATCCGCAACAGGGACCACGACCCACGTTCCGAGGGAATAATATCAATATCAGGCCCGTACTTCAAAGAAATAGTCCTCGACCTTTGATACAAGCACCGATACCTCAAGCTATGTTGACTTATGGGAACCAACGAAAACCACCCTTCGCATCCCGAGCCTACCAATTCCAACAGGCTCAGAAGGCAAAACAGCCTCAGACTGGAAAGAAGAAACAAGGACAAACATTCATGATGGATGCTGATGAAACGAAACTAGCTGGAAAAGTAGTGACATGTACTATCCTAGTTTCAGCTTGTCCAGCATCAATATTATTTGATTCTGGGACAACCCATTCATTTATAGCCTCTACATTTATAGCTCTACATGAAATAGAATATCAACCATTACTTAAGAAATTAAAAATTCTTACGGGTAACGGCACAATAGAAGTTAGTCGGGTTTGTAGAGCATGTCCAGTTAAGTTAGGTGGTAGACTTTTCGGGTAAGATTATTAGTCTTCCCAATGAATAATTATGATATAGTACTTGGAATGGATTGGTTGGCCAAGACATTAGCTAGTTTAGATTGTGGCAAATGGAATGTTTCATTCCAACTCACTGGTGGAAAAATATGTGAATTTGTTCGAGACTAAAAAAAATTTGATGCTGAAGAATTGGAAAAATTTGAACAACCAGTTCGAGAAAGATTTCATGAACTAGAGGAAGAACAATTTCTAAGAATAGTAAAAGATTTTAAAGATGTATCTCCAGAAGAGTTACCAGAATTATCACCAGATAGAGCAATAGAATTTTCTATTAATCTGGTACTTGGAGCAGCACCTTTAGCCAAGAAGATATATCCAATGAACAAAGAGGAGTTAGCTGAGTTAAACAAGCAAATAAAAGAATTATTGTCAAAAGGGTTTACTCAGCCCAGTGCTTCGCCATAGGGTGCACCAGTGCTATTTGTGAAAAAGAAAGACGGGACCCTACGACTGGTAATTGATTATAGGGCCTTAAATGAGGTAACAATCAAAAATAAATATCCCTTACCCAGAATTGATGAACTATTTGATCAATTAGGAGAAGCCAAGATATTCTCAAAGATTGATTTGAGATCTGGATATCAAGTAAATGTCAAAAAGGAGGATGTTCAAAAAATAGCTTTTAGAACTCGTTATGGATATTACGAGTTTCTAGTTATGCCATTTGAGGTAACTAATGCTCCTGCTATATTTATGGATCTGATAAATCGAATATTTTATCAATATTTGGATAAATTCGTGATTGTATTCATTGACGACATTCTTATATATTGGAAAAATGAAGAAAACATGAAGATCATCTGAGGATAATATTGCAAACTCTAAGACAGGAACAATTATATGCTAAACTCAGTAAATATGAATTTTGGTTAGATCATATATCAATTTTAGGCCACATTATCAGTGGAGAAGGTATTTCAGTTGATCCAAAGAAGGTAGAAGCTGTTAAATTCTGGCCAACACCAAAATCTGTATCAGAAATTAGAAGTTTCTTGGGATTAGCTGAATACTATAGGAGATTTATGGAAAAAATTTCGAGAATCGCAGAACCATTAACTTGACTGACCTGAAAAGAAGAAAAGTTTAATTGAACGGAGAAATGCCAGGCAACTTTTGATGAACTAAAGGAAAGATTGATTTCAGCACCTGTACTAGCATTACCGTATGGGTCAGGAGGATACGAGATATATAGTGATGCGTCGGATAAAGGACTAGGTTGTGTAGTAATGCAGCACGGAAGAGTGATAGCATATGCCTCTCGACAACTGAAGCAGCATGAGAGAAATTATCCAACACATGATTTAGAACTCGCAACTGTAGTATTTGCACTTAAATTATGGAGACATTACTTATATGGAGAAAGAATCAAGATATATACAGATCATAAAAGTTTGAAGTATGTGTTTACTCAGAAGGAAATTAATATGAGGCAAAGGAGATGGTTGGAATTACTTAAAGATTTTGATATGGAATTAGAATATCATTCGGGTAAAGCAAATAAAGTAGCGGATGCTTTGAGCAGAAGACCAATGGTATTCTTTATGAATACCCCAAACAATATCCTTGAGGACTTAAGAAAGATGAGAATCGAAGTGATATATCCAATATCAGAAGGTTTATGGAAAAATTTACAAGTACAGTCCTCTTTAGTAGGCAGAATGAAGGAAGCTCAACAAAGATATTTCTAAACTCCAGAAAGTGTGGAAACAAACAGAAGGACTTCAGACTGGAATGAGAAAGCATCCAGACTGGTCGTTAAGATTTGGGGATCGATTGTGCGTGCCCAGTGGAGATTTAAGGACAGAGGTTATGACAGAAGCTCATAACTCTCAATATTCCATCCATCCATGAAGTACTACGATGTATAAGGATTTGAAACAAATTTTTTGGTGGCATGGAATGAAATGAGAGTGCTAGATTTGTATCCAGATGTCTTGTCTGTCACAAGTGAAAGCAGAACACCAAAGGATAACATGCCTTCTTCAACCCTTACCAATACCCGAATGAAAATAGGAGCATATCACAATAGATTTTGTGACAGGACTACCTAAGACACAAAAGGGTAATAATGCTATCTGGGTTATCATAGATAGACTCACTAAGTCAGTTCGATTTTTACCATTCCGGGTTGGGCAGACAACAGAAGTACTGACAGACATGTATATGAAACAGATTGTCAGTTAATACGGGGTATCAGTAAGTATAGTTTCAGATAGAGACACCAGGTTTATTTCGCATTTCTGGAGAAGTTTGCAAGAGAACCTTGGTACTCAGTTGAAATTCAGTTCTGCTTACCATCTCCAAATAGATGGTCAGTCAGAAAGGACAATTCAAACTCTAGAAGACATATTAAGGGCATGTACATTAGATTTTGGAGGATCATGGGACGATCACTTACATTTGATAGAGTTTTCTTATAATAAAAGCTATCAGGCCAGTATTAAGATGACACCTTTCGAAGCATTATATGGAAGAAAGCGTAGATCACCAGTATGTTGGACAGATGTAGGAGAAAGGCAATTACTGGGTCCGAAACTGGTAACACAGACAATGGACAAGGTCAAAGCAATAAGAAATTATTTGCAAGCAGCTCAAGATAGACAGAAGATGTGGGCTGACAAGCATCGACGAATATTAAAATTTCAACCTGGTAATCATGTATTCTTGAAGATTTTGCCAACTAGAGGAACAATCAGATTTGGGACTCGAGGAAAGCTAAGTCCGAGATATATTGGACCATTTGATATACTAGAGAAAGTCGGAAGAGTATCTTACAAGCTAGCACTACCCCCGACACTAGAAGGAGTACATAATGTATTCCATGTGTCTCAACTCCGAAGATATGTACCGGATCCAAATCATATATTAGATCATTCGAAAATCACTGTTGGACCAACTCTACGAGCAACGACCTGTTGGAATCTTGGATCGTAGAGACAAGATAATTCGGAATCGGATCATTCCATTAGTTCGAGTAGCTTGGAACAAGGACTCTCCAGGAGAATCAACTTGGAAGAAAGAAGAAGACATGCGGAACCAGTATCCGTATTTGTTTGCTGAAGAAGGTTAGTTATCTTTTAGATATATATGTTAATTGTTAATTCAAATTTCGAGGACGAAATTTTTCTAAGGAAGGTAGAGTGTCATCGCTGCAATATTTTTTCTTTCATTTATTTTTTTCATTTATTTTACTTCATTTGATATATATATATATATATATATATAGGATTTTGCGACTTAGTTTGCAAACCTGGACATTTTTGTAAACACCCAGATTTAGAGGGGCTTAAGTAGGAAAAACCAAAACAAGGGAAAGGGAAGAGAAACCAGCAGCTTCTAAACCGTAACCTTTCTCTATGACTCATCTCTCCCCTTTACATATGTAGTCATTCCCATTCTTCTCCATTTCCAATATGACAACATGGCTCATCCTCCTTCTCTCTTTATTTCCAATAAACCAACTCAACTCCTCCTACATAACACCCTCACCAGCACCTCCTCCTTCTCATTTTTCTCTCATCTCCATCCTCTTCCTCATCCATCTCCTCTCTTCTTCCCCTTACTCCTCCTCTTCTATTACCACTACTACTGCTACTACTACTACTACTACTACTACTACTACTACTACTACTACTGTTGCAGTTTCTGCTACTGCTGCATCTGCACTGCTGCTGCGACTGCCGCTGCCTCCGCCGACCACCGGCCATGCTGCCACCCGCTGGACCCACCGCTGCCGGCCACGGCCGCACCTCCTCCTCCGGTCATCTCCCCCGGCTTCTCTTTCCTCCTCCTATAACTACTACTCCTTTTCAAACCAAGGTATAATCCTCTATTCCTAAATTTTTTCCCAAATTCATTTCTAAACCTAGGTCAGAAAATTTATTCCTAATTTTCTGAAATAGGAAAGATCAAGGAACAAATTAGGAATTTGGAAGGAAACTTTAGGTTTTGTTCAAAGTTAAGACAAGTCCTCTTTTTCTCTTCTCTATTTCAAAATCATAAAGTATGGGTAAAGTTTATTATAGAATTTGGTTAATACTAATCATACTATACATGTATGAATTTGATTTAGTGCAGACACGGTCACGATCATAGACAAGGAATTGAAATAGCTCTACTTGTGTACATATAATTATGAAATTATTCATGAAATATATATATATATATATATATATATATATATATATATATATATATATATATATATATATATATTGAGTTATATGGTAAGTAGGTCTACTACATGATATAATTTGTTATAAGAACCCAAGTCATTTAGAATATGGTGCCTGATAATTACAGGACATGATGAAATATTGAATATATATAGATATATATTTATATGTAAGTTTTGGAACACCAAATGAGTTCTGGAACACCACAGATGGACATATCCGATATCATAAAGATAGTTGCACCATGTATGGAATTTTTTTTTATTTATGAAAATATTTTTGCTTAAAACACTAAGCACCCAATAGTGTTTTCCTTTCAAATAAATTCTTAGTCCTCAATCATGGTGTTAACATGTTTACTTATATTGTTTTTCATTAACCTGTCATAACTATATATATATATATATATATACACCTGAACAAACAAAAGTTATTAAATAGAAGGATCCTGCCTAATATGTATGAACTTGAATGTGTATGGTTAGCTAGCAATCAAACTTTGTTATAAATTTCTATATTTTTTTATCGTTGGATTTCTTCGATCTAATATAGCAAGTATAGCTAGAAGGTTGCGTAGCTAAGTTATAGTCAATCTAATATAGAAGGTTGCGTAGCTAAGTTATAGCTAGCAATCAAACTTTGTTATAAATATAGCAAGTATAGCTAGCAATCAAACTTTACTTATATTGTTTTTTTTAAGACATGAACCCAGTACAATATCATACCTCATCCGATTCAAATTACACCCGCATTCCGTACGAATATGAATGCCTTCCGTTTCAAGCAGCCTGAAGGAAAGAAGATGTGTTTCACGGCAGGTAACATTGGACGGATGTACATAATCAGGTTAGGTATCATAATAAACAAAAATCTAAAATATTAATGCTGAAGCTTGATTTTGACACCAATTATTAATATAAATTCACACACAAAGAATCTAACAAGATGCAATTATCGAACAATGAACTTAAAGATAAATTCTGGAACGAATTTATCCAAATTACTGAACAACCATTCACTTCTGAAGCAGTCAGGCTCCGATACCAAAGAGGTATAGTCATGTGTATAGATGTCGAGGAAGCATGGGGAGGAACATTACTGGAATCTCCAAGTATCAGATAGAAAGCAGAACAAAGATTTATGGGTTTATGAATTTGGTCTCTCACTGGACAAGAATAACCAAAATTTTATACATTCAATCTTCAAATAATAGGAAATCAAACAAGGTTAGCCCCTAAGATACAAATCTCAAAATATAAAAAATTACTTTTCCATCTTTTGTCCATTCCTATAAAAATAGTAAAATAAACTAAGATTCAAACCAAATTAAAAAACTTTATCGGACTTGGTTCGACCCACCATCTACCAAGAAAGAAGAAACCTATAGAAACCTATGACACTGAAACTAAAGTCTTTGAGGTGATGTTTGGTTCAAGTTTTAGATGCTTGGAAATTGATTTTGGATTTTTTATCCATATTTGGTAAGTCTGGAATTGGGAGGGAATATGGGTGACTTCAGTTTTCCGCATCCGTGGGAAAATAAAACTCAAGATCTCCTTTGGGAATATTATTGCTTTTCTGAGAATGTTGGTTGGGGTGCATTAATTATATATTTTTTTGGACGGTAATACCCTCAATGACACCAATTGAATTTAGGTAATAGTAGCATCATAAAATTAATGAAAGGATATTTATGGAAGACTAAACAAATTAATATTTCTATTCCTATTTGAACTAAACATGAGAATGTCAGACTACATATTCCCAACTTAAGGAATGTTGAATTCCTTTTCCATGAAAAAGAAATAGAAAGTAAATTCGTAGAAATACAAAACCTTAGTCCAAACGCCACCTTAGTGGAGTAGTAAATGCCCGACCCAATATGGACAATGCTCCATGTGTGTGAAGAAATGATAAATATGGAAAAATGTTTCTTTTATTATTTTGATGCATGAGCCTTTATATAGCAGAGTTTATATCAATATTGTTTAAACTAACTCATGAGGTTACAACTGAATCCTACAATCATGGTTAGAGATAATTACAAAGACAAAATCAGAGATTGTCTAAACTAACTCATGAGGTTACAACTGAATCCTACAATCATGGTTAGAGATAATTACAAAGACAAAATCAGAGAAAGACTAAGTCAACTTAATACCCTCCCGCAAGCTCACGATCGAGTACGAACGAGAAGCTTGGACCGTAAGTTTTGAAACCGTGAGGAGCCAACAGCTTTGGTAAAAATGTTCGCTATCTGATCAGCAGATTTGACATGCCTAACAATCAGAGCACCTGCCTGAACTTGTTCTCGGACAAAGTGATAGTCGATTTTGATGTGCTTGGACTGTTGGTGAAAGACCGGGTTTGCAGTAAGAAAAGTGGCACTGAGATTATCACAAAGAAGAATGGGAGGACCAGGAGATGGTGCCGCCATTTCCTTGAGAAGCTGTTGAAGCCAAATAAGTTCAGCCGAGGCAAAGGCAATAGCCTGTACTCAGCCTCAGTGCTAGAGCGAGCAACCACATTCTGTTTGCGAGAAGACCAGCTCACAAGGTTGCCTCCAAAGTAAACCGAGAACCCATGTTGAGAGCGGTAGTCCTCGGGATCAGAAGCCCAGCCGGCATCAGTAAAGCAAACAAGCCGAGTGTCACGAGCAGGACGGAAGAAGAGGCCGGAATCGAGTGAACCCTTGAGGTAGCGGAGGATTCGTTTGACCGCAGCCCAATGATGTTCCGACGGCTGGTGCATGAACTGGCAGACCCGATTGACTGAGTAGGAAATCTCAGGCCGGATGATGGTGGCATATTGGAGAGCTCCTAAATTGCTGCGGTAGAGATGGACGTCGGAGAACGGATCACCGCCCGAAACGAGCCGAGAACCTGGAACAGCCGGCGAGGCTATGGGTTTAGCGCCCATCATTTTGCTGCGATCAAGGAGGTCCAAAATGTACTTTCTTTGGGAGAGTAGAAGACCAGCTGAATTACGATGGACTTCAATTCCCAAGAAAAAGTTGAGATCACCCAAATCCTTCAGAGAGAAAACCGAGTTGAGATACTTGACAAACTCATCAATGAAGGAAGAGTTGGAACCGGTGATAATGAGGTCATCCACATAAACAAGCACATAGACAACATCGGAGCCATGCTGTTTGATGAAAAGAGAGGTATCGGAGATGCATTGCCGGATGCCGTGACGAAGCAAAGCCTGGTTGAACTTCTGAAACCATGCTCGCGGAGCTTGCTTGAGGCCATAAAGTGCCTTTTTGAGGCGACAGACATAGGACGGCCGATCAGGGGAAGTGAAACCCGGTGCTTGCTCCATATAGACAGTTTCTGCTAGATCACCATTGAGGAAGGCATTATTAATGTCGACCTGACGGAGAGGCCAATGACGAGTGACAACAATGCTCAATACCACCCGAATCGTGGTAGGCTTGATGACCGGGCTGAATGTGTCGAAGTAGTCAACTCCCTCTTCTTGATTGTATCCCTTGGCAACCAAACGGGCCTTGTACCGGTCAATAGAGCCATCTGGTTTCTTCTAGATCCTGAAAACCCACTTACAACCAACAATATTAGAAGAGGAGGGCCTAGGAACCAAGTCCCAAGTCCCATTAGCAATTAAGGCATCAAACTCTAGTTGCATAGCATGTTGCCAATTGGGGTTCTTTTTGGCTTGTAAGAAAGTTTTGGGTTCAAAATAAGAGGAATCACAGGGAATAGGGTGTTTGGTAGCAGTGTGGGCTTTAGGTTTAAGGGAATTAGTGGAGGCTCGAGTGACCATACCGTGGGTCGAAGTTTTGGAGGGGCGGAAATATGAGGGAGCATGTTGATATGGCATAACCGGCGAAGGGATCGGTGGTGGGGAAGGTGGCACCACCGTGGGGGAATGTGGCGTGAGGTCGGAGGGAGACGAAGACGACGGCTGAATGAGAGTCGGTTGAGAAGAATCCGAAGGAGAAGATGCAACCGAGAGTAGTGTTAATGCAGCTTCTTGAAGCGAAAAAAGAGAGATGTCAGGACGAGGCGAATCTAGCTGTCCGGACTGAGAATTATGCTCCGGAAAAGGAAAAGAAGACTCATTAAAGACAACATGACGAGCAATGTACGTTCGAGAGGAAGAAACGTGATAGCACAGATATCCTTTATCTTTAGCACTATACCCTAAGAAGATGCACGCCACAGAACGGAATTCCAACTTGCTACTGTTGTAAGGGCGAAGATAAGGAAAACACAAGCAACCAAAGGATTTCAAAAAATGATAATCAGGTTGACGCTGATATAGGCATGCATACAGGGACTTGTTCTGAAGAATAGGAGTTATAGTTCTATTATTCAAGTAAATGGCGGTATGAAAGGCATGTTCCCAAAATTCCATAGGAAGATGGAAATGTGCCAAAAGAGCCAACCCTTTTTCAATGATAATCCTATTCCTTCTTTCAGAAGCACCATTTTGTTCAGGAGTGTGAGGGCAAGAAACACGATGAAGTATGCCATTAGTTTCAAGAAACGTTGATACAGTTCGGTACTCGCCACCCCAATCAGATTGAAAAGCTTTGAGTTTAGTGGAAAACTGTCTCAACCATAGTTTTGAAATATGTAAAGGCAGACAAAACCTGAGACTTAGCCGCCAAGAAATAAACCCAAACAAATTTGGTGCAATCGTCAATAAAAATGATAAAATAACGATTACCATTTAAAGAAGACACAGAGGCAGGGCCCCAAACATCCGAATAAATTAAATCAAAAGGATTTTTAGAGGGAACATGACAAGAGGGTAGATGTCTTTGACTCTTGCCTAATTGACAAGCACTACACAAAGGCAATGATTTATTTGCAGAAACAGGCGAATTAAAAGTAACTAATTGACGACACAAGATGGACTCATGCGGATAAGCAAAGCGATGATGCCAACAAGAGACATAGGCGCGTTCACCAACAAAAACTCTGGGAGCGGGTGAGCGAACAAGAAGCCGGTACAAGCCATTCTCAATGATTCCCTTGAGTATTCTCGTGCCCTGAAGGTCCTTAACATAACAATGATTAGCATGAAGTTCCACAAAAATATTGTTATCGAGGCATAATTGACGAACACTAAGAAGGTTTTTAGATACTTTAGGCACAACGAGAATATCTTTAAGGGTAAGGGATTTAGCAACATGTTTAGCAGAGAGAGAAAGATTGCTTGTATGCGTAATGGGAAGGGACTGACCGTTTGCGACGACAAGGCTGTCACTGCCAGTGTACTCGGACTGGAGGTTGAGGCCGGACATGTCAGCCGTGACGTGATTCGTCGCTCCAGAGTCGACCACCCATGGGTCGGTGATGGCGGACGGGCTGGCGGTGTACGCCATATGAGCCTGCTTGCTGGCGGACTGGCGGAGGCGATCAGCGGCGCGGCGATTGGTGGCAGGGAAGGCAGACAGGTTAAGTCGTTGAAGGCAATTCCGTGCTTCATGACCCTGCTTGTCGCATAGTTGACACACCGGACAGGAGCGGTCGCCAGACGTGGCAGAGTCCAACGGGGAATGTCGACTTGCAGCCGCGCCTCTACGATGAGCAACATGGGCCACCAGAAAACTGGATTCGGCGCAAGAGTCAAGTATGCGCTGTTCTTCCTGAAGGAGGCCGAGCAGCTCATTCGACGAAATCGGTTCCAGCCGCATACTCAGTGCTGTTTTGAACGCACTATATTCAGCCCCTAAGCCAAATAGCACAAAAGAGACAAAATCATCATCCGATACAGAGGTGAGACATTCAGCGAGGAATCAGAAATTGCCCTTTTCTTCTCAACATATTCCAAGATAGACAGGTTTCCCTTGGAGAGCAATTAAAGTTGTTGTTTCAAATGCATCTGCCTGGCACGAGTTTGGGAGTGAAACATCTGCTCTAACATGGACCAAAGTTCCGCGGTTGTGGCAGCCCGAACAACGTGACCAAGCATAGGAGTGGAGAGAGTGGATCGTAGCCATAAAAGAACCAGTCGGTCCTTGCGCTTCCAAGCAACAAAGTCAGGATTCGGGCTGGTGGTGGTTGATGAATCTGCGGCCGATGAAACAGTCGGCGGAGGAGCACCACCAGCGACAAGAAATCCCTCAAGCTCATAAGCCTCAAGAGCCGAGCGAATAGTGCCGCGCCATAGAGAGTAATTGGAGCGATCGAGACGGACTGCTAGCGCCGGGAATTGAAGGTTGGCCGCGGCGCCATCAGAAGCAGTGAACAAGATTTGAGTAGCGGAAGGAGTAATCTGGTTGTTTTCGGAAGACATAGCGTAGGATCGGTTTAGGCTATTCTGATACCATGTGAAGAAATGATAAATATGGAAAAATGTTTCTTTTATTATTTTGATGCATGAGCCTTTATATAGCAGAGTTTACATCAATATTGTTTAAACTAACTCATGAGGTTACAACTGAATCCTATAATCATGGTTAGAGATAATTACAAAGACAAAATCAGAGATTGTCTAAACTAACTCATGAGGTTACAACTGAATCCTACAATCATGGTTAGAGATAATTACAAAGACAAAATCAGAGAAAGACTAAGTCAATAGCTTAATAATGTGGGATTTAAGATGTTGGCCTCTGGCAATAGGCCTCAAGGATTTATAATGTGGGCCTCTTGTACCTTGTAGAGAGATTGTATTGGGCTTCTTTAACTACCAAATAAATATAAATCGTCTATAAATTATCAAAGAAACTAAGAATATTTTGAACAAGCAAAGTTTAAACATGAAAACTATCATTCTCTTATATGACGAGCAATTGTTCATTACATTGAGGGTAGCTTTTATTGGACAAATAGACATCTATTCTCTAATTTCTTTAAATATAACAACAGCATAATACAGTTAATCATCCTTTAAAACAAAGAGCATAAATAAATGTAACCAGGTCCTTGCAACAAGATGATGCCAGCCTCCAAATTCGAAGGACCACGGTGCAAAATGGCCCCAAGTCCTGTTCAAGTCATCTCAACACCCTTTGCACCCATAGAAGAGTACTCCTCGTCATACATCTTATTGTGATGCTTTGAGTTCTCAAACTTCTCTCCGTCGCCCCACAGAGCATAGGCCTCCTCCCCGTGTATGGCGTCGTCGCCGACTTCAATCTCCTCGTCGGTGAGTCTGAGCGGCACGATCATCCTGATCGTGAGGCAGATTGCAGACGTAACGACAACGTTGAGGACGATGATGAACAACATGCTGCCCAGTTGGATACCCATCTGTCGGAACCCGGCCCCGCTTCGGCCATCCCTGGTGGAGTTTAAAGTTGAGTATATGTGCCAACAATCTATATCAAGTCAATTTAACAACTAAAAAATATATGGATTATTTTCACTAACCTCTCCTATGTTTTATGTTTATTACACAAACTTTTCTTATTTTGAAAATAATTACTCTAACCTCCCATATATTTTATGTTTATTACAAGAACCTCCTTTATGTTTTAAGTTTTATGTAAAAGTTATTACACTAACCACGCTAAAGACATAAAACATAAAGCATAAAGCATGGGGAAGACGTGTGTAATTATTTTCAAAATAAGAGATGTTTGTGTAATAAACAATAGTGTAAATAATCCAATATATCTATATATATATATATATATATATATATATATATATATTAAGAGTAGAATTTGTTCAATACTTGAGGCCATAGGCAAGACCAATGAACTTGGGGTCATCGGTGAAGAAGAGACGGTTGAGCCTGGGCTCGGCAAAGAAGCCTGTCAGGATGCCACCGAGCGAGCCTGCCACCCCATGTGTGTGGAAGACGGCCATGGTGTCGTCGACGTAGTTGAGGAACCAGACCTTCTTGTGCAGCACCATCATGGTGTACCATGGGATGCTGCCCGAGAGTACTCCCATTATTATTGCTGCCCATCCTTGCACAAAACCTGGTTCAAAATTGGATCACAACTTTTGTTATCAGACTACATACAGAGCTGATTCAACATTTGAACTCGGCAACATGGCGGGAATACATAATGCCATATTAACGAAACTAGGTATTTTAACCATCTTTTTTTTTTTTTACTTGGGAAGAACAAAAGGTATCATAAAAGCAAACTATATTTTTATAATATTTTTTTTATACATAATTACATAGCTGTCCTCATTAAATTTAATAAGCAAATTTAATTAGTAAAGTTAATTAGGTAAGAACATATTTGGAAGAAAAAATTCACGGTGAAGCTAACTTTTCTTATAGTAGTATAGATATTATATACTAGTATAGATAAGTTCCAATTACAAATGAGATATCTCCAAGACATGAAATGGATGTGTTTATTCTCTGAGTGCATGTTTTTAGTGTCATATGCAAGCATAATGTAGTGTTAAAAAGTTGTATCATGCCACCAAAGTATAAGTCTCTGTTCGGCTGTTGTATGCAAGAATAGTGTAAAATAGTGTGTTGTTAATGTGACGTTAAGTCTCTACCAGGACAACAAAACTTTCAAATTGTGACCGAGTTTCATATGCAAACATAGTATAATATTAAGAGACTTATGTAAGCCTAGTGTAATGTTAAAGTCTCTGCCACACGACATTAAAACTACAAAATCCAATTTTGTTTTTGTCTGTATATATATAAATATATTTTTCTTTAGATGATATTCAAGTTTTTGAGTCGAATCCTTCTCTTGTTTCTTGCTAATTGAACCATGCCTAAGGCATCGAGTCCTATTGAGACATTCTTCAGCCGAACCGCGTTTGTCATGATAGAAACCAACATTCGACATATTGGTCACACATGTAACAAAACTGAGTTAATTGGTGGCCTGCATCCATAAAAAAAATCTGACATTTATTTCAATGTAAACAATTTGCTTGAAACCCATTTTCTGTATTTTTGTAGTAGAATTATGTACACAACTAGACAAATAAATTGGTCAGACTCATTCCTAGCCGGCTAAGGATCCTACTCACTTTCATCATCTAGTAAACGTACTAAATGTAGGTCTATAGTATAATATTAAACCTTATATTATATATAGTATATACCTGCTGCCGGAGTGATGCAGACGAGGCCGGTGATCATCCCTTGGACCGCTCCGATGACGGAGGGCTTAGCGAAGAAAGCGATGTCGAGGAAGAGCCAGACGAGAAGGCTGGTGGCAGCACATATGTGCGTGTTCAAGATAGCGAGCGAGGCGTCGATGTTGGCAGCATAGGGGCCTCCGCCGTTGAACCCTGTCCAGCCCATCCAAAGCAGGCCGGCGCCTGCAATCATCAAGAGGATGTTGTTCGGAGGGAACCTCTCCCTGTCCTTTGTGCTCCTAGGCCCCACCTGTATTATACATAGATAGGATCTTACAACATTGTTCAAGTTCCGCCAATACTCTTAATAATATAATCTATACTACTACGTAATAGAAAAAGTTGAGCTTCATCGTGAAACTTTTTTTTTTCCAAATATATCCTTACATATATTTATCAATTAATATTGTTCATCTATACTACTATATAATAGGAAAAGTTAAGTTTCACCGTAAAACTTTTTTTCTTTCCAAATATATCGTTACATATGTTTATCAATTATTCATTAAATTAATGATGACTATTAGGTAATTACAGGAGATGTCTTTTAGTCTTTCTAAAGATTAAAATAATTACAATAGATATCTTTTAATTTTTTTAATAATAATATATGATATAGGTGCAACGTGCGTACATATATACTAGTATATATAATTTTATCTTTTCTTCCATTCAACTTTGTTAAGAGTTTCGTAGTAAGTATATTGTTTATTACATAATCCAAATATGTTTAGGCCTAACTAGCTCTAGCAGGTTATTTGACTAATATGTATCTTATTGTTCCTACCTATTCGTTTACATTACACTCCTTTACGTTACGTATGTCCAGATCCAGACCACGTTTTTACTCATCTTGTATATGTTATGACAAAAAGAGCATACGTAGGGCTGCCTTTTTTCATAAATATTTTGTCAAGTAAGTTTGAATGTAAAATTCGGACACTAGGGCAGTTGTGGCTGTATTTATGCATGACAGAAAGAAAGATAACATAGAAATAAGAGTAGGAACTTTCCTTCAATTTTTCAGGTTTATGTCATGGATTTTTTTTTTTCTTTTTTTTTTTTTGGGGGGGGGGGGGGGGGGGTTGACCACGCCTTTAGGTTTCTTGCTTAGGTCCAGCATTTTGTAAAATAAAAGGGTACATTTTGATGAGAAACTATGTTTTGTTATACTTAGGTTTTATGTAGTGATCTTTTCATCCAAATCCGAAGTAGGATGTACATAAAAATCTTACTTTGACCCAGAAACTTCTGTAAGAGTTGAAAAATGACATGGATGGTAAACAATCAATTATATAATATATGCATTCCAAAGTAAATTGAATTTGGCATATTGGTCTGAAGTTATTATACTTAGATTTTATGAAATTGATCTTCTCAAGAGTCAAAACTGCACATTGAATTCTATTTTCTATTTAGTGAGTTGAGGGATGGGCTTTCACTTTTTTTGGGTTAAATATGCTTAAAATTTGCGCAAGAAGAAATTTGAATATGGATTTCTTTGATATTGTGTTAGAATCCCAGCAACTACAGCTGCAGAATTTCAGAATTGTGATGAGAATGGATGGTTTTATGTATAGTTTGCAGTATCCGTCGATACCGATCCGATACGGCTAATACTGATACGGTTTGACATATCCCGATCTGATACTGACTGATACTAATCGATATCCACTTTGGGGACCTCTTTTACGGTCAATTCGTCAAAGAAAATTGAACGAAAAAGGCCACTCAGCAAGGATGTAAAAGCATAATAATGTTGTAAAAGTATGTAAAAGAAGAAAACTTATTAATTGCATGTAAATCAATTGGCAAATGTGACTACTATTTCATTCAATTTTAAAACTGCTAAGAAACAACACTGAAAATATTTAAAATTATGCCTAAATGTATAAAATATACTTACTAAAATGTTAATAATTTGTTAGTAATAATTTTTTTTAGATATCAAAAAATCTGATACTCCGATACGAAACCGTCGATACTGTCGATTCCGATACTCACAGGAATGATCTGATACTGATTCCGATACCGATATCACGAACCTTGATTATATGTTTATATTATTTCTATATCTTCACATTAATTCCCTAGTGCTACTGTTAGCTAGTTGTAGATCATAAGCATGCATGCATGTTCTAACAGTATCAGTTTACCCAGTATGCAGCCGTGAAGCCTGCGACGCCAGATGAGAGGTGTATGACAAAGCCGCCGCAGAAATCCATGACCCCTGCTTTGAACAGGAACCCTTGAGGAGACCATATGCTAAAGCACCCGATGGTGTAGGAGAAGGTGAGCCACAGAGGCACAAACATCATCCACGCATGGAAGTTCATCCTCCCCAGCAGCGCGCCCGCAACGAGTATGAGGGTGATGGCCGCGAACACGAACTGGAAGAACACGAGCGTCGACCGCGGGTACATGCCCGCGAACCCCTGGCCGAGGAGGAACTTCTGGTCGAGCGCGAAGTTGGGCTTCCCCCAGAAGGGGAGGAACTTGTCTGTCCCGAACGACATTTGGAACCCCCAGGCCACCCAGCAGACGAGGACGCAGGCGAAGGCGTAGAGGGCCATGAAGGCCGAGTTGACCGCCCACTTCTTCTTGACGATGCTTCCGTAGAGGATGACCAGGCCCGGAACGCTCTGGAGGCCGACGAGCGTGGCTGCGGTGATCTGCCACGCGTTGTCGCCCTTGTTGAGCCACTCGGGGCTGGCTTCGGACACTGCAGCGTTCGAGGGGAGCGGCGGGTAACCCATTTCCGATACTGGCTGCATTCAGGGGGGTTGAGATGGATTGGAGGTGTGGTGGATTTGGTGTATATATATGTATGATTGTATGTTTCCAAGAGAAGGAAGGGGGTGGTGAATATTACTATAGGCCTTGCTCTGGCAGCTCTGTGTCTAGTGTTTGTTTTGGGCGCAAATAGCCGTCACTTGTGTACATTTGATTGAGTGAATTGACCTTTCTGCCCTTGTGTCGATTCAGCTTGGTGCATAGGAGTGCTGCTGAGCCAGCTCTTTCGGCTTTTCCTTCCTCTGAAAATAAAACTAGCTTTTTTTATTTTGTCACAAAATAGTGGTTTTCATTTTGGATTTTTGGGAAGTATGAGGAAAGAAAAATTGAAGTATTTATTCCTAAGGACGCAGCTAACTGATGAATGTTTTTGTAATTGTTGGACATAGTAAAATAAATGTGGAATAATATTTGACTTATGAAACATTAGTCCTCATTGCTTATTATACTTTAGATTTATTTTAGGGGATGGACCCTTTTGGCAAGACAAGAAGACATTTTATTCTAATTTTATTCTAAGGCAGTGAGTGATGCTCTTTCCATCTCTCCTAGTATATGATGTTTCTTCCAGAGAAATAAATGTTACAGGTATTGCTTATGGGTTTGATCGGAGTAATGACTTTGTATACTTTGTGTTTCTCCAAGAGTTGGTTTTGGGGCATATTTTAAATGCTGACATTCTGATCGGCCAAACGTGTTCCAGATGGCCGGGCGGCAAGGAATGTGTTATTGAACCAGAATCCTCCAATAGATCACCATGTGTGCTCGCTTATTCATAATAGAATGATTGCTAAAGTTGGACGGGTTAAGCCAAAGTTGGCACCTATTAGCTGAAGTTTGGTAAACTTAGCTGAAGGTGAAGTTTTTACCGAATTAGGAACGTCTTATTTAGTACTAGAATAAAAGTCTTAAGTGTTGGGAACTCGTACGTTACTCGAACCGGATTAGACTATTAACACGGACGCGGAAGCGATTTTAACCCACCTGAAGATAACGAACTAATCAACCACGAACGCTAAAACAGATCAAAAAACGTATTTTCGGTGACTACGTCATCTGGACAAATCTCAATTTCCATAACTTCCAAAAAAAGATACAAGATTGATAAAACTATGTTGAACCATTTGCCCAAAGGTTCAACCCCCTAATCGAACTCAAAAATAAAGAGAAAGATTGCAACTGAAATCGTACACACCCAATGTCACCCTCACATTTTCAATCAAGGATAATTTGGTAATTGACATGGGTATTTTGATTTTAGGAGTATTGTATTTAAATATTGTGCATGTGATTAATTATTTGTTGTATTAATTATTGATTGTTAGATGTAGTATCTATTTTTGGACTTGTGTAGTGGACCTAACCATTTAATTAAGATACATGAACCCAACATTTTATATTGGTTTAGATTGAGCCCATTAATTAGGCCCATTGTTAGGAGGATGAATTAATTAGTGAAACCATTAGACTAGAACATTCCCTCCTTAATCAATTTCTTCATGAGAGGCCCCAAGGGGTGTTTTGGACATTTCACATAGCATGGAGGGGGGTATATGGCCGGCCACCATTAGGAGGAGAGATAGTGTCTCTCTCATTTCAATTTTTATTTCCTTTAGATCTAGTTTTTTCTCTTTCCAAATCTTCTTCATTCCCTCACCATTCCTTCACCAATTTCTTCCCTAATTCTCAATTGAGGCTTCTACAACAATGATCTACAAGAAGGAAGTAAGGAGCAACAAGGAGGAGGCCAAGATCTACAAGGAGAGGAGCTACATTTCAATTTGGGGATCTTCATTGGAAATCCATCTCCCAATAGGTACATTTCAGTTTTTTTCTCTTATAGTAGACCTTAAATATGAGATTTAACCATGAAAAACCAACCCACATGCATAGGCTACCCATAGGAATTGGTTTTAGGTTCATAGGAGACCTATGGTGGAAGTTATGTGCATTTTGGTGTTAATTTTGGAATTTTTTTAAATTGGCACATGTAGTGTTTGTTATTTGGTCAAATAGATCAATATGACATATGATTGCTTGTTTGTGACTAGTTTCGTGTCCACAATTGGGTACGTGTAGGCCGTATTTCGTCAATTTGGCGATACAGATTATTTTGTGGGTTGTCTCTGACACGGAGATTTGTGCATATCAATTCTTGACACGGACACGTAGTTATTATTATTGTTCGTATTAGTCATAATTAGTATTCTAGACTTGCTCGTGTCCTTCAGTATGCGTTCGGTTGTGTGGTAGAGCCGTATCGCAAGCGTATCATAGAATTAGTGTGATACGGGTGCGGTGCACTCCACGTGTTTGTTCTTTTGTCCTTATTTCTAAGTGTGCTTATGTATATATATATGTGTGATATATTATATGATATGTATATGTATATGAGTATATATATAGTTAAGTATATATATAATATGTATCTATATATGTTTGTGTGTATATATATATATATATATATATATATATATATATATATATATATATAGAGAGAGAGAGAGAGAGAGAGAGAGAGAGATTTATTTATATAGTTGAACATATGAGTATATGCTATATGTGTTTATGTGTGAGTGTACATATATATTTAAAGGTGTTATATATATATATATATATATAGTAGTTTATATATATAGGTGTGTGCTATGAATATGTATGTGTGTGTAGTGTTGTGAGTTGGCTCTAGTGTTTGGGTGTGGGCAGTTGAGAAGTGCAACCTCAGTTCAGTGCAGCACAGTAGCAGCTGAGCACAGCAAAGAGCATAGCATGTGCAGCATTCAGCTCAAGCCACTAGTATTGCATTCAGTTTTCCAACCAGCAGTGGCAGCAACCACATCGATGCTGCAACATAAGAAGTCACTGTGCAGTATCATCAACTGGAGGTATCAGCTAGCATGGCCTAGCAAGCACTGAGCAGTGTAATTCCAGCAACAAGTGCACTACAAAATGTGCAGAGCATCCAGTAGTTTATCGCAGTGCAACAGTCTTCAGGTGCAGCCTCGAGGCAGTGTGCAGCAAACAAAGATTAGTAGCCTCAATGCACAACAGGGAGCATGCACAGCCATTGCTATTTCATAGAGTAGTATCAGCACAACAGTGTGGCAGTTTGAGTGAGCTGGGTTGTGAGAGGGGGATCGAGCCATTCACAGTGCGCATCAACCATTGAAGAGCTTAGTAGTAGGGAACTGAGGTGCAGCCATGTGCACAACAACTTTGTACAGTATCAGCCTTCCTAAGTTGTGCACAGTACCTGCAAGGTTTCTATTCAGTTTTGGTTAGTTGGTTATCAGGTATTGTTTTAGTTGGGTTTTTGGTTTAGTCTAGTTGATTAGTATTGGGGGTTTATATATATATATATATATATATATATATATTAGCTATACTTAAGGGTTTTGAATTACCTTGGGATACCGAGGTAATATCAAGGTATTGGGCCGATACTCAAGGTATTGGGTATCAAGATAGGTAGTGTGATACGCATTGGTGCAAGGCCAAGGTATCCTGATTTCAGTAATTAGTTAAGATACTATAATTATTGACTTGTATATATATACAACGTACTATTTTCATATATTGAAACTTGCGTATCTTGAGATATGGCATTTTTGTGTGTTTTCTAATATCGTAGATTAGCTAGTATAGCTTAGTTTCATAGCGTATTGACCTAGTATCATAGTGTTAGACTCTTTCAACCTAGAATTAGTCGGTTTGACTTAGAAATGGCTTTCTGACTTAGAATTGCATCAATTTAACTTATTTTTATTCCTGAACCTTGTATTGATACAACATACCATATATAGGTCTGTGTGACACCAGCTTGGGCATCGAGAGACACACCTTGCTCAAGACTTCAGGCAAGTACATTCTATGACAGTTTTTATTATGTTGATTATTACTATAATTTTAGTTGTAGAGTATGCTTGATTCTGATATTGTGGATATACGGGCTAGTATCATAGATACCTGTCATGAAGAGTCGTGATTGGAATTCATCGTGCTAGCTGGGGACGGGAAAATATTAGCAAGATTATGTGATCATACCCCACTTTACATGAATCATAGCTCACCCCACATATCACGTTGGGTGTAGCCTGACCATTTATATGTCTCATAGCCTGTTATATATGATTAGCCTGACTATTGCTCACATCATAGCTAACCAGATAGTTAGCCTGACCTCACATGTATCATAGTCAATCATATATAACAAGCCTGATCTAGTCCCAAGCCGATCACATAGCAAACTGATATTTTACAACACTTAGCTAGAATTTTTATTCTTTATTCTAGTTCACTCATTTCTAGCATTCACATATGTCTGTTCATTCCTAGTTAGTACTATTGCTGATTACATGTCTCTCCAGTATTTCTTATTTTTCCAGTATTTCTTTCATCATGTATTTCTTTACACTATCTTATAGTTTTTATCAATATAATTGAAACTGCTGCTTAGTGTTTATACTTCACTCCAATCCTGACTGGATATATTATTCTAGATAATTGGCTTATAGAGCAGTGCCCCACATTCTACGGGCCGCAGAAGACTCCCTCGCTCTGCTCCACTGCTCCTCTGGCAAACTCAAACTCTGGCTCACCCGGTGGACTAAACAACACTCTGCCTCCACGATAATCTATACTAGCATAGTGCATACTCAACTAATCCATCCCGAGTACAATGTCGTAACTCGGAAGTGGCATTACGAGTAGGCACACACTCAACTCCCGGCCTCCCAGGGTAACTCTTCGGTCTCTGCAAACATCACTAACTAGGATGATGCCACCCCTGGTCGTGATCTTGCAGAGTCTAGCTAAAGGTTCAACAACAAGATGGTGTCCAACAACAAAAGATACAGACACAAAACTATGGGAAGCACCGAAATCAAATAAAGCAAGTGCTGGAATGGAATCAAGAAGAACAGAACATGAGATCACATCACCAACGGGCTCAGCCTCGTCTACAGTCAGGGCAAAAGCTCACCCTTACTGTCCTCCTCGGTGCTGCTGCTGGTGCTGAGCAAACCTCTGCTGCTGAGTTGGCAAAGGCTGTCCTCTCTGCTGTGCTGCAGGTGCTCTGGCTGGTCCCCTCTGAGCGGCTCCTCCGCCCTGAGCTGTACGAGCAAGTTCTGAAGGACAATCCTTCAACTGGTGATCTGCTGCCCCAGCCTCTTCCTGCAAATGTCCCATCCGTGCCCCGACTTCCTATAAAAAGGGCAAATGATGGGCTGCCTCTGACCCTGCTGCTGTCCCTGCCTCTGCTGCTGGGGCGCCTGCCAGAAGGGTGCACGACCCTGACCCTGGTGTTGCTGAGTCTGCTGGAACGACCTCTTGGCTGGGCCCGCACTGCTGCCTGCTCCAGAAATATCTCTGCTCCTCTTGGTCTTCAGCTCCAAGTCATCCTCTGCCCTCTGAGCATCACTTACTATCTGCTCGAAGGTCGCCTCGCGGTCACTCCTAGTCAAGGACTTGACCGCCATGACCAAACCCTTGCGGAACTTCTGCGCCTTCGCTGCCTCGGTCAAACCCTCAACAAATCTGCCCAAACGGCAGAACTCTGCTGCATACTCGTCCACCAGCATACTCCCCTGGATGAGTGCCTCGAACTGGATCTCCAAAGCACTAAGAGCCACATCCGAGAAAAACTTCTCCTTGAAAAGCTTATTGAAAGCCTCCCAAGTCAGTCCCGGTACTGCTATCCTCGTATCTGTGCGGTACCAAGTAAGAGTAAGATCGAACATCTGGTTGCCCGCTGCCTCAATCTGTATACTGGCTCGGATCAGTGCCAGCCTAAAGATGCCCTCAATGTGCTCGATCCAGTCGTCCGCGTATAGGATCCCCTCCGTACCCCAAAACTCCTTGGGCCGCATCCTCTGAAAGTCAATAATGGTGCTCGGCCTCGGATGTTGAGCCTGCTCTGCCTGTGGCTGGACCTGGGCTACTCTGTCCACCGTCGTCATGGCCACCTGGTGAGCATTCTTAATGCCCATCCTCATCATATCCACCTGGCGTTGCTGCGCGTCCATCATCTCTCTGAAGAACGCAAACAGCTGTGCGGCGTCAACTGGTGCAAGAGGTATTGGACGAGGTACCACCGGAACAACTGGTGTAGCTCTCGGATCGATATGAGTAAGAGGATCTCCGAGAGAAACAGATGCTCCCTCGACCACAGGAGTGGCGAGTGGAGCGGTAGCGGCTGCCTGAAGTCGAGCAGGACGAGAGGTAGCAGACCTCTCGGTGGCAGCTGTTGGAACGGTGCGTGAGACCGTGTCTTCGGAGGCATCCTGAACACAGATCAAAATAAGTCAATACGGTGCAAGATACAATATCATCAATGAAGGACAATAATATTGCAAAAGAAAATAATTTCAGGAAAATTAAAGATAGCAAAAGAAATCAGGAAGGGTCCTAGTTGTGATTGAGCATACTCTCTCTCAGCCTATATCCTATTTTAGGTAGACCTAGAGACTAGACATGCGTACTAGACCATGCATGGGCCGCCACCAAAAATGTGTTACGACCCGCACCCGAAAAATCAGGCATGAGTCGTGGTTACGTCCAGCCTACGTCGCAGAATCGGCGGTAGAACACTGTAAAGGTCCGTTCTAGGTCACAATATCTATATCTCACAATGATCAATCAATATAACCTCTCCAAAAGGAGGGCAACCACGCAATATATATATATATATATATATATATATATATATATATATATATATATATATATATATATATATATATATATGACTCAATCACAATAACTAGGGGAAGAGTAAAAGCACGATAAGATATCAACAAAGAAACGAGAACCAAAGATAGCAAGTACAATAACCAATATACAGTCCAAGACTAAAGTCTACAACATCTCACAATAACAAAATAATAATACAATCATCCAAAATATCAACTGGAAACAATCCAGAAACCCACCTAGCTATACTAGGGTGCTAACAGCGTCTCCTTGACGGGCTCCTCCTCAATCTCCAGGTCATAACACTCCTCGACGCCTGGCCCGTAGAATGTCGGGCAAAAATTCTCAGGATCCTCTGGAAAAATATGCCCAGTCAGGACTAGAGCGAAGTACATAACTCTGAAAGCAACTCCAAATATATATTAAGGTGTATATGACTAGCAATAGAAAAGTATACAAGATGCACAGGAAAATAAATACATGGTGGAGCAGATAAAGTAGCTGCAATATAAAACTGGAGAACAATATAAGTAGTAGAGAAGTAACTGCATGTGAGAAAATAGGAACAATAGCTAAGTGCCTTGAGCACAAGTTCGTTATGTGATCGTCTTAGGTTACACATGAATAATCTAAGATAACTCCGTTATACGTGAGTTGCATAACTGACATACACATGAATACTGTTTGGCTTTGATCACATAACCAACTCCTACTCCCCTCCCCCACTAATA
This sequence comes from Iris macrosiphon, assembly GCA_036927795.1. Lineage (NCBI taxonomy): Eukaryota > Viridiplantae > Streptophyta > Magnoliopsida > Asparagales > Iridaceae > Iris > Iris macrosiphon. The sequence continues at coordinate 211,470,355 of JAYESA010000006.1, forward strand.
CTCTTGGATCCAACCACGACACGCTATGTACATGATAAATAACTTGCGCACATGAAGGTGAGAGCACACGAAACACATGATAGCACATGAGAATCAATACCCGAAGCACATGATGAAATACACATGATAGAGTACCCGCTGAACACTGTAAGGGGGATAACATCTCATGACGGGATCCAACTAGTACCAGCTCATGAAACAATGTGTCAGAATCAAGTATTACAGTTCTAGAACAGGTGATATAAACGCTATCATGAAATAGAAACGATCAAAGGTAGGTACTTGCCTGACGTCCTGAGCAACTAATGAGGATCGAGATCCGGACTGGCGTCGCAAGAACCTATTACGAAAAGTAAGGTTAAACAGGGTTCTAAAGAGTTAAACTGATATAAAATAACTTAAAATAGGCTTCTAGGGTTATTCTAGGTCGAACGGATCAAACCGGTAAAATTTGGATCAAAAAGTCAATCCGGGGTCCAAAAGTCAACTCTAGGTCAAAACTAGGTCAAACATTGACTTTTATGGTCAACGGGGGCAATTATGGTCAACGCTAGGTTAAACTAGGGTGCCTCTAAAATTCTAGGTCAAAACTAGCTCATTAATCTAGTAAACCCTCAAACTCGCCTCCTTGAGATACCGGGATACCCTCGGTATCCAATACCTCGAATTAAGCTACACACCCCACCTATACCCACTAACACCTATGCTAACATGCATAATTATATACACATATACATATAAAAGCAACTCTAATCCTATTCCTAGGCCAACACTCAAAAACCTCACCTCGATACTCAATACCTTGGGTATCTCAAGGTATTGAGATACCTTGATATCTCAAGGTATTGAGATATCCACTATCCCTCACTAACACTACCCATCTAGCTAATCTATCTATGTATATACGTATATACCTAGCTATATATATCTAGGCTACCTATATATATATACAAACACATAGACATATATCTACTTATATATATATATATATATATATATATATATATATATATATATATATATATATATATATATATATATATATATATATATATATAACCACACACACATACCCATACATATATATATATATCTCTAACTACTTATATATATCTATACTAATATATATATATATATACAATACATATAGCTCTAGCCCTCTCTCTCACTGCTGCGCTACTACTAGCCTATTGTTACTGCTGCTACGCTAGTGTCTCGCCATGTTGCTGCTGCTGCGTTGCTATCGCAGCATGCTGCTGCTGCAACAGCAAATGTCGCTGCTAGCTGCTGTGCTGCTATCGCAGCGTGCTGCTGCTGCTGCAGCAAATGCCGCTGCTAGCACTGCTGCTGCCTGCTGCTGCAGCTGCTGCAGCTGCTGCCGCGACGCTGCCGCGGAGCTGCGCGGCGCTGTATTTTGCTGCAGCCTCGCTGCTGCAATGCTGCTGCTTCCCTGCTATCTGCTGCAGCTGCTCTTGGCTGCTCACCGCCTTCTCACTCTCCCTCGACACACCACACACACACAGACACATAAGTACACACTCTCACTTATATATATATATATATATATATATATATATATATATACATATATATACACACACAACCATATATCTATATATACACACTTACACATATGTATATAGGTACACACACGCCTATATATATAACTCAAAAACTCTAGCACACACTCTTCGAAGCTAAACCAACGCGCGCACAAGTCCGAAACCTAGAAACCAAGTCGAAATGGCCATTCGGTCATTTCAACGAACACGTGGAGTGCGGTTCACAAAACCTCATGAAACGTACACCAAACCTACTCGGAATCGGCCCAAAATTTACCCATGGGTTCTAATCGATGTCTAGATCCTAGAAAAAAAAATACTAACACGTCGATTCTAGGTTTGTGGCAAAAATGCGCATGCACATAGAACCTACGACGACGAAAACCTCCAAATCGCTTGAAACGCCCATTTCTCTGTGACATGACCTCACGTGTCTGAACGAAGACACGTATTTATCCTCAAGACACCTAAGCACGTCTACCTAGGTCTGTCTAACCAAGGGTATCAGCCAAAATTGGATCAATCTCGGATTTCACCCAAAATTGACACAAACCTAATGTCAAAGTCTCTAAACACAACCAAATAAGTTCTAACTTTCTCCCACGGGTAGCCTTAAGGTCTAGGAAGGTTCTAAACTACTAATTACACTATATAAGAGTAATTACTAAGAGAAAAATTAGGGTTTACCTCTTGGGAGTTGGAATCCTAAGGCCAAAGTCTCCAAAACTCTTGAAATCACCACCCTCAAGCCTCCAAGCCTCCAAACCAAGCCTTTACACTAAGTCTAGGCTCTACACACCTAGGTTAGGAAAAATCAAATGGTTAGGGTTTACATAAATGGAAGAATAGAAGAAGGAAGAGAAGAAAAGGAGAACTTACTTGCTTGAAATGAGAGATTGGAAGAAGAAAAGAGTAGAGAAAATGGAGAATGGAGTATGGAAAAGAAGAAGAAGGAATGAAGAAGGATGGGGGGTTCTGCCAGGTCTGGAATAGGGTTAGCAAAAAGGGCCGGCCATGTGTAATATAGGGTTTACTTAAGTAAAAAATGACTAAAATGCCCTCATAATTAGTCATGCAACTTGGGTTTAGGTTTAGGGTTCACTAAACACACTCTAACTAACCAAAAACAACCCAACTAACTAAATAAAATATAATAACTATTCTAAATCCATAAATAAGCCTTAAAGGGTGTTGATTGGGTCGGACATGGGTCCACTAGGGTCTGACACGGGTCCAGACTAGCCAAAACCCTAAAACAACCAAACAAAAAAAATAATACAACCAACAATTAAATATAAATATAATTATTTATGAACAATACACAATTTACCAAAAAAAAAAAAAAATCCTATTTTCTAGAATTGGATAGTAACAAAGCCCCTCCCCCTCTTCGGCGAGCCCTACTCTCCTCCTCTGCCTCCTCCACCGCCCCTCCTTCGCGGCGACCCTCTCCCTCTCTCAGTCTGTGGCGACCCCGAACCCGACCCGCCCCCTCCTCCGATGTCCTGCCCCCGCTTTCTCCCTCTCCGGTGACTCGCTGCAACCCCTATTCTCTCAACTCCTCCTTCGGCTAAGGTAAACCCTAACCCTCATTTTAATTTTGTTAATTATTGCATTTGGATTTTAGGTGCTCCTCACATATAGATACGATACGTTGGACACAGACATGTACATATACGATACTCTAGACACGGACCCGAACTATATCGACACAAACAAAAAATATTCATATTAGTAGGCTTGGCAAGCAGCAGAACATAGCTTATGTTACAAGCAAGGTTCGCAGTATCGGTATTGGAATTGGTATCAGACCATTTCTATGAGTGTCGGGTTTGGCAATTTTAGATTGGGGTATCAGATTTTTTTTTAATCAAAAAGAAAATAATTATTAATAAATTATTAACATTTTAGAAATTGCTATAACTAAATTGCACATCAAACTTCTTTCTTGTAAAGAAGTAGTTAGATTGCATCGTTAGTTTGTTGCTCACCATTTTGTTAATTTCTTTCGTGAACATAATCGTTGATTAGATTAGTTGTGATTACAATCTCACATGATTATACCCGGCAAATAATTATTTTTTTGCCGTAAGAACCAATAGAGTTATTGTCAATATAACTTCAGCAACAACATGTAGGTTACACATATACTGATCGTATCTGTGTCCATGCACACGAAATGACACTTCCTAGGTGCTTATGTTGGATATGCCTCATGTATGTCTAGGCTCCAAGGAAATTCAAAACATGATTCAAACTTTAAAGTGACTCGGCATTGTCATAATTTTACCAAACATAATTGTGAAGTAAGAAAGTAGCATTCTTTACAATGATTTAAACTTATCTATCGCATGTAAATTAATCGACAACGGTGACTACTATTTCATTTATTTTCATAAATACTAAGAAACAACACCGAAAATACTCAAAATTATGCATAAATGTATAACATATTGTTTGAATATATATGGTACATGCAGAAAGCAATGAGCCGATACTTAGTTTACCGATCGTAGATGTACAATGGGCGAAATGAGAGTAGGATTGGTTTGACAGATGATTTCAGGACATCATTAAGAAATTTCTCAAATACGCCAGTAGTCAACCTTATTTAATGGATGTGAGTCTCATTAAGTGCCCTTGTGTCAAATGTCATAATATACCATTCAAAGAGGTGGATCTCGTCAGGGAGCATCTCTACAAGAAGAGTTTCGTACCGAACTACAAGGAGTGGATGGCTCAAGAAGAACCTTTGACTCCTTAATATAATTTCTCCTTCATTACGAAGGTAGAAGAGTCCACTCTAGGAGATAACTTTGAAAATCGACTGCAAAGCCTGGCGCATGAGTTGGTATTTGATGCGGCCGATCCAAGTTTTGATCCGGAGGATCCGTATTCTGATGCGAATAAATTCTATGATATATTCAAGAATGTCGATACTCCGTTATAACCGGGTTGTGATTCTCATTCTGTCCTGTCGGTGGTGATGTGGATGTTGAACCTCAAATCTGATTTTAACTTGCCGCAGGAATGCTACGACCGGATAATTCTGTTTGTTAGATAGTTATTGCCAAAAAGATTGAAGGAGTTGCCTGAAAACTTCTACAAGTCAAAGATGATGATACGAAAACTAGGATTAGGCTACAAAAAGATAGATTATTGTCGAAATGGTTGCATGTTATACTACAAGGAGAACAATGATAAAGATAGATGCATTTTTTGTTATGCGGACCGGTACAAGCCAATTCAGGGCAAAGAAAAGTCAACTTTTCGAGCAAGGATGTGTCCCAACAAGTACATACAATTTTTGTCGATTACAAAGAGGCTGTAGAGGATGTATATATCCGCAAATACAACAGAACACATGACATGACATAGCAAGGAACGAAAGATGAATGATGGAGAATTATCTCATCCTTCCGATGGAGAGGCATTGAAGCATTTTGATCGGTGTCATCCTGAATTTTGTGCGGAGCCCAGGAATGTCCGGTTGGATTTATGTTCTGATGGATTCACTCCTTTTGGACAGTCAGGATCTCAGTACTCTTGTTGGCCGATGATTTTGACTCCTTACAATCTACCACCGTGGATGTGCATGTAGACTCCTTACATGTTCTTGACATTTATCATACCCAGTCCAAAAATTCCAAAAAAGAACATCGATATCTACTTACAGCCGTTGGTGGATGAGTTGAAATAATTATAGCAATTCGGCGTTCAGACATATGATATATCGAAGGAGTAGAACTTTTAGATGAGAGCGTCTCTCATGTGGACCATCAACGATTTTCCAGCATATAAGATGTTATCGGGGTGGAGTACTCATGGTACTTTGTCTTGTTCGATAGTATAGAAAAGAGTAAGGCATTCGGTCTCCAGAACGGAGGAAAAATAATTTTTTTGATTGTCACCGTTAGTTCCTTCCCGCGTCGCATACGTGGAGAAGGAACATAAATACCTTTAGAGCTGGTAATCAGGAACTATCTCCTCCCCCATTGAGACTGACATGAGACAAAGTTTGGAAAGAGGTAGATGGATTGCCGACCATGATGGAAGATCCGATATTGGACGATCACTTTGAAGGGTTTGGACGTAGGCATAATTGGACGAAGCGGAGTATCTTTTGGGACTTACCTTATTGGAAGGACAATCTCATAAGGCACAATCTTGATGTCATGCTTATCGAAAAGAATGTATTCGACAACATCTTCACTGGGAGTGACGACTTAGTGACGGATTAGCGATGAACTATGTGAGCCCAGAATGTGCAAAATCTTCTAAAAAATTGGACAATTTTTGGGCTCACATAATCCGTCGCTATTATGTCGGTAAGTAGTCAGAAAGTTTAGCAACGAAACTTATACATCACTAATACGTCGCTGACATTATGTCGCTCATTCCGTCGCTAAGCCGTTGCTTGAGCGACGGATTAGCGACGAAAAATTCGTAGCGACGTTAATATTTCCTACGGAAGAATTTCGTCGCTAATCCGTCGCTATTTGAAAATAGCGACAGAAAATTGCATTTTAGCGACGGATATTTTCGTCGCTAAAACATTGTTTTTTTGTAGTGGTGTATCTTCTAGTGGCACGGTGTTGAGATTGACTTTAATCATAATTTAGACGAATTATTTATAGAGCGATATTTTTGGGGGTTTGATCTATGTTTGTTTCACTATTGACCAATCAAAAAGAAATTTAGGTTAATTAGAATTTATGTTCCCGATAGATTTGATTATTATAAGTTATTAGTAATATCATGAGTAAAACTTTGATACATTCGGCTGTATCAAAGTTTTGATATAGCCGGTGTATAATAAATGGGCCCGAAAGAGGAGGGACCCACTTGTCATACACCGGATGTATCAAAGTCTATCCCTAATATCATATGTTTTGCATAAACATTTAGAAGTCAATCTTAATTTGCTTGTTATCGATTTGCGCAAAGTTCACCAAGGTGTAACTATGAGTTAAATAATCCAAGTGGCCGTTTTGTTCAAGTTTTAGAGGTTTAGAAATAAATTTTAAGAAATTGATTTTAGATATCATATTCATTAACTTCAACCCTCTAGAACGACCTAATGATTTGAACTTTTTTTTTTTTTTTTTTTCTGTTTCTTAGGAAAGCTTTACTCCACTCTTTTCAACAAACAAGCTTGACAAATGACATCAAATCTGAACCCGAAAGAAAGTATCTCGGAGAACCTCCTCGATCACATAAAGCCGAATGAAATTCTAGGTGGGTTCTGGGATCCCGAAAATCATAACTTTTTTATCAAAAAGCTTTGTGAGCAAAAATGCTGTGGGAATGGGTACGGGTGAGAAATGGTAGTCACATAGATATTATTCCTGATCGACACGGTCCTGTCGTCTATGGGCCCTATTACCATTTATGTGTTTATTTATTAGCAAACCTAAAGACATTTTACATTTGGTAGTAGATTCCCCTATTTGTAGACTCTTTGTCAAGTTCGCCAATGCATCAAAGAGGGGAAGATCCAAGAGAGCTTTGTCATTGGAGAATTTAGTTTACAATAAGGTACTAACAATGCATTGGCAAAAGGAATTCTTCTTGTTGATAAGCGAGTTAATTATACAAATATGTGCCACGTCGGTTACCAATATGACACGAGAAAAATTATCAAGATTTGTTTATGTAAAGACTACTTTGGCATTATAAACTAACTTGGTTTGCACAGATCGATTTTCTTGTTTCAATGACTAAGCCGAGTGTGGTGCATATAATCGAGAGATTGTCCCATCCCACTTATCATTGAGAAATAAATGCACATGGACAATGGAGGAGCTTGAATTCAATTTTTTGAGGGATTATTGAGAAATAAATGCACACGGACAGTGACGGAGCTTGGAGGGACAAAATATATTTTTAGAGGAACAAATTATATTTTGGAGGAACTAGATTGTATTTTTTTTTTCTTTTAGACCTTGTTTGGTTCACGGAATAATGATATTGGAAAAGAAAAGTCGTTCATTTTCTATGTTAGAATATTAAAGGAAAGGGAAAAGAAAAATGATTCCCATAAGAAAGAAAAATAGAAAAAAATGGTTCATTCCACCGAAACAAAGATTTACTTTTCCACCCTATAAAATTTACTTTTTCTTCCAATTTGCTTGGCCTCTCCAAACACTGAAAAGAAAAATAGATAAAAATTATAATTTTTTAAATGAAGAAAAAGAACAAGTAATTGATTTCCTTTTCGCCAACCAAACGAGGTCTTAGTTCTTACTAAGCTCCACTACAGCCTTCTTGGATGTGATATCCATTTGTAGCTCCTTAGGCTGACAGTCTTCCCATGCTTGTCGAAAATCGATCTTCAGGGTAAAGTTCTTGGAGGTATTCAAATTTGGTGACCTCTTGATGCAAAGTGATAAGGAGGTCAGCTCGACGGCTTAAGGCATCATCTACTTTGTTTTGAATCCCGGCCTTGTGCTTGATAGAATAGGAGAAGCGTTGAAGAAACTGAATCCATCTAGCATGCATTCGATTTGTGTTGCAGGAATTTTCTATGAAAGATAAAGCTTTATTATCTGTGTGTAGGATAAATGGTCGTTGGATGAGATAATGCTCCTACGCTTTGATGGCCTGTACGATGGAGTAGAACTCCTACTCATAAGTTGACCATTTTCGATGAGCCTTAGTAAGCTTCTCGCTACGAAAAGCAACTGATTTTCCTTCTTGTATTAGTACAACACCTATGCCTACTATGCTGGCATTGCATTCGACTTCAAACACCTTGTCAAAGTCGGGCAGTAATAGGACTGGTGCCGTAGATAGCTTCTCTTTGATGAGTATGAAACTAGCTTCAGCTTCAGGAGTCCACGGGATTGACATAGAGTTTATTAATTCAGAGAAGAGTGAGAACTTTTCTAAGGTGCTTTAGATGTTCAGTTTGGCTCTTGCTATAAATCAGGATATCATCAAAGTAGACGACTATGAACTTTTCCATCAACGGCTTCAAAACTTGATTCATGAGGCGCAAGAATGTGCTTGGCGCATTCGAAAGTCCAAAAGACATGACAAGCCATTCATAGAATCCTTCTCGGATCTTGAAAGCAGTCTTCCATTTATCACCAGGTTGGATCCGGATCTGATGGTAGCCGCTCTTCAAGTCGATCCTTGAGAATATGGTAGACCCTGAAAGCATATCCAACATATCTTCTTGTCGAAGTATGGGAAAGCAATAACTTATTGTGATGCGATTGATAGCCCAACTGTCAATGCACATACGCCATGAGCCATCTTTCTTTGGCACAAGCAATGCGGGAACCGCGTAGGGACTGAGGCTCTCTCTGATCAAGTCCTTTTGGACTAATTCTTCAACTTGGTCTTGGAGGATTTTGTATTCATTGGGACTCATCTGATAACGTAGAATATTTGAAAGTCTAGAACCTGGGACGAGGTCTATTTCATGTTGAATGTTTCTCATTGGTGGCAGCTCACGGGACAGTTCATTTGGAATGACGTCGCGGAACTCTTGTATTAAAGACTGGACTGCTTCAGGAATATTTGTGTGAGATACTTCTGCTTTACCTGATACAACTAATACGTAGAGTTCTTCTTGTTTCTCAAGACCACTTTCAAGTTCTTGATCGTCAACGATCATAACAGCCTTTTGTTGTTGTGTACTGGTCTTAGGAATATTGTCCGGTGCTAATGGATGGAGAGTGATGCGTCGCCCATGTCACTACCACATTACTAGATAGGGGTATTTTTGTCATTTTATATTATTCATATATTGTGCATATTTATTTATTTAATTATTGTGTTAGTTATTTATTGGTTAGTGGACTAGACTGGTTATTAGACTTAACGTTAATGGACCTAACTAGACTTGACATAATACTTGAACACAATAATTTAGACTAGCCACACTGGACACAAATTAAGTCAATCCTTTTATTAATTAGAGATTATATTAAACCTTCATTAGACATAAAAGCTTCCATTAATTAAAACCCTATTCATGGCAACCCAATAGGGGTATACATGACGATTTATATTGCTTGGGGAAAGGGTTTCTTGGTCGGCCCTATATAAGAGAGTATTTCTCTCTCTTCTTCATTTCTTCATCCAAGTTCATCCCTAAATTGAGTTCTTCCCCAAATAGGCTCATCCCTCTACCAATCTCTCTCAAACCACTCTCAATCACTTCCATTCTCACTATCTAAGGAGCTTAGAAGCTTGGAATTGAAAGAAACACTTGTAGAGGAAGGCTTTGGCTAGAAGCTTGTGTCCTAATTATGTCTATTGTACTTTGCATTGGGAATCCATCTCCCAATAGGTATAACCCTCAAATTCTCCTTTAATTAGACTCTAATTATTGTATTTGACCATTAGGAACCCACTTATGGATTAGGACTACCCATATGAAGAAGTGAAAACTTCTAATGACCCCTATTGTGACTTCTACATTGAGTTTTGTACTCAATTTGAGAAAAATCCAGGGTTGGTGCAACAAGTATGTGTCATTGAGTTAAATTGGTTTAATTAGACCTAAATTGGTATTGTGGGGGTATCTAAGTGTCCACAATTTGATACGAGTAGGACGTATCGTGATACATTGTGATACGTCATGATACGGGTTGGTAATTTGGGGGGTTTTGTACTTGTTGGTATATTTTCTCACTAATGTTCAATGTAACTAATCACATTAGTTATATATAGTGACATTTCATAGGTATATATATAGTATTGGTTGAGTATTGGGGGGAGTTGGCATGTTAGTTGATAGTGTATCATAATACTATAGAGAGTATCTTGACTTATGCACTCAAGGTATTTAATAAATTGACTATTAGAGTGTGTACCTATTTAAATTATTATATTCACATGATAGTGTATATATATATATATATATATATATATATATATATATATATATATATATATATATATATATATATATATATATATGTGTGTGTGTGTGTGTGTGTGTGTGTGTGTGCACTTGTGTGTGTTGTGGACACTAGGGAGATGGGAGTGCCAGGCTCGGGTAAGGGGCAGTGACTGTAGGTGTATCTATATTATGTTGGTGTGTGGTGTATCAGATACTCAAGATTGATGCACCTGGTGTTGGTATTATACCTATGTGTGTATGTGTCTGTGTGTGGACTGATACTTGTGTATCAGTACATAATGATGTGCATTATTATAGGGTGAGGCAGCAGTGCACTTGCTGTGCACTCGAGAGAGGAGATTCAGTCCATAAGGTGGGACTGATACATGGGTATCAGGATGAGGGACTGACACTAGTGTGTATAAATCCTTAGGATCTGTAATGGCTAATTAATAGGTTATAGAGGAGAAAACAACAGTAGCAATTAATAGATAGGATGGGGAGTTTGGTGTTAACTGATGCCTATGTATCAAGCAAGGGATTGTCTGATACTCACAAGTATCAGTATTTGAGTTGCATAGGACCTTGGCAGTGGTTAAGGATTGCAAGTGAGGGGGAAACTATTATTCTAGTGGGTGTCAGTTAGTATCCAATGTAGGTGTTCAGTAAAATTTTGCTTTTGTGTGTGTGATTCCCGTGTATCACAACAATAATGATATTGGGAGCTCGAGTAGTATCAAATGGAGCAACTAGAACAATAACACAATAATGTATATAGTGTTAGGTGGGTGTTAGGAGCAGATCTGATGGTGACCAAGGTAATAAATAGTATTATGATACCATAAGGTTGCATATGGCTAGGTAATGTGCAATAGTTCTTGGTTCAGTGGTGTATAGTGTTTAAATATTTTGCATAGTATTCACTGCTTTGTAGGTTATGGGTTCTGATTTGGCAGAAACTGCCTTGCTATTCCTTGCAACAAGCAAGCAGAGGATACATCAACAACAATATCAGACCAATGGGGGGGGGTCGAGTACAGGATAAGGCATGGTGTGTTAGTGTGACAATATCCTAGATATTAGTGGGGGTGCAGGCCATGGTGTGCACTGCCACTTTGGCCCAGTTCATGTGCACACTTGATTTATCAAGTGTATATGTCTATGTGTACATTCATATAGGGTGTGGTGCTTATGAAGTTGGGTTTTAGTGGAGATACATCAGAATGTAGGTGTGTATCAGAGAGAGTATCAAAGTAATAAGTGCACATAGTATTTTAGAATTAATGTCCAGTATATATCATGTGGAATTTAACTTATGTATATATGAGCTAGAGTATTAGTTAGAGTATCTCTAAATACTAAGTATTGGGATATATTATGGGTTTATGTAGACATTCAAGTTTTATATTACTAAGGCATTATCTTGATACCTGTCACGCCCGAGAACCAGAATACTGGAGTGCGGGGCTGACAATGCCAACTACGTATACTTTGAGCACACAAGTACTTTGCGTATACGGTGAAGCTGTAAGACATGAATAATAACATGAACAATATGAATAATAACAAGATGTAAGATCAGCTGCAATATAATAGTAAAGTGTCCCAAACTATAATATACAGATGATCATGATACTAGTAAACACAAAATGAATAAACTAGCCTGAATCTAAGTCATACATAATCAACCCTAGGATATGTCAATCATGCTATTGCCCGTAGGCTAACTGATCAAATCAAAATATGAGCTAAACACGTACTTGATGGCTAAACGCCAACAAAAGTTGAATATACATCAGAGTGGGGAAGTAAGATAACCCACTCAAACAGTCTGGTGCTTCTGGTGGCCACCATCCTCAGAAAAGTACGAAAGATCCTCTAGTGCTGCTACTAGATCTGGCCATGCAAAATCAGTGGGGTCAGACCTCTAAATAGCAAGTACCACGAAGGAAGCCAATCTAGGAACTTAAACCAACAACACAAGCAATAAAAATACTGAAGATAAAGGCTGAATGTAAATGATCTCAGGATAATAAAGAAAATACTGTAAATCTGCAATGATACATATCCTGAAATGATAATCAATAGAGTAACAAGTACAAAAATAATGGTGTAATCATGTAAAGCCTAGACTAACCATCATCCATAAATTATGGTAAATCATATAAGTACGGCTTGATACTTTAACTAACTAGGGTTATCACAATCCCAATTACTAATAATTATAATACAACACAATGCTAGAGTTCCTTCTAATTGCATGCCCTTGCAGTCCGTCCGGGATATCCATATGCACAAACCAGCACCAGATACTCCTCAAGTTACTCCATAATATAAACCACTGGACACTCCTTAAGATAACTGTATGAATAACCGAGACTGCATGCAATCTAGGAAAATCCCTAGCCATGTACTAAGTGAATCTCTAGTTATTAACCCCTAGCAGTTTCTTGTATGAATCCGGGTATGGTATTCCACAGAATCTATCCTAGACATGATGCAACAAAACAAGTTCTAATAGTAATATACACAAGTTTAATATACATTGCACAAACGAACTCATGTAAGCCACGACAACAACCAAGCCATGTGAAACCAAATGAAGCCAGGTAAAGCCAAGTGAATCCATGTCAATCTAGGTGAAGCCAAGTGAAACCATGTACAACCATGTGAAGCCATGTCAATCCAGATGAAGCCAAGTGAAACTATGTACAACCATGTCCGATGAAGCAATGTAAAGTCATGCCAAGTCAAGTCCAGTCAATCATGTCATCACGTATAGTCGGGCAAAGTCAGATAAAATCGAGTAAAGCCAAGTCAAGTCAAGTCAAGTAAAGTCAAGTAAAGTCAAGTCAATTCATCTGAAGCCATGTAAGTTTATGTCCAAATCAGGTCAAGTCATCGCGTGTCCAAGAAAAAGCCAGAAGTATCATAACAAAATTATAAAAAACCAAGAATTCCTAAAGAAAGTGCACGATCGATATTCAGTTGGTACAGTCCAGTACACCGTCGGTATACCGGTCCAAAGATAGGAAAAATACAATAAGTTCTTGTTTCAACAAATCGGTATATCGTCGATATACTATAGTATACCGTCGGTATGCCGTTCCAAGTAGGCAAGAAAGTTACTGGAAAATAAAGTTTTACAAATCGGTATACCGTCGGTATACTGTAGTATACTATCGGTATGCCGACCAAGACGAATATCCTGAAGACGGTTAACAATGTCGACAAGGATCGGTATACCGTAGGTATACTGTAGTACACCGTCGATATGCCGATATTGTTCATAGAAAATATCTAGAAATCCAAGTCAGTCGAAATCAGTATACTGTAGTATACCGTCGGTGTGCCGATTTCCAAGAATAAGCATGGTTAAGTCAAGTATGATTTTTGGGACCCAAATTAAACCCCAAAAATTATCAGAACCAAGTCTAACAAGAATTCAAGTCTAAGGTAAGTCTCATATCATAATATGGACTAAATCTCTCGGTCACAACTCAGGTACCGTATCCGTTACTGAGTTATCAAAAAGTGACGGGATAAGATTATACCAGAAATCAAAACTGAGACGATTAAAAGGCTATAAAGCACGAGATAAACAATAATAGTCAAGTAAGTCTAAGCTAAAAAGCAATAACCAAGCTCCAGGAAAGTAAAATGACAGAAAGTAAAAGAAGTTCACGAAATCGGCAAGGTATACTTGCCTAAAGCGAGCTCCCAGCCTAAACCTTCTAGTCCACCACCATGAAGGGGTTCAGAAATCACACTCTAGGTCTCAAGACCACGCTCTAAGCTCGAGAGAAAATAAAGAAAAGAAGAGAGAGAAAGAGAAAGAAAGAAAAAAAATGAATCAAGTACTATTTATAATAAAATATCTCAAAAAGTGAAACCAATATCTCCCGGGCAGTATACCATTGGTATATTGTAGTATACCATTGGTATACCGGTTAGGTAGTAAAGTTTAAATTTTGAGAATTTTTGAGCTCCTCGAGATCCAATAAAATACAATAACTAGCTCAAATACGTATCCGCATAAAATACGAATACCGTGAGACGAGTCTCGCAATACCAATATGTATGAGTATTATATACTAGAAGTACCTAGTGTAACCCCATTATCTACTATTAGTTAGGTATTAACTAACATGGGCTAGTAGACCCTAGTACGACATAGAATACCCTAGTGTTAACTAATATAGGCTATTATAACATAGCATAAGAAGGTATTAACTTAGTTAGCCTAGTATTGACTAGTATACCCTAGTATGGACCTAGAAGTGGCCTATAAATATCACAACAAGGGGTTTAGAAACCACACTCCAGGTTTCAAAACTACGTTCCAAGATCGAAAGAAAATAAAGAAGAGAAGAGAGAGAAAGAGAAAGAGTAAGAAATAAATGAATCAAATACTATTTATAGAGAAATATCTCAAAAATATCTCGAAAAGTGAAACAAATATCTGTCGGACAGTATACCGTCTGTATATTATAGTATACCGTGGGTATACCGGTTAGGTAGTAAAGTTTTTGAGAATTTCTGAGCTTTCTCGAGATCCAATAAAATGCAATAACTAGCTCAAATACGTATTCGCATAAAATATGAATACCGTGAGACAAGTCTCGCAATACCAATATGTATAAGTATTATATACTTGAAGTACCTAGTGTAGCCCCATTATCTACTATTAGTTTGGTATTAACTAACATGGGCTAGTAGACCCTAGTACGACTTAGAATACCCTAGTGTTAACTAATATAGGCTACTATAACATAGTATAATAAGGTATTAACCTAGTTAGCCTAGTATTGACTAGTATACCCTATTATGGACCTAGAAGTGGCCTAGAAATATCACAACAAGTTAGTTAACCATGTATATCATCTCATATCACTCATTTACACTTACATTTCATATTTAGGTTATTGTGACTCTATTTTGGACATTGATCCTTACACATTGCTTAGGACCACAGGCGAGTACATTCTTTGACAGTTTTTATTATTTTGATGATTACTATGATATCAGTTTTGTAGTGTTGTACATGATTTCTGACACGATGATACACGTATTAGTACAATATGGATTCTGTCATAAGATATTATTTTCTTGAGGACCCTGTACATGTTTTGTTATTTCTGTACATGTATAGACACCGATTCAGGAGCAGGTTGGCCCCTGCTCTATGAATCCTGTGTTGTAATATGTCATGGTTAGGTCCACTATACTAGTCGGGGGATGAGAGAAGTATTAGCTAGTTATATGATCATACCCCACCTACTTGTGCATAGCTTACCCTCACCACATGTGTGGTGTAGCCTGATCTTATTACTTGTGCATAGATCTCCATATATGATTAGCCTAATCCCCTTACTTGTACTTGTGCATAGTCAATCATACATGACTGACCTGATTCCTTACCCGTACTTGTGCATAGCCAATCATATATGGTTGAACCTGATCCAGATCCCAAGCCGATCATATGACAAACTAATATTTCAAACACTCAGCTAGTTTATTTTATCCCTCTATTCCAGCATGTACTTGATAAGACTGATATTCACTGCTCATTATTTTTCTGTGATATAATTATCTATTTTACCCATTTTCTTACTTTTTTAGTATTACTATTCCATCATGTATTATCATTACTTACTGTTTTATAGTCTTTATCCATATAATTGAAACTGCTGTTAGAGGTATGCTTCACTCCAATCTTGACTGGATAATATTTTTTAGTGATTGTTGTGCTCTACATTCTGGGATTTCAGAGTGATGCTATAGACATGACTACTCTTAAACTGTAGACCTTGATGTGACAATTGTAGAGATCTATGCTAGTGCTTCTTATTCCATATCATGTCTAGTTTTATTCCTTTAGAATATTATTTGGTTTATCTTTCTTATTCATTCTGCCTTTATATTATTGTGATTGAGTGCATAATAGAACAAGTTATATGAGTATGATTGATAGCTAGATATTGATGAACTAGACATCGTTCTGCCGTCGATGCTGCGGTATAGGCTGGACGTACCCATATACTCGTGCCCCAATCATCCAGGTGCAGGTCGTGACACATTTTTATGGTGGATCATGCAGGTAAAGCTTCATAATTAGTACGATATCGTGGTAGTATAATAACTTAGTTGTACTGTTGCAAGCTTGCGATATGATATATGATTTGGAATATAGGATGAGAGAATACTCGATCACAAATTAGAATTTTTTTGAGTGATTCCTGGGATGACCCTTGAGAATCTTACTATAAATTCTATTTCAAAACCTGTTTCCACCTGTTTTCGTCTACTCTCACTTGTTCGTTGTTGAATTTGATTCTTGGTGTTCGTTGTTGACTTTGATTTTGTATCAAGTTAAAATTTATGGACTGAATTAAGGTATACTCTGATGACATATTGGATGAGGACAGTGAGAAAGGTAACCGTCTGCCTTAGTTATGGAGTCTAGAGTTATCGCAGCTATATTAGCTGGCGTGGCGAAGATATAGAGCCTGATTTTGGATATACTTATCTTAGTTATGGAATTTAGACTTTCTTGCAGCCATACTGGTTGGCATGGTGAGAATTCTAGATAACATGATTATAGAGGTATATACCTTAGTTTTGGACTCTATCGTTTATCGTAGCTATGCTTACTAGCTTGGTAAGAATTTTGGGTAACATGATTACGGTTAGACGTGTATGATTATCAGATTGTACTTAAAATTAGTTCTTAATAAATTGTCTCTATCATTCAACTCTGTTATCATTGAGTTCTGTTCCATCACCTTATTAGATCAGGATAGAGGTAACCCTAGTTCCCTTAGTTTAGTTCTTATAGAGCTCACCATCATTAATTCTGAGGTTCTTTGGGTAGTGTAGTAGTTTGGTAACTTGCAGATAGGTTTGTGTCATTGAGTATTAATGTTGATGGTTGGGAGTATAGCTTGTGAGTCTGTGAGTGGTTCCTGGTTGGATATGTGAGCTATAGGCATCAACCTAGAGATAACTCATAATATAGTACCTTTGTAGCAATAGTTCTATGGAATGTGTCAGTATAGTTAGTATTGGTACCAATGGTAGAAGGGAGAGTAGAGTATCAGTTGTGATTCCAGGAGTTGGTATCAGTGTCATCATGCATATTCTAGGTAGATATAAATTTTTATAGTTGCGTGATCTATGTATCAATTAAGTATCATAAAATTTATGTTTGGATATCAATGGAGCATGATATTCTATTTGGTGCTTGATATTTGGTTGTGTCATGAGTAGGATAATGTATATTCAGGAGAGGTACTAGTGAGTGTTCCATGATAGAATGGTACCCATAATTATATAGGTGAGTGTGATAGTGTTAGAAAGTGTTGTGTTAGTAATAAGACCTATGCTATGTGTTAAGTGTTGGATATTGGTGTGGGTAAATATGAGTGCACCTATATGTGTCTAGTGTGGGTTTATCACCTAGTACTCAGGAGTGTTAAAGTGTTACTAGGGATGTATGAGGGAAGCATGTGTGGTAAAGGGAAGTACCAATTTTATTATTATTATGAAGTAGAGGTTTAGTATCAGAGGTACCAATAGTGTGCCAGTGGGGCATGTTAATGTTAAGCATGTAGCAGAGAATATTAAGTGTATGAGCCAAAGACAATTATTGAGTTAGTAAGTGTGATGGAATGATCTAGTGAGTAAGCTAGTGTCAAGAGTGGTAGTAGTGTGTGTGATGAGCTGTTGTGAGTGTTAAGAAGTTAGTGTCTGCATACCAAGAGTGGCTAGAGAGTGCAAGTATTCAGGATATATAAAGTTTTGGATTAGTAATATTTAATAGGTGTCAATCTAGTTTCAGTAAGTATTATTGTGGTGATAATATTAGCCAGGAATACCAGTGTCCAGGGTATATCAGGGTTAAGCTGAGTATTATGTTAGTATCATTGAAGATCTTTTGTATGATAGTAGTAGATAAGTGTAGCTGTTAATATAGATGAAGGGGTGTTTGGGAGTAAGGGTACAAGTATTCTAGGCAGTGAGTAAGATGAGTAACCTATATAGAAGTAAGTTCAGTGGACATAGTACCTTGCTAGTGTTTTGGAGTGTAGAAGTAGTATGTATCAGTGAATAGTATGATGGGTATAAGGGTACTAGTAATATAACATAGTATCATAATGGTTAGAAAGTATTTATGTATGTTATATTGATACCAAATACAGGTAAATATCCTATAGTGATTGTTAGGTGTAAGATATGAGTTTGCAACAAATACCTAGATGGAAGGAGTACCCTAGTGGCAAGGTCCAGAGTACCTCAAGTATTATAGAGGTTTAGGGTACAAGCATTCTAGTGGCTGGTGTACTAGGTATAGATGAGAGACATGAGTAACCTAGTATGGGAGTATCATCTTAGTGCCACATATAGAGTTAGTGCCTTATGTAGATGGTGTCAAGACTTGGGTAGGCATCCTATAGAGAGTATTATGGATTGGTAAGGGTGTACCAATAGGGTACATGAGTGTTTATATATAGGGTTCATTTGCACGTAGCATGGTTAAGTAGTGTTCAGGTGACTACAAGAACTGAGACAAATAAAAGACTGTATGTGTGTTAGAGAGTGAGCTAGAATAAGAATCGACATATTAGTGAACGCATTCATGTGTATCATAGGGATATGTAGAAAATTTGAGTGTTGGTAGAGTACCATTCTAGTGTAAGAAGATAGTATCCTAGAGGTGTTAGTATAGTATCCTGGGTAGTGTATGCCAGTAAGTTAAGTGTGTCCATGACCTAGAACCATAATATACCATTAGTATTAGAAGTGGTAACCATTAATATTATGTATTTGGCTAGGATGAGGCTCAATGAATGCTTGGTGTGAGATAGGTAAGAGGTTCAGCTAGGCCACTTATGGCACAACAAATTGCTTCACACCAGCAGAGGGAGACACCCCAGCGGGGCAGGACTTTTTCAATAACGGTCGAGGGACTGATGCTACAGGTGTTGGGTTAGAAGGTTTTAAGCTTCTCTTCCTTTTCCTTTCCATATATAGATCTGTGTGGTTCTACTGTAACCTATTGTTATATTAGTAATTTTGTGCTATAGTATAGTTAGCAAGTGACCCTGATTGAGATTGCAATATCATGACATGAAGAGACTATAACCATGCATATTGTTTTCTTTCCATAGAATGTTGTATGCTTTTAGATAGGGCTTTCATGGACCATGATTGTTAGGGGTTTGACCATAGTAAAGACTATGATGAATATGTTATGACTGGCCAAAGAGAGAGAGAGAGAGAGAGAGAGAGAGAGAGAGAGAGAGAGTGGTAAGGTACTTTAATTTCGAGGACAATATTATTTTAAGGAGGGTAGACTTGTCACTACCATATTTCTAGATAGGGATATTTTTATCATTTTACATTATTCATATTTGTGCATATTTATTTATTTAATTATTGTGTTAGTTATTTATTGGTTAGTGGACTAACTAGTTATTAGACTTAATGTTAGTGGACCTAACTCGACTTATACATGACACTTGAACCCAACAATTTAGACTAGCCACATTGGACTCAAATTAAGTCAATCTTTTTATTAATTAGAGATTAAATTAAACCTTCATTAGGCATAGAAGCTTCCATTAATTAAAACCCTCTTCATGACAACCTAATAGGGGTATACATGAAAATTTACGTTGTTTGGGGAAAGGGTTTCTTGGCCGGCCCTATATATGGAGAGTATTTCTCTTTTCTCTTCATTTCTTCATCCAAGTTCATCCCTAAATTGAGTTCTTTCCCAAATTGGCTCACCCCTTTACCAATACCTCTTAAATCACTCTCAATCCCTTCTATTCTCACCATCTAAGGAGTAGCTTAGAACTTAGAATTGCAAGGAGCACTTGGAGAGGAAGGCTTTGGCTACAAGCTTGTGTCCTAATTGTGTCCATTGAACTTTGTATTGGGAATCCATCTCCCAATAGGTTTAAATCTTAATTTATCCTTTAATTAGACTCTAATTATTGTATTTGACCATTAGGAATCCACTCATTGATTAGGACTACCTATAGAAAGAAATTTGAGCTTCTAATGACCCATATTATGACTTCTATAATGAGTTTTGTGCTCAACCTGGGGAAAATTAGAGGTTGGCTCACCAAGTGTGTGTTATTGAGTTAAATAGATTTAATTAGACATAAATTGGTATTGTAAGGGTAGCTACGTGTCCATAATTGGATACGAGTAGGACGTATCTTGATACCTTGTAATACATCTGTTTGCGAAAAACAAAAGTTATACAAACTTTGTATTAAAAACTATTAAAAAGAAAGAAAATGTACAAAAGATCCTAGACAAGACTCTAAGTACATTTGATTCTGGGAAATTATAGCTGTGGAGATCTGATCTGCGGACGATCACTTTACTCCTTGGACCATATGATGGTGAACAAAAAATGCAAGAGTGCTACGAACAATTTGAAGTGTTGAGCAACGAGAAAGCCTTGGCAACAACGGTACAACAAGCTTTTGTTTCTCTTCTTCTATTCTTGAATATCAAAGACTTAAAAATCTAGCCTGCCCTATAAGGGACATAATGATCCTATAATTATAGGATATGAGAGCGGTTATGACAGTGTACGCTCACTTTGGACAGTCTGTACTATATTACCATTGTGCGCATACTTTTAATGGGGTGACATCCCACGATCTGGTGAGTGGATGCACAACTTAATGCCTGCTTGACACGTGGCTTCCTATATGAGGAAAGCGTGGGTCATGGCATAGTTATTTGTGCACGTTTCATAAGGAATATGGCATGCAAGACACGTAATCATAACTCCTCTCTGTTAGTTAGAATTATAGGTGCACTATAGAAGTAGTCTGACAACTCACGCACTTTTAAAGAAGTTGGCCATGATGGCACACTTTTGATGAAGTCGGCCTTGATGGCGCACTTTTGATGGAGTTGACCATATTTGGCGCACTCTAGTGAAGTTAATTACACTTGGAGAACCTTGAAAGTGATTGATTTATACTGGCCGTTAAACGACAACCTGGGTCTGCGTGCCACAGCTCAGCTAAAATGATGACTTCTAACTTCCTCGACTATTGTTCCAGCCTATCATATTCATCGCATTAAATGTTTGGAGAAAACAGACATAAAAATTGTGCGCCTGTCTTCATAGATGAAAGTCTCTTGAAAGTGCCATTTTTGTTCTTTGAAAGAGTGCACCATCCACTTAAACAAGTAGAAAGTGCGCCATCCTTTAAAACAGAGAGAATGTGCACCATTCTTCCTCTGGTAAGTTTATTTGTAGAGATTTATGCCATCTTCAGGAGGCACATTTTTTATACTTCTATAACATCATGATACGGGTTGGTAATTTAGGGATTTTATGCTTGTTGGTATATTTTCTCACTAATGTTCAATGTAACTAATCACATTAGTTATATATAGTAATATTTGATAGGTATATATATATATATATATATATATATATATATATATATATATATATATATATATATTATTGGGGGAGTTTGGCATGTTAGTTGATACTGTTTCAATACTATAAAGAGTATCTTGACTTGTGCACTCACGTTGTTTGATAAATTGACTACTAGAGTGTGTATCTATTTAAAATATTATAATCACATGATAGTGTATACATATAAATGTTTGTGTGTGTGTGTGTGTATATATATATATATATATATATATATATATATTATATATATATGTATGTGTGTGTGTGTGTGTGTGTGTGTGTGTGTGTGCGCGCGCACTTGTGTGTGTTGTGGATACTAGGGAGATGGGAAAGTGCTAGGCTCGGGTGAGGGGTAGTGACTGTAGGTGTATCTATATTATGTTGGTGTGTTGTGTGTTAGATACTCAAGAGTGATGCACCCGGTGTTGGTATTATACCTATGTGTGTATGTGTCTGTGTGTGGACTGATACTTGTGTGTCAGTACACAATGATGTGCACTATTATAGAGTGAGGCAGCAGTGCACTTGCTGTGCACTCGAGAGATGAGATTTAGTCCACAAGGGGGGACTGATACATGGGTATCAGGAAGAGGGACCGACATTAGTGTATATAAATCCTTAGAATCTGCAATGGCTAATTAATAGGTAATAGAGAAGAAAACAGCAGTAGCAATTAGTAGATAGGATGGGAAGTTTGGTGTTAACTGATGCCTATGTATCAAGCAAGGGATTGTCTGATACTCACAAGTATCAGTGTTGGAGTTTCATAGGACCTGGGTAGTGGTTAAGGATTGCAAGTGAGGGAAAAACTAGTGTTCTAGTGGGTGTCAATTAGTATCCAATGTAGGTGTTCAGTATAATTTTCTTGTGTGTGTGTGATACCAGTGTATCACAACAACAACAAAATTGGGAGCTCGATAGTATCAAATGGAGCAACAACAGCAATAACAACAACAATGTGTAGAGTGTTAGGAGCAGATCTGAAGGTGAACATGGTAATAAGTAGTGTTATGATACTATAAGGTTGCATATGTCTAGGTAATGTGCAATAGTTCTTAGTTCAGTGGTGTATAGTGTTTAAATATTTTGCATAGTGTTCACTGCTTGGTAGGGTCTGGGTTCAGATTTGGCAGCAACTGCCTTACCATTCCTTGCAACAAGCAAGCAGAGGATACATCAACAGCAGTATCAGACTAATGTGTGTGTATGGGGGGGGGGTCGAGTACAGGCCAAGGCATGGTGTGTTAGTGTGACAATATGCTAGATATTTGTAGGGGTGCAGGCCATGGTGTGCATTGCAACGTTGGCCTAGTGTATGTGCACACTTGATTTATCAAAAGTATATGTCTATGTGTACATTCATGTAGGGTGTAGTGCTTATGAAGTTGGATTTTAGTGGAGATACATCAGAATATAGGTATGTATCAGAAAGAGTATCAGAGGAATAGTGCACATTATATTTTAGAATTAATGTCCATTATGTATCATATAGAATTTATCTTATGTATGTATGTGCTAGAGTATTAGTTAGAGTATCTCTAAACACTAAGTATTGGATTATATTATGTGTTAAGGTAGACATGCAAGTTTTATATTGCTAAGGCATTAGCTTGATACCAATATGTATGAGTATTATATACTAGAAGTACCTAGTGTAACCCTATTATCTAGTATTAGTTAGGTATTAACTAACATGGGATAGTAGACCCTAGTACGACTTAGAATACCCTAGTATTAACTAATATATGCTATTATAACCTAGGATAACAAGGTATTAACCTAGTTAGCCTAGTATTCACTAGTATACCCTAGTATGGACCTAGAAGTGGCCTAGAAACATCACAACGAGTTAGTTAACCATGTATATCATCTCATATCACTCATAGACACTTATATTTCATATTTAGGTCCTTGTGACTCTATTTTGGATAATGATCCTCACACGTTGCTCAGGGCCACATGCGAGTACATTCTCTGATATTTTTTGTTATTTTAATGATTACTATGATACCAGTTTTGTAGTATTGTACTTGATTCCTGACACGATGATATACGTATTAGTATATTTCGGATTCCGTCATGAGATGTTATTTCCTTGAGGCCCCTGTACATGTCCTATTATTCTTGAACATGTATAGACACCGATTCAGTAGTAGGTTGGCCCCCTGCTTTATGAATCTTGTGTTGTAACGTATCATGGTTGGATCCACTATACTAGTCGGGAGACGGGGGAAGTATTAGCTAGTTATTTGATGATACCTCACCTACTTGTGCATAGCTCACCCTCACCACATGCAGGGTGTAGCCTGATCTTATTACTTATGTATAGCTCCTCATATATGATTGGCCTGATCCCTTTACTTGTACTTGTGCATAGTCAATCATACATGATTGACTTGATCCCTTACCTATACTTGTGCATAGCCAATCATATATGGTCGAGCCTGATCTTGATCCTAAACTGATCACATGCCAAACTTATATTTCAAACACTTAGCAAATTTATTTTATCCCTCTATTCCAGCCTGTACTTGATGAGACTGATATTCACCTGCTTATTCACTGCTCATTATTTTCTTGTGATATGATTATTTGTTTTACCTGTTTCCTTATATTTATTATATTACTATTCTATCATATATTATCATTACTCACTATTTTATAGTCTTTATCGATATAATTGAAACTGCTGTTAGAGGTGCGCTTCGCTCTAATTCTGACTGGATAATATTTGCTAGTAATTATTGTGCTCTATATTCCAAAATTTTAGAGTGATGCTATAGACGACTGATCTTACACTGTGGACCTTGAGGTGACAATTGTAGAGATCTAGGCTAGTGCTTCTTATTCCATATCATGTCTTATTTTATTTTTTTAGAATGTTTTTGGTTTATCTTTCTCATTCATTCTGTCTTTAGATTATTGTGATTGAGTACATGATAGAACTAGTTATATTAATATGATTAATATCTAGATATTGATAACCTAGACAACTTTCTACCATCGATGCTACGGTATAGGTTGGATGTACCCACATACTCGTGCCCCGATCATCCGGGCACGAGTCATGATAGCCCATCTTGGAGGAAGGAATATGTATTGTTTATTCTCCGGTACGTGATATTTTTGTCAAATTGCCATGGTCGATCGAGGATGATATGGTCAGAGTCCAGGTCGATAATATCGAACATGACTTCATCTTTGTAGGTCTTTCCAATGGAGAAGGATCGACAAACTTCGGAGACGTCAATGTTGTGGCCTTGATGAATCTAGACAATCTTATATGGAGCGGGGTGTACTTCTTTGGTCAGTTCCATATTCTCTACCATTGCTCTTGTAATAATATTCTTTGTGCATCTATTATCAATAATGATGTCACCTAACTTGTCTTTGACCTTGCTTCGAGTGCGGAAGACATTATGGCGCTGTGGCGGTTCTTCGATCTTTGGGGCTAGCAGTAGCCGCATAACGACACATACTAGCTGTTCACAATCATCTTCAGAAAGGACCTTTTCTTCTCCTGGGTATTCTTCTTCTCCCTCTTCATCTTCATAGGCAACAAATGCAACTTGTCCTCTGAGGGGGCAGTTATTGGACAGATGTCCAATTTTGTTGCAACGGTAGAACTTATTTTCTTTTGGTTTGCTTATGGATTGGCATTTTGTTGAAGTTTGGCAACTTGTTGGGTAGCGTTCTTGACGGGGCTCGAGCCTAGGATTATTATTCTGTCACCAATAACCATGTCCAATTCACGCTGCCGGATGCTAAGGTTTTGGCCATTTTATTCATGTAGTAGCTAACTTTTATGTAGCCGTTAATGCGCCTCCACCAGACTTTAATCGGGATACTAGCTTCATCGTGGGTACTAAGTTGAAGCCCTGGAGTAGTGGTTCCAATAAAGGTCGAGGGAAAGGCAAGGGGAAGGCTACATCATTTTCTATTGACCCTGACTCGACGACGGGGGAAGGGAATACTTCTAACGACCCATCTTCTCCGGTGGACTCTTCAAGGAAGCACAGGTTCTCTCCGGGGCAGAGCCCTCCCTCCAAGAAGAGAAGACATAAACCATCTGGGACTGTGAGGTCGATTTATCGAAGGAGGGTTATTACCAAGGAACCTATGCATGCCATAGTAGACGAGGAAGAGGAAGAGGAGGAGGTAGGACCCCTTGCATTGGTGATTCTCCAACCGAATCCAATTCTTGATGCCGAGGTGGTATTCCTACGTCCTTTTAGCTTTATTTCTATGTACCATTTTTATGACCCTCTTCATCCTGGTTTATCTGAATTATGTAGAGACCGGGAGCTGGGGTGAGGACACTTCCTCTACGGGCTGCCACGATAGGGGTTTCTTACCGGGAGGAGGATACATTGTCTTCCTACTAACTGTATGTTGGTGAGCCTGGCATTGAGATGGTGGAGAGGTTCGATGAGGAAGGGGGCGCTTCCTTGGCCTACCCCTCGGTTGGAGATGTAGGCACCATGGGGACAACCTTCTCGGTTCTGATTGAACCGCCAACTCTGATACCTCATCCAGGTATATTATTTTACCGTTTCTCAAGAGATAAGATTTTTTGACTTTAATTATTTATTGTTTGGGTAAAGTTACTCACTGATTGCTTTGATTCGAAAGGCCCTTCCTCGCCAATGAACATATTTAACGTGGCAGCAAAAGAGAGTATGGCCGAGGAGGCCGAACCAAAGCTCATCAGGGCAAGGCCTGGGTCAGTCTCATCTTTCTCTGTGGTTGGAGAACCTCTTGAGGGACCTTCGACTGGAACGGGGCCTGCTTCTGATGCTGAACTTCCCAGAGTGTTGGTTGTCAAGAAAGGCTTGAGGGGAGGAGAAAGAGCTTGTGGGGAGGAGGAGCCTTACCTTCACTCTTCTGTGGGTGGAGAACACTCGGTGGTGCCTTCTGTTGAGGCTAGTGTAGGGGAATCCTCTATCGTCGTGAGTCTATCTGGTACGGTGACTACTTTGTCAACTCCTCGAGATAACATCGAGTGAAATGAAGTTGTAGCTTCCTTAGTTGCTGGGGGTAGCAGCCTCTCCGAGGGATCCGTTCCTGGTCTTGCAAATGTGAAGGCAAAGCTTGCCAGTTTTTCTGGCGTTCAGACACTACTTTCGACGGAGCAGAGTTTGGTCGTTGCGAAAGCAGCTCGTCGTCCGACAACTGTGGTTCAACCATCTGACTTGTGAGCGTTGTCCCCTCTGATTCACAGGCTACCTAGATTATCCAATTGCCTGTAATTCCTTCGACTTTGGCTCCCTTGACGCCTTCCACGAAAGTTGCGGTAACAACTACTTCCAAAGTTATTCTCTAGGACTTTTACATATTATTGAGGCAAGGGATCCAAAATGTACTGGGACGAGGGATTCCTCTCGTTCGGTCCAAGCATGGTGCCCTAGGACATATACAGATTTTGAAGACCCTCCCTGGCTCTGAGAAAATGGCTGACCTGTTGCTTCAAAAATTAACTGAAGTAGAGCAGCACTTTACAGCAGGTGCTATAGGCTGACGTCACTGCGACAGTGGCCATAGAGTATGAACGTCTTTTGGACTCTGTAGAAAAAGTGAAGGCTTTCTATGGGGAGACCAAGGCAGGTCTCGAGCAAGAACTCAAGAAGCTGGAACTCCAACGTATCAATTTGGATGCAGACGAGGCAGCTTGACTTGCTCGAGAAGATGGGTTTTCCCATACCGTTGCTGAGATCCAGGAGAAGATTTCACAATTCCAGGCCAACCTCAAGATCCTCGAGGGTCATGTTTGTGAGGCCCGCCAAGAGCGGGATGTTATCCGCGCATTATCTCTCACTGTGGCCTAATCTTTTGCTGCCCTTGAAGATACTCTGAAGAGATCGAAGGAGAAGCATCAGGCTTACGCTTACCTTGATAATCCCGCTATTGTAGCTCAAGAAGCTGAGCGCCGGGTCAGAACTCAGATTGAAGTCAGAGTTGCCCGTCTCCGAAGACGCTTAGAAGAGTTGTGTACTGATCAGTAGAATCAGTGGTTGTTTCTTCCCCCCATTTTTTTTTATTCTGATTGATGTGTTAGTAAGTCCTCAAATGTTGTTTGCTTTTAGTTCCCCGTTTGAAAGAAATAAAAAGCTTTTCCCCTTTTGTTGGAATTATGTGTGGACTTTTGGTATTGTACTAGAGGCAATATGGACGTAGTACAACACTGTAGTTTTTTAGGGACATCCCACTGGAGGATCTTTGGTAGACCTATTACTTATTGCGCACTGGAGTATAAGTAATAAGTTTAAAATAAAACCCTGCCAGAGGTAATATGGACGTGGCAGGTTTTGTGTAATTAACACCACTGGCGTACATAGAGCTGAGTACGGGTGATAAGTTTAGATGATGACTGATAATAGTCGTAGAGAGAGGTTTGCTCAAAGGTAATATAGACATGGCAAAATCTCGGGGGAGGGTGTGAGGATGATAGCATAAATGTGACATAGACATGAACTAATCGATAATCATACCGAGAGGTTAGGTACGATCCTGATATTTTTGTGAAAGAAAAAAGAAATGAGCCAGAGGTAATATGGACGTGGATATTGTCTTTGGATGGGTAACATGGGCAGCTCATAGTCAGAGGTAATATGGACGTGAACTGATTGCTTCTATTGTGGACATCCCACTGGGGGATCTTTGGTGGACTTATTACTTCTTGCGCATGAGAGTACAAGTAATAATTTTAAGATAAAACCTTATCAGAGGTAATATGGACGTGATAGATTTTCTGGACCCATTACTTCTTGCGCACTTGAGTGCAAGTAATAAGTTCAATATAAGCCCTGCCAGAGGTGATATGGACGTGGCAGATTTTATGAATTTAACACCACTGGCGTACTCCAAAGTCTGAATAATACGCTCATACTATCCGTTTGTCTGTGGATGCTAGGCTGAACTGAACTTCAACCTAGTACCCAAACTCTGGTGTAGGCTCTGCCAGAAATGAGATGTGAACCGCGAATCTCTATGTGAGACTATGCTAACTGGCACGGCATGCAATCTGACTATATGTCTCATATACATCTCAGCTAGCTGTTCTTTGGACTGGCCCACTCTGAAAGGATAAAAAGTGAGTAACCTTCGTGAGTCAATCCACTATAACCCATATAGAATCTCTTCCAGACGGGGATCTAGGAAGACCGGTCATAAAGTTCATAGTAATATGGTCTACTTCCACTCCGGAATCGGTAAAGGCTGAATTAGTCCTGCCGGTCTCTGATGCTCAGCCTTGACCTGTTGATAGACTAAACACCGAAAAATTAACTGAGCTATCTCCCTCTTCATATCATTCCACCAGAAGTGCTGACGAATATCTTGATACATCTCCGTCCCTCCTGGATGCACTGAGTACTGAGAACTATGGCCCTCTGACATAATCTCTGGTCAGATATCTCCTATCGGCACACAAAGTCGACTCCTAAATATGATAATCCCATCATCATGAATGCCCAACTCTGGTCTGCGTCCTGACTCATACTCTGCTCTGAGCTGCTGAAGCCTGATATCACCAGTCTGCTCTGCTCTGATCCTCTCAACTACAGATGAATGAACCTGCAGACTCACCATAAAACCGATATCACCAGGTAATAATACCTCGATACCCATCTTCTGCAGATCCTCCAAAATATGGCGCTTCTCTGTCAAGAAGTAAGCTCCTCCTCTCCTGCTCAAGGAGTCTGCTACGACATTGGCCTTTCCTGGATGATATTGAAGGTCAATATCGTAGTCCGATAATAACTCGAGCCACCTCCTCTGATGCATGTTGAGTTCCTTCTGTGTAAACACATACCTCAAGCTCTTGTGGTCTGTGAATATCTCCACTCGATCACCATATAGGTAATACCTCCAGAGCTTAAGTGCAAACACTACTACTGCCAACTCAAGGTTATGCGTCGGATAAATCTTCTCCTAGTCTTGAAGCTACCAAGATGCATAAGTTATCACTCCGCCATACTA
This sequence comes from Iris macrosiphon, assembly GCA_036927795.1. Classification (NCBI taxonomy): domain Eukaryota; kingdom Viridiplantae; phylum Streptophyta; class Magnoliopsida; order Asparagales; family Iridaceae; genus Iris; species Iris macrosiphon. Next base: position 211,500,218 of record JAYESA010000006.1, read on the forward strand.
CATAAGGACACACCCTTGACCACTCCTGAAGCATCACAATAAACTTAGAACCCACATGGTCCCACTAGAAGTGTCAAAATAGGAGCCAAAATTAAACTTTGCTTGAGCTTATCGAAAGAAGTCTGACAAGCATCTGACCACTTAAAGCACACATCCTTATACGTTAGCCGTATCAAGGGTGCGAAGATCCTAACAAAGTATACCATAAACCTTCTGTAGTAGCCTGCTAGACCCAAAAAATTGTGCACATCTGAAGCTGTACAGGATACTGGCCAACTCTCAATAGTCTCCACCTTCTTGGGATCTACCTCGACTCCTCCACCAGAAATGATATATCCTAAGAATGAGATACGATTAACCCAAAACTCATATTTGTTGAACTTCGCTTACAGCTGCTGCTCTCGAAGAATCTGAAGAACTACACGAAGATGCTACTCATGCTTTTCCTCACTCTGACTATAGACTAAGATATCAATAATAAATACTATCAAAAACTGGTCTTGGTAAGCCATGAAGATGTTATTTATGAGAGACATGAATATAGCTGGTGCATTGGTCGCTCCAAATGGCATAACTAGGAACTCCCAATGACTATATCTAGATCTGAATGCCATCTTTGGTATTTCCTAATCTCTGACTCTGATCTGATGATACCCAGACCGCAAATTAATCTTAAAAAATACAGGTGCCCCACTGAGTTGATCAAATAAGTCATTTATCCTGGGCAAGGGATACTTGTTCTTAATGGTTACCATATTTAGTGTTCTATAATCAATAACTAAACGTGATGAACCATCCTTCTTTTTAACAAGAAGTAACGAGACTCCCCAAGGTGATGCACTAGGTCTAACGAATCCCTTGGCTCTCAAATCCTCAATCATCCGGTACAAGATCTCCAAATCAGATAGTGATATCCTATAAACTCTCTCTGAAACTGGCTGTGCTCCAGGGATCAAATCAATGTAGAAATTCACATCTCTAACTGGTGGTATACCTGGTAGCTCGTCGGGAAATACATCAGGAAACTCACAAACTATCCTGAGAAATTGCGCCTCCTCGGCCTCCGCTATCATCAATATAACCACTGGTGAATCTACTACACCTATCAAGAATGAGAACTCCTCCCCACTAGGTACACAAAAGATAACCTTGCCACTATGGCAATCTATCATCATGTGTCTCGCACTTAACCAATCCATCCCAAGAACGATATCATAATCGTCCATAGAAAACTCTATCAGCCTTGCAAGAAACTCTCTCCCGCACACTATAACTCTATACGAGGGATATAATCTATCTACTCCCACGAGACCGTTACCAATAAGTATATTCAACCTTACAGATAAGGACTCGGACTCTAAACCAACTCGTATCGCAAAGCGTGCAGATATAAATTAATGCGATGTACTAGAATCAAACAAAGCTGAAGCTGAATAGAAGTGGATGAGAATGGTACCTGCTACCACCTCTCCTGCTGCCAAATCCTCCTCCATTGATAACAAGAAGTCTCAACCCTGCCCTATGATTGCTGGTACCCTATGTTACTGACCTCTAGGTCTCGCCTGTACCTGAGCCTACGCATATTGCTGTGGTCTCTACTGGAATACCTGAGCCTGTGGAGGCAAAGGCCTCTAAATTTGCTGTTACTGCACTGGTGCTAGTGCCATGTACTGCGGCACTGCTGACCAAATTACTGACTGGGCTTATGATGATCCAGTCTGGTTTCTCCTAGGATATGCTCCAACTATGTAGTCTGATGCCCCACAAACCAAGCATAATCCCTGTTCCCTATGGCACTTGACTGATACTATATGCCCAGGTTTCCGTAATGGAAACAAATACAGGAAGGAAAAGTAGACGACTGCCTCTACCGAGATGATACTATCCTCCGCGAGGATCCAATCGTCAGGGCTCGAATTGCTGAAGCTGGTTGTGATGATTGGGATGCTGATCCTTCTAAAATGTTGGGCCTCTTTTGGCTCCAAACTCGATCTGTAATCCTCTGCGATATGTACTCATACCTCCTGGCTGCCCGTATTACCGCGTTAAAGGTCTGAAACTTATGCTTCTCCACCGCTAAGATAATCTCTAAATGGAGATTCAGCTGGAACCTCCTTGCCCTATCCAACTCGGTCGCTAAAAAAATAGGGGCAAACTGACTAAGCCTCACAAACTCCGTCGCGTAACCATCAACTGTCCTGTCCTCCTGCCTGAGGTTGTTAAACCTCTGCTGAAGCTTGTAATGCACCACCGCGTTAAAATACCTCGTCTAGAACCTCTCACTAAAAACCGCCTATAAAATTGATGTTGTGAGAGAACCCTCCTGCGTTGACCACCAGCCACGAGCCAAGTCTAACAACTGTAACCTCACTACTGCTACACACTCTCTAGCCGGAGTCCCTACTGCCTCTAAGATGGCTTCAGTGTCATACAGCCAAACATCGGATGAAATTACGTCTTTTATGCCATAGAAGTACGGAGGACTGAGACGCCTAAAGATGGTCACAGAATTATGAATCTGAGAACCACCTCACTCCAACACTGTCTGGACCGACTGAGTGAGTACGTCACTCTGGTATTGCTGGGTCATCATGAAACCTTGAAGGATATCCATCAATGCTCGGACAACACCCTCTGGCTGCTCGGGCTGAACTGGGTGCACTGGTGCTGCCTGTTGGTCCGGTACTGCCGGTCGATCTGCCTTATGATCTTCTCTAGACTCTGCCACAGAATGCTGAGGCTGATCTCTAGGAATACGCTAGGCTCCCAAATGCTGACCCTCCTCGAGATGCACTCGATCCTTCTGACCGATAGTAACATGAACAGTGCCCCTGAAAGTTAAAGACACAAGAGTCAATCGAAGAATATGATAAATCAACGAATAAGTAGATATCAGATTCAAGAATCAGGAAAAGAGAAAATGACTAGGAATCAAGGGGAATAATTTAGGATTGAGACATCTAGCAACAACAACAACCCCCACATATCTGTAAAAACCAGACCTGCATGGGCCACCACTAAAACTTTGTCATGTCCCAAAACCAGAATATTGGAGAGCGTGATTGACTAGGCCAGCTACGTATACTTAGAGCATACCAGTACTCCAGATATACGATGAATATGTAAGACATGAGGGGTCACTACTACAAACCAACTGTCAAGCCTAGGTCCAACAAATCCTAGTGTCTCAATCACAAGAACAACATGAATAATAACAATATGTAAGAACAACTAAAATATAATAGTAAAGCATCACAAACTATAATATACAGATAATCATGAAGCTAGTGAACACAAAATGAATATACTAGCTAGAATCTAAGTCATACATGATCAACCCTAGGATATGTCAATCATGCTATTGCCCGTAGGATAACTGATCAAACCAAAAAATGAGCTAAATACGTGTTCAGTGACTAAACGCCAACAAAAGTAGAATGTACATCAGAGTGGAGAAGTAAAAAAATCTACTCAAGTGGTCTGGTGCTCCTTGTGGTCACCATCCTTAAGAAAGTACGGAAGATCCTCCGATACTGTTACTAGATCTGTCCATACAAAATTAGTTGGTTCAGACACCCAAATAGCAAGTACCACAAAGGAAGCCAATCTAGAAACTTAAACCAACAACTCAAGCAATACAACTACTAAAAGTAAAGACTGTATGTAATGATCTCAGGATAATAAAAAAATAGTGCAAACCTGCAATGAGACATATCCTGAACTGATAAGCAAAATAGAATAACAAGTACAAAAAATAAAGGTATGATCATGCAAAGCCTAAACTAATCATCACCCATAAATCATGGCAAATCATATAAGTACGACTTGATACTTTAACTAACTAGGGTTATCACAATCCTAATTACTAAAAATTATAATGCAACACAATACTAGGGTTCCTTCTGATCGCATGCCCCTATAGTCTGTCCGGGATATCCATATGTACAAACCACACCGGATACTCCTCAAGATACTCCACAAGTTAAACTACTGGATACTCCATGAGATACTCCATAAGATAACTATATGAATAACCAGGACTGCATGCAATATAGAAAAATCCCTAGCCATGTACTAAGTGAATCTCTAGTTATTAATCCCTAGTAGTTTCTTGTATGAATACGGATGTAGCATTTCGCATAATCCATCCTAGACATGATGCAACAAAATAAGTTCTAATAATAATATAAATAAGTTTTTAATATACATTGTACAAACGGACTCATGTAATCCACGACAACAACCAAGTTATTTGAAACCAAGTGAAGCCAGGTAAAGACATGTGAAGCCAGGTAAAGATATGTACAACTAGGTAAAGCCAGGTAAAGACATGCGAAGCCAAGTCCATCCAGATGAATCTAAGTGAAACCAAGTCAAGCCATGTCAGATGAAGCCATGTAAAGTCATGCCAAGTCAAGTCCAATCAATCATGACATCACTTGTAGCCGGGAAAAGCCGGGTGAAACCGAGTAAAACCAAGTCAAGTCTTTTGAAGCTATGTAAGTTCATGTCTAGTCAGGTCAAGTCATCGCATGTCCAAACAAAAGCCAGAAGATCAAAATGAAATCACGAAAAATTAAGAATTTTTAAAGAAAGGGCACGATCGGTATACCGTCAGTACATTCTAGTACACCGTCGGTATACCGTTCCAGAGATAGAAAAAACACAGTAAGTCTGGATTCCAACAAATTGGTATACCGTCGGTACACTGTAGTATACCTTTGGTATGCCGTTCCAAGTAGGCAAGAAAGGTTCTAGAAAATAAAGTACTACAAATCGGTATACCGTTGGTATACTATAGTGTACCGTCGATATGCCAGCCAAGACAAATATCTTGAAGTCGGTTAACAATTTTGGCAAGGATCGGTATACCGTCGGTATACTGTAGTACACCGTTGGTATGCCGATAAGGTTCACAGCAAATATTAACAAATCTAAGTCGGTCAAAATCGGTATACCGTTTCTGTACCGGTTTCCTGGGATAAACATAGTCATAGTCAAGTCTGATTTTTGGGACCCATATCAAATACCAAAAATTATCAGAACCAAGTCTAACAAGGAATCAAGTCTAACATAAGTCTCATATCACAATATGGACTAAAACTCATGGTCAAAACTCCGGTACCGTTTTCGTTACGGAGTTACCAAAAAGGAACGGAACAAGATTCAACCAAAATTTAAAACTAAGATGGTCAAAATTCTAGAAATCATGATATAAACAACAATAGTAAAGAACGTCTATACTAAAAAGTAACAACCAAAGATCTAGAAAAGTAAAATAACAGAAAGTAAAAAAAGTTCACAAAATTTGCAAGGTGTACTTGCCTAAAACGAGCTCCTAGCCTAAACCTTCTAATCCACCACCACGAAGGAGTTCAAAAACCACACTCCAGGTCTCAAGACCAAGCTCCAAGCTCGAGAGAAAAATATTGAAGATTAGAGAGAGAAAGAGAAAGAAAGAAAAGAAATAAAACTTAAGTACTATTTATATAGAAATTCTCAAAAATATCTCGAAAAGTAAAACAAATATCTGCCGGGCAGTATATCGTCGGTGTCACAATCCGCACCTGAAATAAGAGAACTAGTGGTGATCAACGTCCAGCCTACGCCACAACATCGGTGGTAGAACATTGTCTAGATCAACCATACTATCTAACATCTCCTACAACATATATATGATAATGGTAAACTATACTCAATCGCAATATAAAACTAAAGGAGGATGGAAGAAAGATATAGAATAAAAAAAAGAAAAAAATACAATAAATCCACAAGTCTAAAATAATATATACACGCCATGAGCCTAGAATGAGACTAATACAATGTCTAAAATATATAACTAATCCTCCTGAGACACTGGCACTAGGTCCTCCTGCTCTATGGGAGAATCCTCTAATGGCTTGTCGTCCTGCGGCCAGTAATAAGTGGGACACTGATCCACAAGCCAATCATCTAAAAAATATATCCAGTCAGGATTGGAGCGAAGTACATACCTCTGAAAGCAGTTCCAAATACATAATAGAGCATATATAACAGATAATAGAAAAGAATACAAGATAACTAGCAATAGAAAATGAAATAAACTAGAGTGAACAAGTAATGTACTGGAATGAAGAACATGCAATATAAATAACTGCAACTTAAATGGAAATAGATAAAACTAGCTAATGTGCTATAGAGTACAAGTTTATTATGTGATCGGTTTGGGTTGAACACAAATATAATATGGTAACTTGATTACACGTGTGATATGTAATCGACATGTATACGAATACACTTGAGCTTGATCACATAACCAACTCCTACTCCCCCATCCCCAACCAATACTAATGGATCCAATCATGACACGTTACGAACACGAATATGGGCACACTGAACACGAGCAGTGTGTGAACACGAAGTACACGATAATCAATATCCGATAAACATGATAAAATACATGTAAAGGAGTACCCGCTGAACACAGTAGGGGATAACATCTCTTGACAGGATCCATATAGTACCAGTCCATGTAACCACTGTGTCAGAATCAAGTATACAGTTCTAGAACATGCGATATATATACAATCATGAAATAAAAACTAACAGAGAGATGTACTCGCCTCTGGTCCTGAGCAAAGGTGTCTCCTAATGCCCAAGCTGGTGTCACACAATCCTATTTAGGAAATATCATGTTAAATGGTGTAATAAGTGATAAAATGCTAAAATAAACTAAAACATATTTTTTTTAGGTCAATACTAGGTCACTCTAGCTATACTAGGCCAAACTAGGTCCACACTAAGTTAATTGGTCTAAATTGACCACTAACTAGCTAAACTAACTTATCCTAGCTATACTAGGTTGTACTAATGTTTTTATCTTAAGTATCAGCTATATACGTCATTACCTATAGGTATAGTTAATACCTTAACTAATATCAAGTACATAACTAACTGACATATCACACTAACTGACACTAATTGATATAATACTTAACTAATATCTCACCATCATCAGTTATATGTTAACTGATACCTTAACTAACGGTTATCTAACTTTATACTAACTGATACACTAGGTACTAACTATATTAACTTAGCTTACATATTCAACTGATACACTCTTCTACCTGATACACCAATACCCACTGTCATTGTTACCTTCATCCTCCTTATTGCTGCTAAATACATTGCTGATAACAACTTTCCTTACCAATGTTTCTGTTACCACTGTCCAACATACCAGTAGCAGCAATTGCAACCTAGCTCGAGCATTCCTCTTACTCACTATGAAATGACTACCCTTTGGTATCAACCATAACTGATACTCAACTATCAATAATAATTGGTAATCAAGTATCAGTAACTGGAAACATCCTTAACAAGTAATCCTTGATCCTCATACAGATGAACACATACCCCATATCACCGTCACTACTTCACACACATCCATAGTAGCAACACTAAGCATCACCTGTATTTCTCCTTCAATTTTACCTACCCTGTCTGCAACCCGACCCCCAAAATATGCGCTACTTTCACATGTATACTGCGACACAATAGCAAGCCAAGACTTTCCTTTCTCTCAAAGACACTTAACCACATAATTTCTAGTGCACAACACAATTATGCACAGATGTGTACAAGTGGCTTATTCCATTGTGACTAAACACCCCTCCAGGTATTACTACCTACACCAGTCTACTTCACACATAACCACACAACAACAACAACAGTATCAGTAATAACTGCTACAACTCCCCCTCCTTACAACATAATGGACTGAATTATACTACACACACAATCATATATAACCCTCTCAACTCAGTCATTCACATAGGCACCCATGATTGAACTAATATAGGGCTGATACCCAAAGTATAACCCCCAGTGTCACACTGAACCGACTGTACACAAGCATAAAGCTATGCTTATCACTGTTAAACCAACATCACACACATCCTAATAGGCACACACTGACCTCTCCACACTCCAGGACTGATACACCACATCACAAAGCTTAAACACAACCACCTAATAGCTAATCACACAGAACCTCACCCCCACAATAGTCCAATACTTCAAACATTCCAAAACAGACCAACTGTATACTAGTAATCCCCCTACTGTGTCAACAACTCCAAAATAGACTAACACCTGAACTCTAATATCCCCATCACACAGGCACTCCAAACAACAACACACATACACACACATACTCTTGATAGCTATATACACTCACATATGTTATCACTTAATAAAGAATACACTAATACACATATATGTAATATATATATATATATATATATATATATATATATATATATATATATATATAAAATTGAATACTAAACTAAACAATCAACTAGACATTCTAACAAACACTTTGAGTGCATAGCTTAGGATACTTATGATACACATCCAAACAACGAGCCAAAATATCTAATTCTCCATAATAATTCTTCTCACATATTAACTATATATAATAACATCTATTATAACTAATTACAATAGGTATCAAATAGAATTGCACAAAGATCACCCAAAATGAGTGTTGTATCACACCGTATCGTAAAATACCATGATACGGCCTACACGTATCCATTTATGGACATGTATCTAGTCTCACAACCCCGATCTAAGTCTAATTATATCTAATTGATCTCATGACACACAATTGATCTGTCAATCTCATAATTCTCCCAACATGCATACAAATTACCATATAGAATTCATAATTCATAACCAATTAGCCTAGAACTTGTTCCTATAGTTAGCCCTATGCCATGGGGTCATTCATAATGGTCAAATGCATGATTTGTGAGCTAAAAAAAAGAAGAAATTTAGAAATTACCAATTGAGAGATGGATTCCTAATAAAAATCAAATTGGATACGATTCGGACACAATCTCTCCGCTACGACTCGTCCTCCTTGTGCTCCTTACTTCTTCAAGCTTCAAGCTCCTTGTGGAATGAGAATGAGAAGGAAAATGAAGGTGAATTGAGTAAGAATTCAATGGAGGGAATGATAGAAAATTGGGGATCTAATTTCTAGATCTATAATGAATGCAAATGAGAGGAGAAAGAGATAGGAGAGCCCCCTATAGTAGTGGCCGTCCTCCTCCCCCCTTTCCCAAGTCACATGTAAATGTCCCATATACCCCTCCATCATGTATTATGGAGAAATAATTAGGGAGGGCTATTTGGGTACTTTCTAACTAATTATAATTAAACTAATTCTCTCTAATTAATTAGTGAGAAAGGTCTAATGGGCTTGGGTCTAAGTTAGACTCACTAATTGTCATGACAAGTCTAATTGGGCTTGTAAGTAACAAGTCTAACTATTGGACTAGCCTCCTAACAAAAATAATTAATACAAGTCACAATTAATCTATAACTCACTAATAATTAAATAATTAATACAATCTTTAAATAATTACTATAACATACTAATATTTATTCCTAAAAAAATATATCCATGCCGAAATTACCAAATTATCCCTAGTTGAAAAAGTAAGGGTGAAAGTCGATATACTGTAGTATACCGTCGGTATACTGGTCATATAGTAAAGTTTCAATTTTAAGAATTTATGAGCTTCCTCGAGAACCTATATAATATAATAAATAGCACAAAAATACATATCTACATAAAATACGAATACTGTGAGACGAGTCTCACAACTCTCCCATCCTTAAAAAAATTTTGTCCTCGGGATTTCCATAAGGATCCAAAATCACTAACAAGAAAACGCAAGAAAGCAAGCACGTTACTAAAACAAGCAGGAAATTCATGTGATCATAAAATTTCCTAGTCAAGAACAAGAAATCAGAAAAGAAAATAATAACAGACATAACAGCTAAGATAACAATCAATCACATGCACAGGCTAAGATAGGACATGGGTATACGAATAAGTATCCCTCCCGAGTCGAAGAGAAATGGATAAAGAGTACGCATATTATCCTCGTGCTCCCATGTCGACTCGCCCAGTGAGTGATGCCCCCAAGCAACACGAACTAATCCGATAGTCCGGTTCTTAAGAACCTTCTTCCTCTGGTCCAATATAGACACAAGCCTCTCCCCACATGATAGGTCGGTACCAATGACCAACTCAGAATGATCCAAGATATGCTTAGGTCTGAAATACACCGACGAAACTGAGATACGTGAAAGACGTTATGTACCTTATGAAGCGATGGTGGAAGAGCTAGAAGATATGATACGTCTCAAACTCGCTCTTGAATATCGAACGGGCCTATATATCTGGGACTAAGCTTTTCCCGTAATCCAAATCTGATAACTCCGTGGGTAGGAAAATTCCTCAGAAATACATGGATGCTAACAGAGAACTTAAGATGACGACGATGTTGATATGCCTGATGACGCTGGCGATCCTGAGCCACTCTGAGATCCTCTCAGATCTTCTAGATCACTCTAACCAACTGATCAATTATCTCTGGACATAGCATATGCCTCTAGCCAATGTCATCCCAAGATAACGATGATATATATATCTCCTACCATATAAAGCCTCGAAAGGTCTCATCTAAATGCTCGCCTAGAAGCTGTTGTTATAAGAGAATTCTACTAAATGCAAGTGATCCTCCCAAGATCCACCGAAGTCAAGTGTACAAGCTCAAAGAATATCCTCCAAAGTCTGAATAGTATACTCCGACTGTTCGTTTGGCTGTGGTGGGTAGGTTGAACTGAACTTCGACCTAGTACCCAAACTCTGCTGTAGGCTCTGCTAGAAATAAGACTTGAACCACGAATCTCTATCTGAGACTATGTTAATTAGCACGCCATGCAATTTGACTATCTACCTCATGTATATCTCAGCTAGCTGCTCTGTAGACTGCCCCACTCTGAAAGAAAGTAAGTATGTAACCTTCGTGAGTCGATCCACTATAACCCATATAGCATCTCTGCCAAACGGAGATCTAGGAAGATCGGTCACAAAGTCCATAGTAATATGGTCCCACTTCCACTCCAGAATCAGTAAAGGCTGAAGTAGTCCGACCGGTCTTTGATGCTCAGCCTTGACCTGTGGATAGACTAAACACCAAAAAAAGAACCGAGCTATCTCCCTCTTCATACCATTCCACCAGAAGTGTTGACGAATATCTCGATAAATCTTCGTCCCTCCTGGATGTATTGAGTACTAAGAACTGTGGGCTTTTGACATAATCTCCTGTCGGATATCTTCTCTCGGCACACAAAGTCGACTCCCAAACCTGAGAGTCCCATCCTCATAAATGCTCAACTGTGGTATGCGTCCTGACTCACACTCGGCTCAAAGCTGCTGATGCCTGACATCACCAGTCTGCTCTGCTCTGATCCTCTTAACTATAGAAGACTGAACCTGCAGATTTGCTATAAAACCGATATCACTAGGTATACCTCGATACCCATCTCTTACAGACCCTCCAAAATATGTCGTTGCTCTATCAAGAAGTAAGCTCCTCCTATCCTGCTCAAGGCGCCTGCTACAACATTGGCCTACCCAGGATGATACTGAAGGTCAAGATCGTAGTCCGATAAAAACTTTGAGCTACCTCCTCTGACTCATGTTGAGTTCCTTCTATGTGAACACATAACTCAAGCTCTTGTGGTCTATGAAGATCTCCAATCGATCACCATATAGGTAATGCCTCCAGAGCTTAAGTGCAAATACTACTGCTGCCAACTCAAGATCATGCATCAGATAACTCTTCTCATGGTCTCGAAGCTACTGAGATGCATAAGCTATCACTCGGCCATGCTGCATAAGGGCGCACCCTAGTCCCAATCCTGAAGCATCATAATACACTGAGAACCCACCTGGTCCACTGGAAGTGTCAGAATAGGAGCCAAAATAAAAATTTGCTTGAGCTTCTCGAAAGAAGTCTGATATGCATCTGGCCACTTAAAAAGCATATTCTTACATGTCAGTCATGTCAAGTGTGTAGAGATCCTAGCAAAGTCTGCCATAAACTGTCTGTAATAGCCTGCTAGACCGAAGAAACTGTGCACATCTGAAGCTGTACAGGGTACTGGCCAACTCTCAATAGCCTCCACCTTCTTGGGATCCACCTCGACTCCTCCACCAGAAATGATATGTCCCAAGAATGAGATACGATTAAGGCAATACTCACACTTGCTGAACTTTGCGTACATCTGCTGCCCTCGAAGAATCTGAAGAACTATACGAAGATGCTGCTCAAGCTCGGTATACCGTCAGTACATCCAGTATACCGTTACAGAGATAGAAAAAATACAGCAAGTCTGGATTCCAACAAATCGGTATATCGTCGGTATACTGTAGTATACTGTCGGTATCTCGTTCGAAGTAGGCAAGAAAGGTTCTGGAAAAATAAAGTTCCACAAATCCATATACCGTCGGTATACTATAATATATCGTTGGTATGTCGGCCAAGACAAATATCCTTAAGTCTGTTAACAATGGCGACAAGGATTGGTATACGATGATACATTGTAGTACACCATCGATATGCCGATAAGGTTCACAAAAAATATCAAAAAATCTAAGTTGGTCGAAATCAGTATACCGTCGGTATACTATAGTATACCGTCGATATGCTAGTTTCCAGGGATAAACATAGTCATAGTCAAGTATAATTTTTGGGACCCAAATCAAATCCAAAAAATTACTAGAACCAAGTCTAACAAGGAATCAAGTCTAACAGTAAGTCTCATATCACAATATGGACTAAAACTCACGGTCACAACTCCCGTACCGTTTTCGTTACAGAGTTACCAAAAAGGGACGGAACAAGAATCTACCAGAATCAAAATCGAGATGGTCAAATGTAAACTCCCTCACCCAAAATAGGTATTTTGTGTATATTTTATATTATTATATTTATTATATATGATGAATTTATTTAGAATATGCTCTTAGTTAATTAGAAAATAAATTTCTTGATATATTTACTTATATAAATATTCATTTAGAATTATTTTAGGTTATTCTAGATTTTTGGAGATTTTTCTAGAATTTTTGGTAATTAAAACTTAGAAAACATAAATTTTTAGGACTTCTATGATTTACTATATGACCATACTTGCATGTCGTTCCTACCAAATATTTATTTTAGTTTAAAATATTTAATTATATTTTTTTGTAATTTATTTAGAATTTTAAGAAATTTATTTAGATTTTAAAATTATTTAGGATTTATTTGGATATATATAGTCTTAATATTAGATAGATACTAATTTAGTGTTAATAGATATTAATAAGATTTTATAAATTATTTGTATTATTTTTAATTATATTTAAGATTATAAATTATTGAGATAAATTCAAACTCTATTTTAAATTAATTCAAATCATGAACCTACTAGGAAATCAACTTCATGCATATCCTATCCTTATTTAAATTCATCATAATCCTATCCAAATTAACCAATCCGATTCGTATTTAATTAAGTAGTGTCCACCATTATAAATACCTCATCCTTCATATTTTTCTTTCCCAAATTTCTCTCTTTTTCGTCCAAAAAAATAGTCAAAATTCGTCATAAATTCAGCCTCATTTTCTACTAGTTATGACGAATTAAAAAGACGATATCTCCTAGCTCCGGACTCCAAACACGCTCCAGTTTTTTTTGTTAGAACGATAATGAGGTTAGCTTTCTGATAATATAATTTTTTTTCTAAATTATTAGTATTAAATTCTGAAAAATTCGTAGAGCACAACATGTCCAAAAATAGACGTGTTTCGATGTTTTCGCGATTTCGAGAGAATCAGGAATCAGAATCATGAACCGTTTAAAGTTTCAGAAAGCTAATGTCGAGATCATCGACATATATTTTTCCCAGAATTTATTTCGAAGTATTTACATACTGTTAATTCTGTAGAACTTCTAGGTTAGAATTTAACCATCGGTGCACAATACAAAATTTGTATGTGCCATAATTCCCAAACGAATTTGAATTCAGATGAGCCATAAATTTCAATATATTTTTTATGCTGAAATCTACAGGAAATTATGCATGAAAGTCGAGTTTGTATCGGTTGACTTTTTGGTCAACAGATCGCCTCGATTTGCGTGCCATGAGTCTCGAGTTGATAGAATTTAGTTTCTCTGGACAAAATTTAGGAATTAACATAAAAATCAGAATAATAAGATTAAAATAGGATTTTAGAGTAATTATTCCAGAATTAAAAATTAAAATAAATTAATGGTTATATTATTATATAGTTATATAAATATATATGTAAGTAAATGCTAATTGATAATTATGACTAAATATTCAGACTGTATGACCCTAGGACATCGTGGACTATCCCATACTTACCTTGACCATGTTGACCCTAAGAACTTGTGAATTTGTCTGCCTTGCGTACACTAACGTACTGGCATAGACACCTGTCAGTTGACTGACTGATTTCGTACAGTACTTGAAGACGCGACACCCGCGTAATTCAATGCGTAATTGACCGTATTAGATGACTAGTGTTACCCCTAGTATACCCCCTGATTCCAGTATAAATGTGGTTAAGTATGTGCTAGTGTAATGACTAATGATTCTATTATATTATATTTATGTGTACATAGGATATTGGATTGTTCTGCGCGATTTCTGGAGCAGGTTATTGGTACATTGCAGCTTCCTTGTCAGGCAAGTATACCTTGCCATTGTACTGTTATTTATATTCCATATGTTGCATGCATCTTTATTTTCTGTCTTTAGTTCATATATTTTAACTGTTATATAAAATGCGCGCGACGGTGACGTCGCGGTATGTTTTTATTTATGTATTTGCATTGACCTTGTTTATGAGACTACCCCATCATCATGTAGCATCTTCAGGTTCATTGGCCGTGACACAGTTATTACACGAGTTGTGAGTCTCATGTAGATCACGGACTTGCGTGCAGGTTGGCCTCCTGTACGTGTGGGCCGTGCGTTAGGAATAACTGCTGTTAGAAACTTTGCATGCTAGAAGACTTAGCAGTTATTAGAGGTCTATGGACGTAGCCTATTGTAGTACGGTGGTCCCATCCTTGTCCTTGTTTGGTCGGAGGATTGGGCTAGGGTACTAAGGATAGGCTATGGACCAAATCGTGTCATGGATGTGACATGCTTAGAGCATGGGGTGGGGAGAACAACAAGTATCACATTTGGGCTCCTTTGCACTTTCCTTGTGTAACCCGTACGCTCCGCCGGAGATGCGCGGTCATGATGACACCTATACTACTTGGCGGGCCTCCGCCGTTCAAAAGACGACGTGCGTTTGTAGGCCCCTGGATCTCCAAGAGAACCATGCCAATCCTATTTATGGCCAGATAGCCCACTTGTTAGAAAGTTGTTCTCAAACTGCATTCACATAGATGGTTAGGCGACCCCAATGGATGTTTATTTTCAGTACTTTATTGGCATGTGTTTAAGTATCTTGTTATGTCCCTCTGAGGACCTGGTCCGCTGCCAGGTGTACATGTTTCTTGAGTATTTGCAGGAGCGTGATTTGGATGGTTATAGATGCTTCGTGGATGTCTTCTCTTCGAGCCGTGATTGATAGCTGGTACTTATATTGTTTGAGTGAGTTGTACTTATATTGTATTTACTTTTCTCATTTGAGTTGGTAGTGGATTTGTTTCCATCCAACTATCATCCTTAGATACTTCTTATTGAGATCTAGTTTCATAGATACTGTTTATTTATCTCTATATGATTTTGGTGGATGAGGTTTAGATTTTACCCTATGACTTGTGACATATGTTTATACCACTTGTGGATTTTGTATTCATATTACAGCGTACGTATGGATTTGGTTTCCATATATTGGAGTTGCCATATCCATGCGGCTGGCATGCTTACGTGTTCCTAGTCCTAAGTATTTGGGACTGGGGCATGACATGTTTTTGTGGTGGCCCATGCAGGTCAAGAGCATATTGTCTCGGTTATGTTACTGTACCGAACAAGCCTGCACATAGGACTAGAGTATAGGATCTCATCCATAATTGACTATGATTCACCTTCCTCCTCTATGATCTATTCGAACAATTGTATCCTGCTTGATTCCTGTACTTCCCTAACAGTTCTTGAGTATAGCCTTTTGCTAGAATATAGGAACCCCTGTTATTAGGATGATAATTATGGTAGCACACCTATTTAGAATACAACGAGATTATAGATACACCACTAAGTTTAGAATATCTAGTAATCCTTAGAATTCCTTATCTTTAGAATTGGTTTACCATTACCCTTGATGTATTATGAAGACTTAAGAGTAGTATAGACATTACTAAAGTTAGTTAGAAGTTTTACCATAATGTTTGACCCTAGTATTGAGGAACCAATATAAAAAAAAAATTTGACTATTAGGACTGAACCTAATCTTCATAATTAGAAAGTATTGGAGAACTGTAAACTTATATCATTGTCTTGTTATTATTAGACAGCACCCTAGGAAGCCTAGAGGAATGTAATCAACACTTCTCCCTTGATCATACCCCGAACATAGCAACTAATACCCCACTCCCCCCTTAGAAAACCATGATGCTATCTAGAGCCCTCTATCTTTATTTTATATATTGTTTTCCTGCAACCATAGCGCTCGCTATTTTGCGAGGACTAATTACGTTTCTTCTCTTCATCTTTCAACTCGTGCCATCTGACACTTCGGATAGTAGGCCAAGTAATTTTATTCTTTGTTAAGGGCTTATAGTTTGCTAAGATTATAGTTGTAGCCTTGATTATGAAATTTTTTTTTATGCTTGGTAGTTAGAACTTGATAAGTTTAAGTTGTTTTGTAGATTGTGACCGATGATTAACCCTTAATTTTAAATCATGTAATTTGTACCCTCACCTCGATGCAAGCAAGATCCCTTTTCCCCTTAAAACGGCCAGTAACTCTTCTATCCTTACTATTGACACTTGTTCTATAAGCACCATGACTAAGATGTAAGATGACCATAACCTATGTAATAGAAGAGGATACCCCAATAAAGTACCAAGACCTCTTCTCATAGACCTTAACAGGAGCTTTTACGGTATCCTTAAGATAATACAATAGTAGTTAAATTATTTTAAATTGGGTGGTATACCTCACCACCTAGTATCATATAGCCCTTGTGATCCATTGATGAAGTGTAACAGAATGACATTAATTGTATGCTAGCAAAGACGACAGTGTTTATTCAGACAATAGAATTTAGAGGTCCTTGCCCCCATTTGGTCGACTAGCGACTTAGACAAGGAGGTTGTATGATAACTGTAGAGATTGTAGAGTCTTTTGTTATTATTGCTTATGTTGTTTTTGTTTTTGCAAACTTGAGTTATTTGTAACTTCTCTCATCATAATCCAGCATTATATTTTCTGTGCTACCTCGAATTATGCTGCTATTATAGCCTAGTTTTTGCAAGCTTATTCTTTATCAAGCTTGTTCATGATATATGTATTAATGGATGTATACATTAATACATTTCAGAATCAGTGTATTAAGGTCTAGCTAACCTTAGTGCGCTTGGTTCGCTCTTCGCATAACTACTTTACGTGGATTAAGAAATATAATGATTAGTAGACGAATATACTTGCCCTAGACATGTCTAAGCGTATCGTATCGGCTACATAACTGTACTAATACGGGCATGCGGATACGGATTTACCAAATAGGATTTCAGTCCACAACTGCCTTGACAATTCCCATTGGATTCCTTGAAATGCCTTGATCCCTATACTTGCATTCTATTCTTATTTATCGATCTACGTCTTTCCTTATTTCGAAAAGACAAAACATCTTGCTTGGTATAAGTTTGACATATAGATAGTACTAGATATCCCCATAGGCCAATCACATTGTTTGGTGACTACCTTTTATAAATGATTAAGGGAACATCATCGACGATATGTTTGGTGTTAAAGACTTTGATAATTTAATAGCATGATTAAATAATTTGGGACATAGTCTTCTTAGATATATAGCCTTAGATGATAGATGGGTAAATTCTAAGTTGGGTAGCAGTGCATTGGCAACTCGAGAGGAATTTCTTTTAGATTGTGATCAAGTAAGATTAGATTGGGAGATTCAAGTCACTTTAATTTTGAGAAATTTTAAAAGAAGGATTTAGATAATGAGGATTTAACGAATTTTTAAAATCTTGATATTGCGGACCATATATTTAATTTTTGAGCACATGATTTAAATTTTGAATATTTAAGGATGAATCATCGATTTAAATTTTGAGGATAAATATAAAATTTTAGACTTTAACAATTAGGGAATTAGATTTAAATTTTACAATTTAATGCTTGAATTAAAAGTTCAGTTTTGATTGTTGGGTCATCTATTTGAAATATGGAGGATGTAAATTGAGTTAAATATTTGAAGAGTACAAAATTCTTAAGTTAAGAATAGGTTTAAGATTTGATTAGAATTATTTATTGTTCAAAGTCTAGAGGAGATTATGATAATTAGAAATTATGATATAAATTTTGATGTGGGATGTCATATAGACTTGAGTCAGATTTGGATGTTGATTATTTAAAAATCGAGAAGAGATTACGACAGGTTGAATTTTGATTTAAACAGTAGTTATATTAATTTTGAAGTGATCGCGATAAATTCGAATAGATTTTGTTATTTAAATTTTTGGAAGAGATTGCGATTGACATACTTTATGTACGAATGTGAAGGATTTAAAAAAATTATGTCTTATTTTAATTTCGAGGACGAAATTATTTTAAGTTGGGTAGATTGTAAACTCCCTCACCCAAAATAGATATTTTGTGTATATTTTATATTATTATATTTATTATATATGATGAATTTATTTAGAATATGCTCTTAGTTAATTAGAAAATAAATTTCTATATAAATATTCATTTAGAATTATTTTAGGTTATTTTAGATTTTTGGAGATTTTTCTAGAATTTTTGGTAATTAAAACTTAGAATACATAAATTTCTAGGACTTCTATGATTTACTATATGACCATACTTGCATGTCGTTCCTACCAAATATTTATTTTAGTTTAAAATATTTAATTATATTTTTTGTAATTTATTTAGAATTTTAAGAAATTTATTTAGATTTTAAAATTATTTAGGATTTATTTGGATATATATAGTCTTAATATTAGATAGATACTAATTTAGTGTTAATAGATATTAATAAGATTTTATAAATTATTTGTATTATCTTTAATTATATTTAAGATTATAAATTATTGAGATAAATTCAAAATTCTATTCGTATTTAATTAAGTAGTGTCCACCATTATAAATACCTCATCGTTCATATTTTTCTTTCCCAAATTCCTCTCTTTTTCGTCCAAAAAAATAGTCAAAATTCGTCATAAATTCAGCTCATTTTCTACTAGTTATGACGAATTAAAAAGACGATATCTCCTAGCTCCGGACTCCAAACACGCTCCAGTTTTTTTTGTTAGAATGATAATGAGGTTAGCTTTCTGATAATATAAATTGTTTTTCTAAATTATTAGTATTAAATTCTGAAAAATTCATAGAGCACAACATGTCCAAAAATAGACGTGTTTCGATGTTTTCGCGATTTCGGGAGAACCAGAAATCAGAATCACGAACTGTTTAAAGTTTTGGAAAGCTAATGTCGAGATCATTGACATATATTTTTCCCAAAATTTATTTCGAAGTATTTACATACTGTTAATTCTGTAGAACTTCTAGGTTAGAATTTAACCATCGGTGCACAATACAAAATTTGTATGTGCCATAATTCCCAAACGAATTTGAATTCAGATGAGCCGTAAATTCTAGTATATTTTTTATGCTGAAATCTATAGGAAATCATGCATGAAATTTGAGTTTGTATCGATCGACTTTTTGGTCAACAGATCGCCTCGATTTGCGTGCCATGAGTCTCGTGTTGATAAAATTTAGTTTCTTTGGACAAAATTTAGGAATTAACATAAAAATCAGAATAATAAGATTAAAATAGGATTTTAGAGTAATTATTCCAGAATTAAAAATTAAAATAAATTAATGGTTATATTATTATATAGTTATATGAATATATATGTAAGTAAATGCTAATTGATAATTATGACTAAATATTCAGACTGTATGATCCTAGGACATCGTGGACTATCCCATACTTACCTTGACCATGTTGACCCTAAGAACTTGTGAATTTGTCTGCCTTGCGTACACTAACGTACTGGCATAGACACCTGTCAGTTGAATGACTGATTTCGTACAGTATTTAAAGACGCGACACCCGCGTAATTCAATGCATAATTGACCGTGTTAGATGACTAGTATTATCCCTAGTATACCCCCTGATTCCAGTGTAAATATGGTTAAGTATGTGCTAGTGTAATGACTAATGATTCTATTATATTATATTTATGTGTACATAGGATATTGGATTGTTCTGCGCAATTTCTGGAGCAGGTTATTGGTACATTGCAGCTTCCTTGTCAGGCAAATATATCTTGCCATTGTACTGTTATTTATATTCTATATGTTGCATGCATCTTTATTTTCTGTCTTTAGTTCATATATTTTAACTGTTATATAAAATGCGCGCGACGGTGACGTCGCGGTATGTTTTTATTTATGTATTTGCATTGACCTTGTTTATGAGACTACCCCATCATCATGTAGCATCTTTAGGTTCATTGGCCGTGACACAGTTGTTACACGAGTTGTGAGTCTCATGTAGATCACGGACTTGCGTGCAGGTTGGCCTCCTGTACGTGTGGGTCGTACGTTAGGAATAACTGCTGTTAGAAAATTTGCATGCTAGAAGACTTAGCAGTTATTAGAGGTCTATGGACGTAGCCTATTGTAGTACGGTGGTCCCATCCTTGTCCTTGTTTGGTTGGAGGATTGGGCTAGGGTACTAAGGATAGGCTATGGACCAAATCGTGTCATGGATGTGACATGCTTAGAGCATGGGGTGGGGAGAACAACAAGTATCACATTTGGGCTCCTTTGCACTTTCCTTGTGTAACCCGTACGCTCCGCCGGAGATGCGCGGTCATAATGACACCTATACTACTTGGCGGGCCTCCGCCGTTCAAAAGACGACGTGCCTTTATAGGCCCCTGGATCTCCAAGAGAACCATGCCAATCCTATTTATGGCCAGATAGCCCACTTGTTAGAAAGTTGTTCTCAAACTGCATTCACATAGATGGTTAGGCGACCCCAATGGATGTTTATTTTCAGTACTTTATTGGCATGTGTTTAAGTATCTTGTTATGTCTCTCTGAGGACCTGGTCCGCTGCCAGGTGTACCTGTTTCTTGAGTATTTGCAGGAGAGTAGATTTGGATGGTTATAGATGCTTCGTGGATGTCTTCTCTTCGAGCTGTGATTGATAGCTGGTACTTATATTGTTTGAGTGAGTTGTACTTATATTGTATTTACTTTTCTCATTTGAGTTGGTAGTGGATTTGTTTCCATCCAACTATCATCCTTAGATACTTCTTATTGAGATCTAGTTTCATAGATACTGTTTATTTATCTCTATATGATTTTGGTGGATGAGGTTTAGATTTTACCCTATGACTTGTGACATATGTTTATACCACTTGTGGATTTTGTATTCATATTACAGCGTACGTATGGATTTGGTTTCCATATATTGGAGTTGCCATATCCATGCGGCTGACATGCTTACGTGTTCCTAGTCCTACGTATTTGGGACTGGGGCGTGACATCAAAAGGCTAGAAATCACGATATAAACAATAATAGTAAAGCACATCTAAACTAAAAAGTAACAACCAAAGGTCCAGGAAAGTAAAATGATAGAAAGTAAAAGAAGTTTATGAAATCGGCAAAGTGTACTTGCCTAAAGCGAGCTCCCATCCTAAACCTTCTAGATTACCACCATGAAAGGGTTCAGAAACCATACTCCAGGTCTCAAGACCAAGCTCCAAGCTCAAGAAAAAAAGGTTGAAGAGAAGAAAAAGAAAGAGAAAGAAAGAAAACAAATAAAACTCAAGTACTATTTATAGAGAAATTATCAAAAATATCTCAAAAAGTAAAATAAATATCTGTCGGGCACTATACCGTAGGTATACTATAGTATACCGTTGGTATACCGGTCAGGTAGTAAAGTTATAATTTTAAAAAATTTTGAGCTTCCTCGAGAACCAATATAATATAATAATTAGCAAACAATAAGTATCCGCATAAAATACGAATATTATGAGACAAGTATCACAACTCCGCTGCTCCTCTGGCAATCTCAAACTCTGGCTCTCCTAGCTGTCTAAAGAACACTCTACCTCCACAACAATCAATGCTAGCATGATGCCTACTCAACCAATCCATCCTGAGTACTATATCGTAACTCGAAAGTGGCATTACGAGTAAGCACGCACTCAACTCCCGACCTCCCAGAATAACTCTTCGATCCTTGAAAATATCACTAACCAGGATAATGCTACCCCTAGCCGTGATCTTGCAAGTCCTAGCTAAAGGTTCAGCCTCTAAACGATGCTTAAGAACAAAAGATACGGATATAAAGCTATGGGAAGCACCAAAATTAAATAAAGCATAAGCTTGAAAAGAATCGAGAAAAATTGAACCTAAAATCACATCCCCTACTGTCTCGGTCTCCTCGACCGTCATGGGAATGCTCGCCCCTGTTGTGCACCTCTCTACCGCTGGTGGTGAGCGAATCTCTGCTGTTGTGTCTGCAATGTAGGTCCCTTCTGCTAGTGCTGGTACTCCCTGAACTAGAGCTCCAACATAAGCTGTACATGTGGAAGACATAGGACACTCTCTCAGTTGATGATCTACTGCTCCACACAATAAATACTAGTCCAACCTCTTCCTACATATATCAAATCTGTGCCCTGTCTTCTTACAGAACGGGCAAACATGAGCTGGCTGGGCTAGCCTCTTCATCTGCTGTTCCTGCTGTACTGGTGCTCTGATTAGTATAGAAAACTGATGTCTTTGTTGCTGGAAATGGGGTCGCTTGGCTGGACCCACACTGCTGCTGCCTTGAAAGATCTCTCGGTCCCTCTTTGGCCTCAAAACTCAGGTCTCTCTCGACCTTGTGGGCCTCCTTTAGGATAGCTGTGTATGTCTCATGGCTCAAGGAAATGAGAGCCTTCACCTCCCATCTTTGGCCATCTTTAAAGCGACTCGCCCGGATCTCTGGATTCCTCACCATGTAATCTATTTATCTGCCAATCTACCTAACTCTGCGTCATACTCCTCGATCGACATGTTCCCCTGTTGGAGGTTCTGGAACTGTTGCTCCAAGTCAAGTCTTTCTGTAGGCGGGAAGAACTTTTTCTTATACAAGTCCTTGAAACCCACTCATGTCAATCCTGGATCAGATATTTGTGGCTCATTCCGGAATAATATACTAGAAATGTCCAACATCTGTAAGCATGTCACCTCCACCTTCAGATCCTCTGATAGGAGGGATAAGCACATGACGCGCTCAATATTCTCCAACCAATCATCGACATATATAATATCCTCTGTCACCTTGAATTCGCAGAGACCCAACTTCTTAAAGTCTAGAATATTGCCCGAATTGGGCTGGGCACCCTGTGGCTGTGGAGGAGCCCCTTTCTCTACTGCTGCAATAGCCACCTGGTGGGCATTCTCAATTTCTTGTCTTATCACGTTCGTCTGCCGGTATTGCGCATCAACTTGGGCCCTCTGGGCCTCCATCATATCTCAAAAAGTGCAAATAACTGAGTAGCATCAACTGGCACTGGAGGTGGTGGGGGAAGTCCCTCGGAAGCAAACGAGATATCCCCCTGGACTGGAGAAGGAGCATCCCCAAATACGGCTGAAGCCCCCACCTGAACTAACGAGGAAACCCTCTGAGCTGTAGAAGGTGGAGTAGTAGCTGCCCTCCTCGGAGGTGGTGAAGTAGCCTACCTCGACGAAACCGCGTCAGAGAGATGGGATCTGGTCTTCGGCTGCATCCTGAAGATAGTTTCAAAATAAAGGAATTAATAGTGCGCAAGATACGATATCATCAAAAAAGGACAGTAATATTTCAAAGAAAGCAACTTATTCAAATTGATAAGGATAGTTAAAATAATAGATTGGAAATGTTCTAACATGTGATTGAGTATTCCCTCATCCTATATTCCCTATTCCTATTTCCTATAGCAGGCTTCTAGTAATACTCCAAGTCTGAGTACTATTTGATGATAAACAAAAGAATAAAACTAGGTTTATACGAAACCATTTCTTTGTTTGCAAACAAGAAAAAAGAGAGTACAATTAATCGTATACGAGGATGTTAAGTACAATTAAAAATGATTATGGGGAAAAATTGCTATAGGAGTCTGATCTGCGATCGATCACTTTGTCCCGTAGACCACACGATGACGAAGAAGTGTTGTAGAAGAAGAAGAAGCTTTAAAGGTTGCAAATGGGATTGAATTCTCGTTGCCGAAGTTGTCAATCAACACTCTCTGTCTGTGCTCTCTGCTCCTCTTTTTTGATCCAATTCTCCGACCTTGATCTTCTATGACCAGAGGTCTCTATTTATAGAGATTAGTCACAATAACTGTCCAGTCGACGTAGAAGCCAAACTTTAAAGAGAGTTACACCTTTTACGCGGCGGTTATAATAACTGCTATCCACGTTTGAATGATCTCCTGAATCCGCGTATGACACGTGTCCCATTATGAGGTAACGCGTATAACTGCTTCTCGAAGATCACGGTATGCAAGCTACGTAGGTAATTGCCTCTCGCGTAGAGATGGTTGGCGTAAAAGCCAAATAACTATCTCGTTGGCGTAAAAGCCAAATAGCTGCCTTGTTGGTGTAAAAGCCCAATAGCTGTCTTGTTGGCGTAAAAGACAAATAGCTGTCTTGTTGGCATAAAAGCCAAATTCTGCGTAAAACTGGATGCTGCTTGAATAATAGATAACCAGCATAAAAATAGCCAATTATCCTTCCTGACTGAGGTCTTGAGCGTATTCTGGGCTAAATAGCCTTATCACGTACCTTTGCAAATATAGCCTGAGTTGGCATATTTCGAGGAGATAGAATACGGCGTACTCCTATAGTTGAAAATAGCCTGGTTGGCGTATTTCGAGGAGATAGCATATGGTGTGCTCATATGGTTGAAAATAGTCTGGTTGGCATAAAATGCCAGGATGGTGATGTAAGCATATTAGTCACAGTTTTAGCTCTCCCAATGGTTTAAAAATAGAACCAGATCTCGTGCATTAAATGCAGAGATCTGCCCCCATCTCGTGCATTAAATGCAGAGATATGCCTCAATCTCGTGCATTAAATGTCGAGATATGCCTCGAGCTCTGTACGAAGAACAGCTTTTGATGTGGCATCTGATTTCGTCTCATCTTGAGCGTAAAGACTCATCTCTGCCTGTGTAGAATAGGCAGCGTATTCCTTGAACGCGTAAAAATGACTTATATCAAGGATATGTCACTAAACGACAGTTTGGGTCTCTGTACAAAATTATCATTACAGCCGTCCTATCGATCATTGTATAGTACTTTTCTCAGGAGTCAGGTTCACTAAACGACAGTCTGGGTCATCTCTGAAGCTCTTCTTTATGCCAAACAGCTCTGAGGGTCTGTTTTACGCGAGCAATTCTGAAGCTCTTCTTTACGCCACACAGCCTTAAAGCGCTGCTTTACGTGGACTTCATGCATGTTGGGATTTTTGACTGTATAATACACGTACAATTCCCCCAGCGTATTTCATGCTTCTACAAGACCCCCTTCAAAGTTTTCAAATTCCTCGTAATTTGAAATACTTTGAATGAAGCATGAAATGGTCAAATTTGACTCGTTCTTTGAGGCTAATTTTTCGGCAATATTTAAGAAGTTGTTGGGATTTGGTATGTTCTCTTCTGCCTATATAAAGGTAAGCGAATAAACCTATTTTTCTATGCTCCTTTCACCACAAAGATGGTTGCCGAGATTCATTGGGCTGACCTGAGAAAGAAGAAGATTATGCTCTTCCAGCATGTAAGGAGCCGTAAAAGGAGGCATCTTCGAGCAAATATCCTCTACAACGATGGATCATGGAAGGATATCATAGCTTCCTTTACTCGGAATAATCAGCAATTTTATATAGGGATTTGTCCAGAAGAGAGAAAGGGCCTCATTGGACCACACAGCTTGCTAGATATATTTTCCCCTATCATGAAGCTGGACCCTGGTGGGCAGCTTGGCCGTGTCTTCCAGTATTATGTTGGGTCTGAATCCCTAACATAATTCTTGAGCATGGTCGTCGATGACGTATGGAGGAGGGCTTGCATAATTTAAACTGGCCCAGTTTTGTATCCTCCCTCCTTTCACCACTTTCTTGTTCATCGGCCGAAGAAGCCGAAGAACTACCATAGAAGAAGAACTGAAGATCTCCATCAGATGAGAACCTAGCGTAATAGATTCCCGTCGTGATCTTGAATATTAATAAAAAATCCTTTGTAAAAATAGATTTCCATCATATGTAATCGTGATTAATAAACTTGTCTTCTTTTACACATCTTTGATTTGCCTTATTGCTATGAGGAAGTCTGATAATACGCAGCTTCAGCATGCTTGAGTAACTTTTTACGCCAATTCTGACAAATATGCTTCCCGTCACGCTCCGACTTTTACGTATAGAGGAAGATGTGTAAAAACTTTTTAGCATTAAATTGTCTTAAAAATCTAATTGTCATGCTGTTTTTGGACGAGGAGTCACATAGAATTCTGAGCTGTCACTTCTTTGATACGAAGAATTTCTGTTCAGAACATCATCTTCAAGAATTGCTTCCCGAAACAGGGCAAGAAATGTCCGTCAAACAGGCCATACTTGAACCTAGATGTAAAGGATTCTGGCTAGACTTCGGATTAACTTCCAATGGCCCAAGAAGAAGAGTCATCTTTAATGCTGACATCTGTGTGTTTCAGGCACTTGCAATGTCTTGTAACAAAAAAGGAGCATTTCTGCGTAAACCCTTGTAATTGGCTTTCTCGAGTATAAGACCCGAATTATCAAGATATGCGAAAAGTCATAGATCCGTAGCATCTGTAGCTTCTGAGCGTAAAATCGTAGATTTGTAGCTTCTTAGCGTAAAATCGTAGATTTGTAGCTTCTTAGCGTAAAACCGGAGATTTGTAGCTTCTGAGCATAAAAGCTTCTGAGCGTAAAATTATAGATTTGTAGCTTCTGAGCGTAAAACCGTAGATCTTTGCTCTGCGCATAAAATCATGGATCCGTTACGCAGCATGACTGTCCGCCTTCATAACCGACTATTAAAAATCGGATTTGGTTAAGGATTCGAAGAGTTATCTGAACTCTATAAATAGCCCTCGGTCGTGAGAGAGAAAAACTCTTCATCTGTCTCTGCAAAAACCCTTCAACTTTTTCTGAGAACTCTTCGTCTTCATCTCTTTTCTGAGAACTCAGATTCGCCATGGCACCAAAACAGGCCTCCGCTGCTAAGGAAAAGAAAGTCGCTTCTTCATCTCGCTCCACTGCTCAAGCACGAGCGACCCCTATTAGGCCGAGCAAGCCTCGTTCTGAACGAAGTGCTCCGCCGTCTAGCTGCGCTCTGGGCATCACAGGTAAAGACTTCGAGAGAAATAGAAAACCCTCCGTGCACGTTGTACTTGTATGCGCAAATATGCCCATATTCCTAACGTGTCAGCGTAAAACTTTATATTTTTGCAGTCTAGCGTAAAAACTCAGACTGTCAAAATTTGGCGTATACTACAAACCTTGTATTTTACGCACTGGAAGTAAAACTCAAATTTTGGCAATCTGGCGTAAAAACTAAGACTGTTAGGTTTTGGCATATACTGCCAACTTTGAGTTTTTTACGCACTGGAAGTAAATTCCAGCGTAAAAAGTCAAATTTTTGCAGTCTGGCATAAAAACTCAGACTGTCAAGTTTTGGCGTATACTGCAAGAGTGTAGCGTCTAGCGTAAATTAACTTGTTTTCTTGCTTCTTGCAGTGGACCTACAGATCCCCCTCTGGCTGAAGTGATAGGCTCTGCTTCTGGCTGAAGTGATGGGCTCTGCTGCTGGAATGCTGAATTCCAACTATCTGGAGGATTTGTCCCATGTGACATTCTCCATCTCTGGAAACGAGTATCCTCAAGACAGGGGAACTCTGATCTCGGCCCAGGGAGAACGAATGTTGCTGAGTATGATCAATGGGGAGCCTCTGACATACATATATGTGACTGAGTATAAGAAGCCAGCTTTCTTATTCGGGGATATGATTGATAAGCAATCCCATACGAAGCCCAAGAAGGAAGATTGGGTATTTACTGCTGAGGGCACGATCATGTATCTGCCAAAGATGTCCAAAGATTACCCTATCTCTGCATTCTTCCATGCCACACATCTCAGAAAGATGTCATAGACTCTGACTCCCGATCTTCATGGCCAGCTAGGAAAGATCTTTTATAAGAAAGGATTAAACTGAGGATCCTTTGTATGCAGTCCCTCGGGCCCTGTCATGCCCTTCAGAGGATTACTACCGGGCAGCGTCCCGAGTGAAGACACTTCACTGATCCAGCCGCTTCAAATAGCGACTTTCTGCAATGATTTTATGGGGCAGGGAGGAGTATACCCCAAGGTTAACCCTCGCACCAGTGGATGGCTTAGACCCTAGAATCTTTGATGGGCCAGTTTAACTGCATGGGCCCTGAAGCACTTTCAGACGGAGCTGAAAAGTATTGGCTTATTTGCGGCTGTGAGTGCCGCTAGTGTTGGGCTGCCTCTCAACCCCAACTTGTTCTTAGCTTTGATGGAGCGATATAACTCGCTCACTGGGACTTTCGCCACTCCGCTAGGTGAGTTGGGCCTGGCACTTCATGAGATGACAAATATCTCAAATTTGCCAATGGGAGACACTCCTTATGAAGAGTACGTTCCCACCGATAGGGAGCTGAAGGATACCAACCCTCGGGCAGTGGCAGTATACCAAGAGCTGATGAGCCACTACCTTGCATGTACCACCTTCTACGGGGAGCCCTCTGATTTAGCCCAAATTAACAAATGGGTATCCTACCTCTTCTTCCATCAGGCCAGAAATGCCAAGCAAGACAAGGTTGTAGATAGCAGAGATAAACTCTTGAACCCCTTGAGCATTCTCAATGCCAACACAATGGACGATCTTATTGAAGATACGGGGTCCCAAGATTGTGTTCTCAATGAAGAGATAGGGGGTTATCCTGCAGGAACCAAAGCCTACAGTTATATGAGGCATTGCCGAAAGCCTCTATCAAGAGAAGCTCAACTGACTAGCTTCCTTTCTATCTGGCTATGCTAATGGGTGGTTCCTGACATCGCGTCTACGGATCGCATTCATCGCAACACCTTATGGCCCGCAGTGCGTTTGGTATTTGGAGCGAGATTGGGCCTGCTCCCAGCCATGGGGTGCAGGATTCAAGTTGGCCTGAGGGCCATCACTGAGGGATTGCTGGCTGATGATACACAGCGTGAAGGATATCCCAGAGTGGAATTTCCATTCTTATATCTGATAGGATGGTTAATCCTTCACAACACCAAAGTGATGTCTCCCGGATCGGCCAGTGGTTCGGGCAATAACTTTCTGTTGAATTACAGGAATTCTTCTTGGAATGTGACTAGCATCATAGATTGTCGGCTAGTACTAAATTTTGCCCATAGTTGGAAGTTCTTCTGCATCGTCCCCTCTGTATATATCAATCAACAGGGGATGAAACTTAAGGATGCGGGTCAGGGGAAGACTACTCTTTCTCCTGAAGCCTGTTACTGGTTGGTCTGTATTAGACCTTCCTATCTGCTGTACAGAAGTGAGGACCACTGCTACTTGGAGCCTTATCTGCCTAGCCATTTTGCCAGGCAATTTGGGTATGATCAGTTGCATGTGGGAAATCCCATCACCAACTTCAAGTTCAAAGGTGGACTTATTGATGGAGCTAGAGGATGGCGGTACTTCATAATGGGTTGTACTGGAGCAACCTTTGCTGTGCCCGCGACTTCTCTCTCCACGGAGCTGTGCATCCTTCACTCGTATGTACAATTTTATGTGTCCATCAATACCTTCCATCGTGATTTTGATGTTCATGGAAGTTTTAGGATGCCCTCACATAGGTCCACTGGGAGAGAGGAGATACCATCTGTCTCCTCTGATGAAGGTGATGAAACCACCGGTGCAGATAATTATTTATTAATTTTACCGAGAGGCATAATAGCTCCGCCAGCAGAGCCTCTCATAATCTCCAGTAAACGAAAGGCTTCTACTCTGAAAGAGCCTTCCTCCCGCAAGAAGAAGCAGATCACCAGAGGTCCCAAAAGGACTTCCACCAAGGGGGCCTCTAGGAGTGAGCCAATTGTTTCCCCTGTTGGGGATGATTCTTTGATCAGGGGTCCTTCGCCTTTTAGAAAGGGAACCTCCACAGTTCCAGCTAACAGTGCTGGAGATTCTTTGCCCGCTACTGCTGCCGCTACCACCGTTACTGGTAGTGCTTCTAGATCGTCTTCGAGGCCGAGCATAATAAGGATCAGTATACCTTTACCGAGACAAATAATGGGCCTAGCCCCTCTTTCGTCTGTAAGTATCTCGAGTGAGATTCCATCCGATGAACCTCGAGTGGATCTGGGTGACGACTGAGATGACTACCCTCAAACGTCAGTTGGTGCACCCTCTTCTCCAGGTATGACAGCTTGTTTAGCATCATTAAGAAATAATTTAGCTATACAGGCTGCGGACGCAACATACATACCATCGACCTTGGATAAATGTTGTCTTCATACTTTCTTCAGGAAAATTAACATCAAATTGATATTGACTTTCTCTTATCTTATTTTCAGGCGAAGACATCTCTGGGGAGGGTAGAGTTGACACAGCTTCTGATTTTGTTGCGGATCCAGCTAATGAAACGGCAGCGCCTGACATCAACGAAGCATACTTTGAAACTTTTGCTCTTTCATCCGCAATATTCTCGGGTGTCATCCCGCCAGTAGCAGTTCAAATAACATCAGAGGAGGATAAACACACCATCTTGACCATGCCTCCTTCGTTAAGCATGCCAGCAACTCCAACCGTTGTTGGTGTCTCTTTATTTGTCGTGCCATCTGTTGAAGCGACGACTGTGGCAACATCCTCTGCCGACGTTCCAGAAAAAAGATTTATCGGTATTGCGGCCACTCCCAGCGTACATTTGATCTTTGCTATGCTAGTTGAACAATACACAAGCATATTCTACCTCACTTTAAAAGAATTGATATCCATGGTGCTGGAGAAGAATCTAGGCTTTGATGCTCTGAAGAAGTCCTCCAAGCTCACTATAGCGCCGATTAGAAATTTTAATGACGTTGAAAGAGCTGATGCGCTAGAGCAAATAGTTAATGGTTTAGAACAACCCATTAACGAATATTTGCAACTATCCCGAGGCAGCATCGATGACCTGGTTCAAGCTGAGTACGACTCCCTAACTGTAGAACTTGCTCAGCAGACTGAATCTTTAAACAAATCCATCCAGGAACAACAACAAGAGATGGAGAAAGAGCAGGTAGTATTGGTGGAGAGTATTCCTCAGCTGGCCAAGTGTTGCGCAGAATATGAGGGATACAAAGTGAGGGTTCAAGAATTGGAAGCTGAACTTGCTCAGACAAGGGAGAGGCTTCTCAAGGCATCGTTAGTTCTTGATGTATTTGAGGGCCAAGTGAAGACAGCTCAACAGAACTTGACACATGCGGGTGTCATCCACGCAAGTTTTGTTGATTCTCTGTCCGAACTATCTCTCTTGAGAAAATA
This sequence comes from Iris macrosiphon, assembly GCA_036927795.1. Classification (NCBI taxonomy): domain Eukaryota; kingdom Viridiplantae; phylum Streptophyta; class Magnoliopsida; order Asparagales; family Iridaceae; genus Iris; species Iris macrosiphon. Next base: position 211,531,894 of record JAYESA010000006.1, read on the forward strand.
CGAAGCAAGGCTGGAGCGGGCTCGTACTAACATCTTGAACTCCAGGAATGAGAGGATGGCTGCTTTGGCGCAACAGATTCGCGATTTAACTGCTCCTCCCCTATGATGTACTTTTTACTTTTTGCTCCTTATTTTCTCAAAGATAATAAAGATACATTTTCTGAATTTGTGGACCTATCATTTTTGAATATAAATGATAGGCTAAGATGAAAATGATATCAGAGGTAATATGAACATGATATACTTTCGGTAAGGTTTGGCTGAATGTAAATCTATTCAGGGGTAATATGAACCTGATAGAAGATAATCCAACTAAATTTGTATACAAAATACTATCAGAGGTAATATGAACATGATAGGTTTACAAATTAGTTAAGCATATCTATTTAGAGGTCACATGAACCTAATAGAATATGATTCATCTAACATTTTGTACGTAGTATCGCCAGAATAAGATCTTCGTCATACTCTATTAAGCAAAGGAGATCAAGCATAGTACTTTTTTTAGGGATTTGCCGTTGATAGGAGCCATTATCAAAACTTCGTTAGGATTGGCTCATCTGTAAGCGCCATTTGAGAATGTTGTTTCAATCACATAAGGGCCCTCCATTTCTTTGCGATTGTTTGGGTGAACTTCGGATATCGTACCAGAGGTAACATGGACGTAGTACAATACCATGTTTATTGAGGACATCCCACTGGGGGATCTTTGGTGGACCTATTATTTGTGGCGCACGTTGAGTGCAAATAGTAAGTTCTAAATAAGCCCTATCAGAGGTAATATGGACGTGATAGGTTTTGTGGGTAGTAAAGACATCCTACTGGGGGATTTTTTTTTTTTGGACCCATTACTTATTTGCGCACGTTAGTACAAGTAATAGGTTCGAGACAAGTCCTGACAGAGGTAATACGGACGCTGTAAAATATGACTCTGTGGGGGTAGTGGAGAGACATATTTCAGATGTAATATGAACATGACCTGGCTTTTTCTTTGCTGGGGAAAATGAGGATAGTTCAGAGGTAATATGGACATGAACAATTTATTTCCATTGCGGGCATCCCACTAGGGAATTTTTGTGGACCTATTACTTCTTGTGCACGATAGTGCAAGTAATAAGTTTAAGACAAGCCCTGCCAGAGGTAATATGGACGTGGCAGTTTTCGTGGACCTAACACCACTGGCGTAATTAGAGTTAAGTACGGGTGCTAAGTTAAGATGACAACCGATATGAGAGGTAATATGGACATCATAATCGATAGTCGAATCCGGAAGGTTTGCTCAGAGTTAATATGGACATGACAAACTCATCCTGAGAGAAATATTATGACAGAAGTTTAGAGGTAATATGGACGTGAACTAATGTTCGAATAACTCATTTGAGGAGTGATTCGTTGAGTGTGGTCTATCCGAACATGAAGATAGACCAAAAGATCGCTCCGCTGGGGAGATTGATGGGACGATAGCTCAGAGTCAATATGAGCATGGCTAGCGTCTAATAAGATTGGTTTGACTAGTCACTGCAGGAGTGCGCAAGTAGACCTAAAGATTGCTCCACTGGGAAGATTTTAGGGACTCATCATCCATTGCGTATCTGGTACTCTTGGATACGGATGATGGTTTCTCTTCTTTACAAGAATTTGTAACGAAGTAGAAAATATTGTACATAGGCACTTGCTGGGGATGAAGAACCAAGAGTTGATTCGAACATCTGGGTTGTGGACTTATTACCCATGCCGTACCTTAAGTACAGATAATAAGCTGAAATGACTAGCACTACCAGTGGTTATGCGAACGTGATAGTAGAAAGTCGGAGAGCAGAACTTTACTCAGTGGTGATATGGACATGGAAAAGTTCTGAAAATATCTTACTCGGAGGTATTGTGGACGTAGTAAGATATGACTTTGTGGGGGCAAATTAAAACTTGACAGAGGTACTATGGAAGTGACCATTTTTGTGGTGATAGATTTACTCTGCCGGAGAAAGTGGAGAGACGTAGTTCAGAGATAATATGGACGTGAACTAATCGATAGCAACAACCTGGGATATTTGTTCAGAGGTCACTTGGACATGACAAACTCAGCTGGGGAAAAATATTTGGATAACAGTTCAGAGGTAATATGGACGTGAACCGATGTCCAAAAAATTCACTGGAGAGTGATTTGCTGAGTGGGGATAGACCTGAAGGTTGTTCCTCTGGGGAGATTGATGGGACTCATCATCCTCCGGTACTCCTTGAGGGAGGGCAAGTTGCCACGTGGGAGTGAGATCAATTTGCCGTGACCGTTTTCCCGTTCATAAATACAAAGTGATGACTTTGGCGTCAATCAACTCCTGGATTCTCCTTTTCAGTACATAGCATGCCTTTGTGGAGTGATGAATGTACCGATGAAAGAGACAATATTCTGGGTCATCGACCTTACCAGCCCTTTCAGGGTATCTGATGTTGGGTAGCCGAAGTTTGTTTTCCTTCATCAATATATTGAAGATTTCAATGGTGTCATCCTCATTGAAGGAGAAAGTCTCCTTTGGCTTTCGGGCTCCCGATACTTGAGTCGTACGGTCTTCAGGGAAGATGGTCATAGTTGCATCATCTTCGGACACAGAGGGAATTCTACCCCCAGCTTTGGATGCTGCTCTATTTTGTCGAGGAAGACCACCCCCAGACATGTCATCGTCTGGTTCTTCTTCTTCTTCTTCTTTTTGTACGCCTTTGTCCACAGAAGTTGATTTAGAAGGACCTGCTTCTGGTATTACAGGATCAGACCCTGGAGGTTTGGAGTTTGCAAGAGATGCGGTATACCCTAACCCAGAACGAGCTCGTTGACATTAAGAATCACCATGCAACGGTATTCGTCTGCCTTTTTCATAATTGAGGCCTTGCTTCAACTTCAAATCATAACCCATGTTTTGCATAATCTTTAAAGCCTGTGGGCTATATCGGTGGACTTGTATTCTCCCAACATCAGATTCGCGAGAATCTTCTTATATAATTGGTCTATTCTGCATTCGACCGAAGATTATTTGATGTTGATCGTTGCGAGTAGGTGGAACAATAAAGACAGATTCTTCATGTGGCCCATATATCATGACAACATTAGATGTTGATGCTACTTCCCACATGATCTCACCATACTTGGTAGTTAGGGGCACTAAATCTTGATTTTGACCCCTATCTTTGGGTTTCTGGATCAAGAAATCACGCGAATCAGGAGAATTAACAGAAGAAGAAGAAGGCTTATTCTGTCTTTTTACATCAGTGGGAAGATGTAGATTAGGAATCATAACCCTTTCTCTGCCATAAGAATACAGCAGTTCACCCATGTGAGTAGCATACGATCCATCATCCTTCTGAGGAGCGTATTTTCCCGTAAAATGGGTCTTCTTTACACGGACAGGCTTATCCTGACGTAATTTGGGGTTTGGCACTGGTTCGCGTAAAACAGGAAAAGTCCTCAAGCGGCCTCTAATGTCACGCATAATCTGAAGAGTGGGCAACTTCTTCTCTTGTGGGCGTACAAGCCTAGCGGTTGGGAGATCCGCCACTCATTTTCCCTTTATGTGATCCCAGGGTCCATCTGCCTCATCATAGACGAGAGATGTATTTTTACGCGCAGGGCGCATTTGAAATTTCTGCGCGGGCACTGAGGCCTTGCTAGGAATTTTGTCTGCCACGTCACAAACGGGAGACGAAGTTTTACGCGCAGAGCGCGTGTTAGACTTCTGGATTAGTATTGGGGCCTTGCCAAAAGTTTTGTCTGCCACGTCATAGACGGGAGACGAAGTTTTACGCGCAGAGCGCATCTGAGACTTCTGGATTGGCACTGAGGCATTGCCAGAAGTTTTGTCTACCACGTCACAGACGGAAGACAAATATTTACGCATAAGGCGTATAGGCCGTGTAGTCACAACCTTGTTGATCAGAGGAGGAGAGCTTGCAGGAAGGGTAGAGGATATCGTGGGCATCCATACTTTACGCAGCTTCCTGTTATTCTGGACAGAGAGGGGATGAGAGCTACCCCCTGCACGAAGCATGTCTTCATAAGCAGATTGGTCGAATTGGACGACCAAAGTCTTCTTCGTCGATCCAATGGATACAGCATTGTGTTGAGCAATTGCTTTCTCGTTAGATGAGAAAGTCGTCCCCAGCAGAGTCGTCATCTTGTGTTTGATGATAAACAAAAGAATAAAACTAGGTTTATACGAAACCCTTTCTTTGCTTACAAACAAGAAAAAAAAAGAGTACAATTAATCCTATACGAGGATGTTAAGTACAATAAAAAATAATTCTGGGGAAAAATTGCTATAGGAGTCTGATCTGCGGTCGATCACTTTGTTTATTGGACCACACGATGTCGAAGAAGTGCTGTAGAAGAAGAAGAAGCTTCAAAGGTTACAAATGGGATTGAATTCTCGTTGCTGAAGTTGTCAATCAACACTCTCTGTCTGTGCACTATGCTCCTCTTTTTCGATTCGATTCTCCGACCTTGATCTCCTGTGACCAGAGGTCTCTATTTATAGAGATCAGTCACAATAACTGTCCAGTCGGCGTAGAAGCCAAACTGTAAAGAGAGTTACACCTTTTACGCGACGGTTATAATAACTGCTACCCACATTTGAATGATCCCCTGAATCCGCGTATGACACATGTTCCATTATGAGGTAACGCGTATAACTGCTTCTCGAAGATTACGGCATGCAAGACACGTAGGTAACTGCCTCTCGCGTAGAGATGGTTGGCGTAAAAGCCAAATAACTGTCTCGTTGGCGTAAAAGCCAAATAGCTGTCTTGTTGGCATAAAAGCCAAATAGCTGTCTTGTTGGCGTAAAAGCCAAATTCTGCATAAAACTGGATGCTGCATGAATAATAGATAACCAGCGTAAAAATAGCCAATTATCCTTCCTGACTAAGGTCTTGAGCGTATTTTGGGCTAAATAGTCTTATCACGTACCTTTGCAAATATAGCCTGAGTTGGCGTATTTCGAGGAGATAGCATACGGCGTACTTCTATAGTTGAAAATAGTCTGGTTGACGTATTTCAAGGAGATAGCATACAGCGTGCTCCTATGGTTAAAAATAGCATGGTTGGCGTAAAATGCCAGGATGGTGATGTAAGCGTATTAGTCACAGTTTTAGCTCTCCCAGTCGTTTAAAAATAGAACCAGATCTCGTGCATTAAATGCAGAGATCTGCCCCCATCTCGTGCATTAAATGCAGAGATATGCCTCAATCTCGTGCATTAAATGCCGAGATATGCCTCAAGCTCTGTACGAAGAACAACTTTTGATGTGGCGTCTGATTTTGTCTCATCTTGAGCGTAAAGACTCATCTCTGTCTGTGTAGAATAGGCAGTGTATTCCTTGAATGCGTAAAAATGACTTATATCAAGGATATGTCACTAAACGATAGTCTGGGTCTCTGTGCAAAATCATCATCACAGCCGTCCTCTCGATCGTCGTGTAGTACTTTTGTCAGGAGTTAGGTTCACTGTTTTGTCTGACAGATTCATTCGAGGAATACAAAGAGTTTCTCGTATGACTTTACGTTGCATTAAAGACAAACATATTTTACGCCGCAGGGAGGTGTAGTAACCTTTTACGCCAAAACAGCCTTGAAGTGCTGCTTTACGCGGTCAGCTCTGAAGCTCTTCTTTATGCCAAACAGCTCTGAAGGTCTGTTTTACGCGAGCAGTTCTGAAGCTCTTCTTTACGCCACACAGCCTTAAAGCGCTGCTTTATGCGGACTTCATGCATGTTGGGGGTTTTGACTGTATAATACGCGTACAATTCCCCCAGCGTATTTTATGCTTCTACAAGTACTACTACTAGAGACCTGCATGGGCCACAACAAAAATATGTCACGACCTGCACCCGGTGTAAGGGCACGAGTACGTTGGTACGTTCAGCCTATGCCGCAGTATTGACGGTAGTACGCTGTCTAGGTCAACAATACTATCTAAATATCTCACATAATATATATATATATAATATACCTGTCAATGATATCTCAACTCCAAAGGGAGGAACAATATGATAATATGATAATCAATAAGCAATCACATTAAAACTAGGGAAAGATATGGCACGATATGGAATAGACGAATAGAGTAACAAGTCACAATACAAAGTCTCAAATATATATATACAATACATCAAATATCTAAGATATGGTCACATCCAATATAATGATAAAATAACTACATCTCCTCGACAGATGATACTATGTTATCCTGCTCTAAAGGTGCAATCTCGGATGGCTCACTATCATGCGGGCTGTAGTATGTGGGACACAACTCCTCTAACCAATCATCTAAAAAAAAAATACAGTCAGGATTGGAGCGAAGTACAAAACTCTGAAAGCAATTACAAATACATGGTAGAAAATATATGACAAGTAACTAGAAAATAGAAATATAGCTGAAACTGACAATTAAATACAATATGAACTAGAAAGATAAATACAGGAAATATGGAATAAACTATAAGTAAAAGAACTAGAATATAATCTATGTTATTTAGAGCATAAGTTCAATATGTGATCGGCTTGGGTTGCACATAATTATTCTACGGTAACTCGATTATACGTGGAATGTATAATCATCATACACATGATTACGCTAAAAGATTGATCACATAACCAACTTTTACTCCCCCACCCTAACCAATACTCATGGATCCAATCATGACATATTATGCACAATGTTATAATAATAGCACATTAAGAACATGAGATAGTGTGAGTACATGAAGCACATGAATAAACACGAACACAAGAATACCCGATGCACACGATAAAGCACATGTGTAAGGAGTATCTGATACATACGATAAAGGGATAACATCTTCTGACGGGATCCATATAGTAACAGTCCGTGTAACCATATGTCAGAGTCATGTATCATAGTTCTAGAATAAGTAATATATACACTATCATATAATAAAAATTAACAGAGAAATATACTCGCATGTGGTCCTGAGCAAATAATATATCTCGGTATCCGAGCCGGTGTCACACAGACCTATGTATGAGATATCATGTCATTAGGGTGTAAGAAAATGATAATCATGCTAAATGAGTTAAAATATTCTTTCTAGGTTATTTCTAGGTCAAACTAGTCAAACTAGGTCAAACTGGCTACTTCTAGGTTGTATAAGTCCATATATAATTTATTGGGCCCATACCTTACCTACCTAGGCTATACTAGTTATATCAGGATACTAGAGTATCATACCTATTAAGTATCAAAAGACACACAAGTATATATATATATATATATATATATATATATATATATATATATATATATATACTAGTTATCCCTTAGTTAAAATTAACTCTATATTGATTACCTTGGTTATCACAAGGTAACTTAGACTAATATCAAACTCATACTAACCTATTCACTAACTAGTGTATATCTAACTAATACATACTAACTAACACTAACTCACATACAAAATATATTAACTCATATTCATAATGACACTTAACTAATATATCTACTTAGAACTGATATTAGTAACTACATATATTAACTGGTATCAAATGTATGTACTAACTAATATATATACAACTAACTAGATAATAACACTAATAATTACTAAGTTGACTAACTCATACTTGTTAGCACTAACTAAGATATCAAATGATACTCACCTATCCATATTGACACTAAAACTTTGCACACTTGATGCAAATGTCAGTATATACCCACACTACTCACCTTACTGCTATTGCTGATGTTCTAATGTTTTATATCATGCAACATTCCCCCCTTCACTAATCTTACTGCTGCCTAATATCACTATCCAAATAAACCTACAGACCTTACTCTACTCGAGCTCCACCACATCTGCACTTGCAAATCTCCAGCCACTTACTTGTGTTAAACTGAACACAGTGTAACAGACCTCCGTGCAAGAACTGAACCTACCTCAAAACAGATAGCCCGAGCCTGTCACCTATTACTTCCACTACAATAACCTATTGATAACCCAATTGCTGTTGCACAATGTGCAATTCACCCCTCGAGAACCCATACCCTTGTGCCAAAATGAATATAAACTGAACATTATTTGATACACAACTAATTTATGCACTTAACTTCACATTTCAGTGCCCAATTCACTACAGTAAACCAAAGCAGTGCAAACAGTGGACTGTAAACCACAACACAACAGGTACTGTTACTGATACTTGGTTTTTTCTTCCCCCTACAACAATCAATACCCTTCACTAATGGAAAAACTCAGCTGTAGCTGCTACTACTGACCTACTTATCACTGCAATCTCCCTATACCCTCAACTCCTACCTGCACACACACATGACTGAAGGCAATTCACTCCAACCTGTTTGCAATTTCAGCTGAACATAAATACTCTCACACACCTATGAATAAGACACCCACACATAACACACACTAATATATATATATATATATATATATATATATATATATATATATATATATATATATATATATATATAAGATACACATACACCATATACCTATATACATGCACACTAGTGTCAATTAATCAAACACCTAGAGTGTATAAATGAGATACTCATGATACACACCTACACCAAGCACAAAAACTCACTAATTCCCATGATTATCAATAATATGTATTAATAACAACTACATATGGCTAATATAATTAGCTACAAAGGAAATTGAAGAGAATTTACACTCACATGCACAAATTTCCTAAAATGAGTCCCTATATCACAGTGTATCCTAAAATATTATAATATGCTATACTCGTATCCAATTTGGACACGTAACTATCCCCACACTATCAATCTAAGTCTAATTAAATCTAATTGGCGCCTAATCACAAATACTTGGTGCACCAATCTCAAAATTTCTTCAAATTGGGCACAAATCTCTATGTAGAAGTCATAATAGAGGTCAAATAAATATAGTTCTTGTTCCTATGGGTAGTTCTAAGCCATGGAAGGGTTCCTAATGGTCAAATACATAAATTTGAGTCTAATTGAAAGAAAAATTCAGAATTATACCTATTGGAAGATGGATTCCCAATGAATGCTCAAATGAACACAATTAAGATACAAGCTCCTTGCCAATTTTTTTTTTCCAAGTTCTCTTGCCAACCTCAAGCTTCTATCTCTTTAGATGGTAAAATTAAAAGAAAATGAGAGTGAATTAAGGGAATTTGGTTGAGGGATGAGTCAATTTGGGAAAAAAACAAAATAAACACAATTGTGGATCTAATAGAATAGAGAATAAAGAATAAAGAGGATAGGGAGTATTCTCCCATCTTATAGTGACCGGCCCCTCTTTCCCCTCTTCCAAGCAATAATCAATGGCAAATATGCCCCTACTAATACTCATGTAGGTAATTAATTAGGAGGGGTATATTAGAAAGCATCTAACCTAATAAAAGTTTAATTAAATCAGCTAATTAATGAAGAGGTTGAGTCTAATGGGCCTAACCTAAATGTTGGAATCAATATGTCATAACAAGTCTAATTAGGTCCACTAGGAGGGTCAATTCAAATAAATAGGCTAGCTACTAACCTATAATAGTATTAGCTATACATATTATAACATGCACATTATTATAAATAATATATAACATAATATATATAATATATAAATGATAAAAATATTCCTATTCTAGAAATATGGTAGTGACATGATACGTCTTCTCCATGGGTGGAGCTGTTATATCGTAGAAGTCGAAGAAGCAAACAATGCTCTCTCATTCCTCGAAGGAGTCTGGGTTTTATGCATTGGAGGCTATAATAGATAAAGCAGAATGGCTTCGGGAGCTCATGTATAATCTTCCATTGGTTGGTGCACAGATTCCGGCGGTATCGATTTACTACAATAACCAAGTGACTGAAGTAGTAGCATCAAATAACCTCTTCAATAGTAAAAAAAGCATTATGCGGCTGAGGCACATGACAGTGAATGATCTGATAAAGACTGTCGTGATTGATGTTCGGAGCTAGGAGAATCTGGCGGATATGTTCACCGAAGTTCTCAAGCGCCAGTTGGTCGAGGATACAACAATCAAAATGGGCTTGAAGACATTCTGATATTGTGTCTTTGTAATTCTACCATAAAATTTTATGTTATTAGTTCAAAGAGAAATCTACAAGGCATCTAGCTTTTGTTTCAAAGAATGATCATTGACTAGAAGAATATCAAGAACAGTGGGTAGTCCTTTGAGACATTGAGGGATTACAGAGCCAGAACCATTGTTGTCTACTATTTGTTCTTTATGTAGAACAAGTCTTGTGGGAGGATGGCTTAGTGTCGACATCACAAAAGTACGGGAAAAAGAGGTACAAGAACTTTTCCTTTTTTGTATTGATTGTAATTGACAAACAATACAAAAGAATCTCCAATATGTGGGGTCTAAGTTCAAGAAAAAATAAAGATTCTGGAGAGGTTGCGACGGTGGAGATCGAGCACTATAGCGGCTCCTTTACTCCGTTGACAATCTGGGACCAAGGAGGGCGACGAGTCTGAAGCTTCTGTCCTCTTCTCATTTTCTCCTCTGAGCTGCCAACGTGCGTGCTCTTCTTGCCTTATTTTTCGTGATGGAGGCCTCTCTCTTTTTTCGTTGGAAATGCCCACTATTTATAGCTTTAAGGGGACATGCATGCGCGTATCTCATGATGCTGAGTAGTGGCACATGTTGCAATGAAAGGCACATGCTGTCATAAATTGCCACGTGGTCGCATGAGATTTGGGGTTACTGATGCTTATAACACTCATTACACGTGTCATAAGATGATTCTGATTGCACCTTGGGAGTAAGTTTGCCTGGCGCATGGAAGTCAATGGAGTAGTAGTGGCGCATGACATTGCTTGGCATATGAGAACACTTAGTATACTAGTGGCGCATGGCGCTTCTTGGCATATGGGAACACTTAGTACAATAGTGGCGTATGTTGCTGCTTCGCACAAGGGAACACTTAGTATACTAGTGGCCATGGCACTGCTCGGCAAATGGGAACACTTAGTACAATAGTGGCGCATGGCGCTGCTCGGCATATGGGAACACTTAGTATACTAGTGGTACATGGTGCTGCTCGGCACATGGGAACACTTAGTACAATAGTGGCGCATTGTGCTGCTTGGCACATAGGAACACTTAGTATACTAGTGGCGCATGGCGCTGCATCGTATTAGCGCATGGGACTCGATCATTACGACGCATGGTGTAAAATTTTCAAGCTTCTATATTTAGGCACCTTAATGAGTTCTCAGGCATTTTTAATGTCTAGTGTGCTTTACAGGAAGTACGGTAGTGTAGCACTACAAAGGAGCGTAAGGACTCCATGCTACAATGGTGTGACACCAAGATGAGGTTCCTTGATAGTGTAATGCCTCGACTTTGTGAGCCATGTAACGGTGGCGTAGCATCCTACATAGGCCGGTAGCCTAATTCTATAGAATGAAGAGTGGTAGGAAGCATTACAAAGAGGCCGGTAACCTCATGTTATAGCGGTGTGACACTACCAAGAGGTAAAAGATATAAAGCCTCCGCTATGCGAGCCATGTCACAGTGGCGTAACACTTCAAGGAAGCTCAAGGCTTCATGCTGGGTAGTATGGCACTACAAAGAGGCTGGGGCCTCATGCTATAGTGTCATGACACCACGATGAGGTGTGGCCTCGGCTTTGTGCCCTGTCATAGCGACTTAGCACCGTAAGGAAGCGCAAAGGCTTTATGCCAAAGATACTTTAAAGGAAGTCACCTAGAGTGTGTGGAAAGAGATATAGGCCGTCTCTTGAGAGTAACCTTTTAGAGGTCCAAGATACATACACCGAAACCAGGCGTGCACATGGTCTTTAATGTCCAACCGAAAGTACATATGATGTTATTGTGTGAGTGAAAAGAATTGTAGCTATGATACATAATTCAAGGCTTAGTCCATTCTTGTATCATACTGTTATTCGACCCATGCGGGAAGATTCAAGTTGAAGCAACATCTATACTAATGCATAATGGACAGTCATTGTGGGGAACGCTCAACCCATATATATTGAGATATATGGGAGATTGTTGGTATTATTTTCTTTGAACTAGTGAGAATAGTCCCACATTGGCTACACCACCAAGTGAGTATCTCAATATAATACTTTGTATGAGTTAAGGTATGCACATGGGGTATGGTGGGGCACATGGGTGTCATGTAGGGGTATTTTTATAGGAGAAAAAAATAATTAACTACTCAAAGAAAGCATTTATGTTTTTTGTCACTCTCTTGGGAATATTCCCTTAGGAGCTAAGCCCCAAAGGGGCTTAGCGACTCGGGCTCGGGCTCGGGCTCGGGCTCGGGCTCAAGAGCGCAAAGTGATGCTTTGTTGGCTTCATAGGCGCGTGGGCGCATGATCCCACTGATTTATGGATTTGACGGATATGGAAAGATATAATCAGTTATTCAGTTATTTTTTGTGGAATTTTAATTTAAATCTTTCGTATCTTTTCGTAACTAATTGGCGATTATGGTTTCCACTCTCTCTCTATAAATACTCTCTTCGTAGACTCTTTGAGAACTAAATACGAAAAAGGGGAGACGAAGAGAGATTCTGCTGCTATCGCCATTAAAGTCCAGAGTGTTCGTAAGAGTCCAGAAAAGAGGTGACAACGAGCGTTCAAAAAGTTCTATGTGAACTTGATGGTTCCTGGGAGCATATCGTGTGGGACGAATCTTGCTTTAATTAACAGTGATCTTTGTCACCCCAGTAAGCAGAGATCCTTCTTCTCCCTCCTCTTCTATTCTTGTAATCTATTATGTCCGTCTGCAACTATGATTGCAAAGAAGAACAGAGATAGTTTTCTGATAGTTTTCTGATTATTGTTTTTGTAGTAGCAAGTTGTAATCAGAATATTGTTATATTGTTGTTCGTTGGATCGAGGTATATCGGTGAGAAAACTTTTGTGTAAACTCCTGATCTCGACTTAAACTTTTGGTTCTTCCATCTTTGATTAAGCCTCGGGACTAACAGAAGTTTGATAGTTAATAGCAAAACAAATCATTCTTTTAACACTTGGGTTACAAGCTCACCTGACATTGACAGAGATTGGGTTCTTCAAGCCCCTTCTAGGCATGGGCGGAGCTACGCTTGGGCATGGCGTGGCTGTAGTCCGTCCCAAATTTTTGGAAACAAAATTAAGTTTTTTTTAAAATTTTCCCTTATTTTCTATTTTTTTTATTTAGATTTGAAGTATGAAAAAATTAAGTGATAAATTTTTTTTTAAAAAATTGATATTTTAGATAGTGCGATGCTAGTGTCCTCATGTCGTTCAAGCTATACCTAAAGTTCAGTCCTCCCTAAGTTTAGAGGCTAGCTCCGCCACTGCTTCTAAGGTGACAAGTTTGGTATCATAGTAAATGCTCTTGTTTAGTGGACTTGCATCCTAGGAGTTGGACGATCCATGGTAACAAATGCACTTGGAGTATCAAAGATCAAGACCACCCTTGTTCAATGGGACAAACTACCCAAATTGGAAATGTACAATGGTGATTTTCTTTCAATCTATAGAATATATATGACCTTTAGGCCGCCAAGGAATGATGGTTTTCTTCCTCCCATGAAGCAGTGTCAGACTTTAGATTTTGAGACATGAGACGAACTCTAAAAGTGGTGCCCTTAAAACTTAATGTTTATATAATTTTTTCGTCGATGATTAGAGATATATATGCAGTTGTACATCAGTGCATTAACGAAAGAAACAGAACCAACAAAAACCAATAGAAAAAAATCAAACAATTATTATAATTTGGTATATATACATAAGTAATTGTATATGCAATAGACTTGTAGGCATTGAATCACATGATCACATATGTAGATATGGTAATCAGTGAGAATATATATATATATATATATATATATATATATATATATATATATATATATATATATATATATATATATGATCTAGATTCAAGACACACAAAGATCGACTGAGGAGCGTGACAATGACGGTAGGGTAGAAAAGATTGAGAGCGTGACTATTAGAGCGACGGAAAGAGAGTATTTTGACAGTCTATTGCATATGTGATCATGTGATTCAATGCCTACAAGTCGATTGCATATATAATTACTTATGTATATATACCAAATTATATATATATATATATATATATATATATAACACACAAAGATCGGCCGGTGAGAGTGACAACGACGATAGGGTAGAAAAGATTGAGAGTGTGACTATTAGATCGACGGAAAGAGAGAGAATTTTGACAGGTACTGTACTATTTTTTTTTTATTTTGACTAAGTGACTTGTCTCTTGATATTATAGTATATGACATTTAAATATATCCTATAAAAAAATGTGGATAAATGAGTCTATTAGACTTTTGTTCAGAATTTAGCTTCCATACCATTAAATAGTATAAAAAAAAAATTGGTGCCCTCATCTTGTGGGCCTCATATCAAGTCCGGACCTGCCATGTAGGAAGAAAACGGCACAAGCAAACCAAATTACATATCATAATGGACCGAGGGGGAGTATCAACTAGCCATCAAAACCAAGAAGCTATGTCATGCATCGGTTATTCACTGACGAAAATGAATACAACCTCATATCATGTAGCACCCTTGAAGTTACACATAATGGTAACAGACGAAGTGATAGCCCGTATGAATAATATGCTAGTTGAAGAGTATGAACTCTTCCAAATGAAGAAATGTGAGCCTATAGATGATATGTACACTCGCTTTTACAAACATAATAAGCTCTATGAAATCTCTAGGAAGAGAGTACACGACTCCCGAGCAAATTAATTTGAAATTTTTTACGAGTCTAGCCACAAACTTGGATATCTAAGAAGTCATTCGGGAAGCAAAGATCTTGAAAAACTCACAATGCTGGATTTCATGGAGTCACCGAAAACGTACAAACCTAGCCGAAGAAAATCAAGAGGCATATGAGGTGGCCGGAAGAATTAGAGAGGACTAAATCCAGATCAAGATCTTGCTGGATGAACACATAAGAAAGTAATTTAGTCAGCAAATATTGATATATAACCACTATAGATATATTTCTTTATCAGCTCACTAACCACTATAGACTACTAAATTAGACATAATGAAAATCTTGCTAAAATGATTTCTAACAATTAGTTCTACTCTTCCAGGATTATGTTAGTTTTGCATCAGTAAGACTAAAGAACACCTTCCTATGATTGAGATTATAATGAGCTTGAATGGTCGAAAGCCTAATGTTGATACTCGCTATATATTGTCAGATCTAAGTGCTGAATACTAAACAAAAGCCATGGGATCTCACTAATATATACATGGATAAATTTACAACATATATAAAAGAATTTCTATTTGTTCTACATGATCTGGTCAAATTTTTAGGTGTTACATACATACACATACTGCTAAGTTACATCTCGTAGATGATCTCAACCCTGATTTATCTAATAATTAATACTGAAATATGTATGGCAAAGGAAACCATTATTTAAAAAAAGAAAACAATTAATACCACATAACTAGAATTTTTGCATGTGGGAACAATGATGAGTCCCTGATACATCTCATAATAACTTCAATGATTTGCAAAGATTGGAAATTATAATTAATGAATATGCAATGATGAATTCTCACCTGTAGGAATGATCCAATTCTTGCTTTGTGTTGGAAAGAAAGGTGTAAGGAATGAAGCCTGGTCCGAGATCTCTCTTCATGAAGACCTCAAAATTGATCAACATGGAAAGATCTTGGATCAAACTTCATTCCCAACACCCCCACTTTCTTTCTTCCTTCAAGATCTCTCTCTTTCCCATGATTCCTTAATCAACAATAAATCAAGGCTTTCTTCCCAATGAATATATGAATAAATATAGGAGGGTTAGTTGGGGGTAAGAATGGGGAGAAGAGTATTATATTATCTCAAGGGGGGGCATATGATCAAGGAAAACGTCATTTGTGTCATAAACAGGTGGGAGTTAGGGAAGATGTTGTCTTCTTCTTGATCTTGAGGTTCTCTTTCTTTATAGGAGTGAGGTTGAGATCAGCTTTTACAGGCTATCAAAGAGCACCTAAGCCAACATGGAAGATTGAGGGAGCGAAGGAAGAGAACATGGGCTTGATGATGGATTTTAATATAGAATAAGTCATATTTGAAGTAAAGCTACACATATGGTCATGGGTCTTGCTCTTGACAGTAAGAAAAGGAAAAAAGCAAAGGCAAAGGCAAAGGCAAAAGAGTCACTGACCAAAATCTAAGCATATATTTGCAAAGACCATTAGGTGTGGAGTATATATTCGTGGTTGCTTATTGATGGTTTGTAGCTGGGTCTTAGATTCGAGTCACGAAAATAGTCTCGAAGGCCCCGTACATCTTACATAAGCAAAAGCAATGTCACCCGGACACGAGGCTGTCGCTATTGGCAAATTTGTGCAATGTTTGTCTAATAAATTGCAACTGGCTAGTGGTTGGCTCCAGTTGGACATTTGTCAATTTAGTTTTGCTGTATTAAGTCGAGTAAAACTTTGATACAGATGGATGTATCAAAAAATTGCTACAACCACTATATGGCAAGTGGGTCTCTCTCTCTCTCTCTCTCTCTCTCTCTCTCTTTATATATATATATATATATACGTTTTACCAAGAGAGATGAGGGTCCATCTGTCATACAGTGACTGTATTTATACAGCCATCTGTATCAAAGTTTTATCCAGTAGATTTAAAGACTTTGAGTACGTCTTCCATTGTGGACATGTTTGCAAGATTACTCGGTTTACTTCCACCAGACTTTGTCATGCGTTCGCATCCACCGGGCCGGTCCAGAATATATATGCGGGTTCGGGTTGGTTGACGGAAAGTGGCTCAAAAGTCCGGCACGACTAGGTCACTCGAACGAATCGATCTGATTCAAACAGATGTAATTCAGTTGACCTGGTCTAGGCCCGATATGAAACCTACCTCCCCACCCCGAGTGGTTGTGCACTCGGGCCCCATGTATTGACCCCCCCCCCCCCCCACCCGGCCCCACGCCCCACCCCCAAACACGGTGACAGTAGCGGGCCCCACGCACTGACCCCCCTCACATGCGCCAAGCACTCGTGGCCGACCACCCCCTCCCCCCCCAACGAGTCAGTGACGGTTGGGGGCCCCACACGATTGAATGTTTTTTATGGGAGGTTAAATGTCCAAATTATCCCCCATTTAATCGTTTATTAAACCGTTAGAGTGGTATTTTTGTCATTTACCTCTCCAACAACCATATTATCCATTTGGGGCTATTTTTACGAAAATATTTATAATTTTATGGCCGTATTAATCCGTTTGAAGGGTATTTTTGTTATTTTTACTAAAAATGACCAAAATACCCTTCTAACAACTTTATTTTAAGGATATTTGGGGTAATTTGACACCCGAAAATTTCTATAAATAGGACATAATTCCTCCAAAATTACCGTAACAAAATTTCTTCCCTCTCTTGTAATATTTACAATTAAGTGAAATTTTTGAAGATTGATGTAACAAGTAACAACTTGTTAAGGATGTCCCATATAGATAGAATTCTACTTATTTAATGTTAAAATATTATATTAAATTTGAAGATGTTATTACACATTATAGTAATGTTAATTCAAGTTTTGATTTTTAAGTAACTGAATATGATTGGTTTGTTCCTAGTTCAATTTATGAATTTTTATAATTATTTTACAATGCTACATGTATTTTATCTAGTGTTTATTATCCAACTTCTCCTTTAGTTTTAACCAAAAATATTAACACATCTCATTTATTTTCTATATATAGAAATGCTCCCGGTTTTTATTATGATGTTCCAAAATGGAGACAAAATTTCTAAAATTTTGGCGTGATATTCCTCTTTTATATTGTTTGGCTTCAATTTTTGATCCTAAAATTAAATTAGATGTTGTATTTATATTGTAAGACAATTTTAATGACAATATAAATGTTGAGATATGTAGCTTAAAACTAGAAATTAAAGAAGTTTTAGATAAATTAATTACTTTATATAAAGAAAAAGTTGTATCAAGCCGACCTGGTACAACCGTTCAAGGTAGTAATAGCTCTGGTTTAATGCCTAAGCTATCTCATGCTAGAAGTATACTACAAAGAAAGAAAGAAAAATAATATTTTCTAGCAAATAAAGAACTGTTCTTGTATTTAAATTCTTATGATGAATAAAATGATGATTCTGGATCGTATTTTTTAAATTTAGAATGGCGAAAAAGATACGAAAATTTATCTTATGCTTTCTTCTTTAGCACGCGATATTCTAATGGTCCCGCTGTTCACAGTAACATTGAAATCTTGTTTTAGTGTATGTTTAAGAATGTTAGGCAAGAAGAGGAACAAGATGCTGCCAGATATTTTGAAAGTTTGTATTTGCGTTCAAGATTGGGTTCGTTCGGAAAAATGAACTCAATGTTAATTGAGAGATGAAAGTGCCGACATTAATGAGCTGGACTTTTAGTCTCTTTCTCTGGACAACCCTACTGGAGGAGGAGGAGGATGAGCTGAGCAATAAACTAGACGGAAGATGAAAAATAGAAGATTTTTAAATTTAGTTACAAATTTTATGCAAATAAAATGGTTACTCTCATTTTTGTAAGTTAATAAAAAATATTATATAATATTTTAATTTTAGTTACATTAATAAAATTTATTTTCTTCTTTCCTCATATTTATAATTTTTTATTTTTTTACCTAAACCGGTTCAACCCTGAACCGACACTGAATTGGCCCGGACCCAGCCCAGTTCGTCCCGTCCCACTCTCGATCGAACTAGGGTCCAAGTTGGATTCACCCCTCTAGAGTTATGCTTCGGCACTAAAAAATACATTAATATAGCAACAGAACTGAATGACAAATCTTGTTCCTTCGCCGATATAGCAACATATCGATGACTGACTAGCGACGAAATTATTTACATGAAGCACATGGCTATATTTTCGTAGCTAGTATGTCACTGAAATGTTAATATTTTTGTAACGATGAACTAGTGACATATGCTACCAAACGTTATACTATTCAACACCACTCTTCCTCTTCATTTCACAATCGAACCAAAAATTTGGCTTCCCCCCAAAATCTCCCCCCTTCTCAACTCGAATGGCGCCTCCCCTTTATTCTTGACTCCAGCATTCCCCCTTCCTCTTTCTCCTTCTCCTCTCCGATTAGTTGAGCGGTGTCTCCCTCCTTCTCGACTCGAGCGACGGCTCTATCTCGACTCAAGCAGCAACGACGTACAATAGCAGTGTGGAGCACCCTCCTCCTTTTCTCAATCAGGCGCCGAGCATCCCCCCTCTTCCCCCGCCACAGGTAATGCCCTAAAATTTTCTAATTTGCTAACAACATTCTTGTCCCAAAATTTTTGCCCGACACGAGACTAGACCATGTAGAACTGTTTGTGCCCGACACGACACAAGACCATGTCGAAGTCCCAAAATTTCTGTATCAGGTCTAATTTCCAAAATTCTTGTACATGACCATGAAAATAGCTAGGGCTAGGAGGGAATGAATGCTTGCCATTGGGATAGGACTACAGTGCTAGTTTAGAATGGAAATTGATTTGTCAATGGAAACAAGCTAGGGCTAGGAGGGAATCACATGACCATGATTGGAAAAATGACTGACCAAGTATAGATTTATAGACATGTCAATACTATCTCATGTCTAGAATATAGCTAGGGCTAGGAGGGAATGAATGCTTAATGTCACTACTAGAAAAAGCGGGATTAGCGACGCATTTTAGCGACTCCATGTAAAAACGTCGCTAATGAAAGATAAATTAGCGACTCCATGTAAAAATGTCGCTAGATGTCGCTAAATGGCGACATTTAGCGACGTTTAGCGACTTTTATTAAGATTTTAAAAGATTAGTCGCTATAAGTTCAATTAAGGTCACTAAACGTCGCTAATATATCTAATTTAGCGACGTTTAGCGACGTATTAAGCGACGTATATATTAAAAATATTTAGCAACGTGTTTAGCGATGTCTATGACGTTGCTAAAGCTTATTTTAGCGACGTTGTTATTTGACGTCGCTAAACGTCGCTAAATTTTGGTTAATTAGGGCTCAGTTTTCTTTTCCCCCATTTGTCGAAATTTTTGAAAGTTTTAAAAAACTTTCGATTTCCCCCACCCCCTCTCCGGCGACCGGCTCTCCACGGTGGCGGCTACTCCGGCATCCCCCTCCTCCTTCTCGAGCTCTAGGTAAACCCTAACTCTCTCTCTCTCTCTCTCTCTCTCTCTCTCCCAGGGCACACATGTGACACTGACACAACACACACTTGACAGACATGACACACACACACAGACACTGACAGACACACACGACACACACACACAGACACACACACACACACTCATACAGACACTGACACTGATACAGACACGACACACACACACACACACTGACACAAACACTGATCAGGACCTAGGGTTAGGGTTAGGTTTTTTGACCTGGGGTTAGGGTTAGGGTTAGGGTTAGGGTTTTTGATCAGGATTGATTCCTATACATCTATTTTATTCAATATTGTCAACTATTAGTTTATTTATACAATATTTGATCTATTGGATGTGTCCATGTGAATTGAGGGTTGGTATCATGGTGGTGTGGTGTATGGAGGATGTATCCTAGAGTATCTTGGTGTTGCATACCAAATGTTTGTGAATTGGACTAGTGGTTGTGTGTGTGTGTCTATTTATGCCTTAGAGTATCATATGATATGTATATGTAAATTGGTGTATTATCTATTTACATATGAGAGAGTATATGCATATATAGGTAAATCTTGATATATATATAGATCGGTATATAGCTACTATTATCTGTGTTGGTGTTCATAGTGTCTTCTAGCTATGCTTGATGTGGGAGAGGGTAGAAGAGTCGAGTTGTGTGTGGGTGTCACTACTGAACTATGAGGCTTTAGGAACTGAACTCAATCCAGTTTGGCCTAGTGCATTAGGCAAGCTGGCAATGTGTTGCAGTGGTGTCGGGTTGGCACTATGAGGAGGGGATTGGTTCTTGTCATCTTATGCAGTGGGAGAGTGTTGGTGCACACTTGAGCATCATCAAACACATGCATGCTTGAGCAATGGCAAGGCAGCAGCAAGCGCTGCTGTGAGTCATGGCAGTAGCTAAGGGCAGTTGGAAACAACTAAGTGAAGGAAAGATTTAGCCACTACAGCAGCAGTGCAAAGTATCAGAGGTTGTAGACTTAGTTAGGGTCTGCAGGCATGTGTTTGAGTTAAGGTATAGCCAAGTATCGGGTAGGTGTTCACAGGTCACTTGTTGCATGCCAATACAACCCTTAACTGTTACTAAAGTATCAGTTCCTCTATTTGAGACTCATATATATATATAATCATTTAACTGGTAATAGGGGATGTGGGTGTTGCATGACTTGGGGACACAAGTATTGAGGAGTGTAATGTTAATGGCATAGATAGGTGATCAGTGGGGTGAAGATGTCTGTGGGTGCAGAGACATTTCAGCAACAAGTAGAGTACAGACCTGTGTGATGAATGATTTAATTGGCAAGAGTGATCAATGCAGTGCAGTTCAATTAGAGCACAACAGTGCTGTGAAGTGAACTGATACTGTGGTATCAGGGAGGAGTGACTGCTATGGGTTGTAGTCCAGTGAGCAAGTATAAGGATGAAGTGCAAGGTGCCAGGCCATGGGGTTGCAGTTTGGGAGTGCAGAGTATTCAGGTAAGAGGCTCTCATTGTGGGTAGTAGAGTACTTAATATCAAAGCAGAATATCCTAGTAGTCCAGTATCAAGTGGGAGTAACAAGTGACTGGGACCAAGGTATTATTGTGACATACATTTATGAGCTAAGATGTGAGTTGGGGTAAGGTAGAATATTAGTTAAGTTATACTAGTAGTATTTAGTATAGCTAATATTAACTAGTATACTTAGTAATAACTAATATTAGCTAGGCATTAACTAGTATAAACTAGAATACCTTAGTACGACCTAGAAGACATAGTGTAGCAAGGTATTAACCTAGTATTGACTAGTATAAACTAGTATGGATCTAGAAGTGGCTTAAAAATATCACCATTAACTAGTTAACCATGTTTATCATTTCAAAACACTCATTAACATTTATATTCCATATCTAGGGCTCTTGGACTCCAGTTTGAACATTGTTCACTGTTCATTCCTCAGGACCACAGACGAGTACATTCTCTGACAGTTTTTCTTTGATAATTACAATGATATCAGATTTGTAGTGTTATACTTGATTCCTGACACGATGGTACACGGGCTAATATATATGGATTCTAGTCATAAGGAGTCGTGAATGATCCATTGTATTAGTCGGGGGATGGGAAAATGTTTGTTGATTATGTGATCATACCCCACATACTTGTGCATAGCTCACCCTGATAGGTGTATGTGTTAGTTTTATATGTTAATACTTGATGACTGTTAGTTGATAGGTGTATGTGTTAGTTTAAATGGTTAGTTGTTTTGAATATTGCTTATTTTAGACTTTGATAAATGAAAGTATGTATTATATCAGTTATGATTTTTATAGTACGGTTAAGTTATGAAGTTAGGTAATAAACTACTGTATGTAATGATTTATATGATACATACTGTCATTTTTGCAGAAGTATCTAGAAATGGATATGAATTACTATCTGCGTCATCGTTCGTGGATGTACAACCGTCATCCTGATGACATGTGCGGTGTGCGGGATGAATTTATTGAGGGTGTACAGCAGTTCCTGTAGTTCGCCAAGGCGTTCCCTCAGTACATGGACTGTACCAAAATTAAGTGTCTGTGTGTGAGATGTTGCAACAGGAAATATCATCCAGAAGTGAAAGTTACATATC
Source organism: Iris macrosiphon (assembly GCA_036927795.1). Taxonomy (NCBI): domain Eukaryota; kingdom Viridiplantae; phylum Streptophyta; class Magnoliopsida; order Asparagales; family Iridaceae; genus Iris; species Iris macrosiphon. The sequence continues at coordinate 211,554,747 of JAYESA010000006.1, forward strand.
ATTTGTACTCGAAAGGCCTTGTATCTCTAGCATCGGAGTCGAAGCCCTATGTGGAGCCGTATATGGATGTCCACGACCACGATGCTTACGACGACGGGTTGGTGAACATGGTTTATGATGGCGGGGCCTAGTTTTAATCCGAAAAATTATGATGCGACGAGATCTAATTTTAATCCGGACAATTATGATGCAGCTGAGGAGGCACCGAATGTCGATGCTGCAAAGTTTATGGAGTTGCTGGAGAATGCAAGGACTCCACTATATCCTGGTTGTGAGGATCATTCACCGTTGGAGGTGGTTACAAGATTATTGAGCATCAAGTTTGATTTTAACATATCCCAAGAATGTTATAATCGACTGATCGATTTGATTATAGAGATCTTGTCCGAGGGTGCAAAGTTGCCTAAAGACTTCTATCGATCTAAGAGGATGGTGAGATCGCTTTGGATGGGATACGAAAAAATCGATGCATGTCGCAACGGGTGCATGTTGTACTACAAAGACGACAAGGATGAAGATGCGTGCAGATTCTGTAGTACTGATCGCTACAAGGCCACTATTAGAGAAAAGTCTGTCGGTACAAGAAAGCCTACCGATTCGATGTACTACTTTTCTTTGACACCGCGGTTGCAGCGGTTGTTTATGGTTAAGGAGACTACAGAAAACATGAGTTGGCACAGGCGAAAACAGATCGAAGGAGTATTGGATCATCCATCCGATGGAGAAGCATGGAAGCACTTTGATCGAGAGTATCCAAATTTTGCCGAAGATTCGCGTAATGTCAGATTGGGGCTCTCCTCTGACGATTTTACCCCATTCGGACTTTCGGGCTCCCAGTATTCGTGTTGGCCTGTGATCGTCACTCCGTACAATCTACCGCCTTGGATGTGCATGAAGACTCCGTATATGTTCCTAACCGTTATTATCCCGGGTCCGAACAATCCGAAGAGGAACATCGATGTGTATTTACAGCCTTTGATAGATGAGTTGAATCAGCTGTGGGAAGTAGGTGCCAACACGTACGATGTTTCTAGAAAGCAGAATTTTTATATGAGGGAAGCACTTATGTGGACCATCAACGACTTTCTGGCCTATGAAATATTATCGGGATGGAGCACCCATGGTCGTCTCTCATGTCCGTATTACATGGACCGTACTAAGGCTTTTCGTTTGAAACACGGAGGCAAACCGTGCTTCTTCGATTGTCATCGATAATTTTTGCAGAAGGATCATCCGTACCGGAGGAACCAGAATACTTTTCGTACGGGAGTTGTAGAGAAGGCCAATCCACCGCCAAGGTAGCCCGGATTCACGATATGGGAAGAGGTAAAAGATTTACCAAGTGCTATCGAAGAGCCTGCTAAGGGGTACAAGTGTGACGGATTTGGTCGCACCCATAACTGGACGAAGAGGAGTATATTCTGGGATCTGCCATATTGGAGCACCAATCTGATCAGACATAACCTTGATGTCATGTATATCGAGAAAAATGTGTTTGATAACATAATTAATACTGTAATAGAGGTAAAGGGGAAGACGAAAGATAATCCGAAGGCCAGGTTGGACTTAGAAGAAATATGTAGACGTCCTGTATTGCATTTGATAGAGGAGGGGAATGGAAAGTTAAAGCAACCTAAGTCAGTTTTCTCACTGGAGAAAGAGGACAAATGGAGACTTTGTAGGTGGATTCATGGTCTAAAGTTTCCAGACGGGTACGTATCGAACTTGAGAAGATGCGTCGACCTCAAGGAGAACAAACTGGCGGGTATGAAGAGCCACGATTGTCACGTATTCATGGAGAGGTTAATTCTGATTGCATTTCGGGAATTCTTACCGCAGGTCGTTTGGGATCCATTGACAGACCTGAGCATATTCTTCAGAGATCTTTGTTGTACTAAGTTGCTCGTCAATCATCTAGAAAAGCAAGAGAAGGACATTGCGGTAACACTATGTAAGCTCGAGAAGGTGTTTCCTCCTGGATTCTTCGACTCTATGGAGCATTTGCTAATTCATCTTTCCTATGAGGCACGTGTTGGGGGTCCTGTCGGTTATCGGTGGATGTACCCCTTCGAGCGGTATCTGAATCACCTAAAAAGAAAGGTAAAAAATAAGGCACGGGTTGAGGGCTCTATTTGTGAAGCTTATGTTCTCGAGGAGATTACAAACTTTTGCTCGACGTATTTCAAACCGCATGTTGCTACTAATAGAACGAAAGCTCCGAGAAACGACGACGCATATCAGGAATCTAATGATGCAATACTCAAAATATTCAATGTGTCCGAAAAGACTTCAGGAAAAATGAAGAAGAGATATTTGAATGACGGCGAGCTAAGGGCTGCTCAGTTGTATATATTACTCAATTGCGACGAGGATGAAGTGGAGAAGCTAGAGGGGTAAGTAATTAATACGTCCATATTTACATCATCTCAATATAGTAGTATAAGATACTATTATGCTACTAATCAGCAGTTGCTTCATTGTTTTTCAGCATATATAATGATGAGTTGAGGTCGGTTAGACCCTACATAATAGACGAAAAAGTAGAACAAGAAATGAGATGCCATTTTCCTTCTTGGTTGAGCACATATGTAAGATGCTTGGTAATTACTTTTTATTTCTGCACTTGTAAAACAAATAACTTACTATCGCTACTTTGGTATTTAGGTCGATCATCTAATAACACCCGAGACTGAATCCATTAGAACTCTAGCCAAGGGACCAATTACTGCCGTTAAAATATGGCCAAGTTTCTGTGTGAATGGGTTCAGGTTCAAGTCAACAAATGCTCCAATCAGAGACAGCTTTCTGGATCTTGATTCCACGAAAAACAGTTATTTGTGTATCAAATCTTCAAACTACAAAGACGTCAATCCAGACAATAATTTCTTTGGCATCTTACGAGAGATTGTGGAGTTGACATATAATTATGGCACATAACCTGCTAATATCGTGCTATTCAAATGTGAATGGTTCGATCCGATTCAAGATCAAGGTTGGAAAATTAACAAATATGGCCTTGTGGATATAAACTACAAGCGTAGATATCAAGGCTACGAACCATTTGTCCTATCAAGTTAGGCTCAGCTCGTGTACTTCACAACTTATCCTAGACGGGGGACAGCGAGGTCGGATTGGTGGGCAGTATGCAAGACTAAAGCTAGAAATACCTTTGACATTGATGAAATAGCTTATCAGGAGGACGATCTATCTCTTGTAATAAATATTGTAGATGTGAACTCAACGGAAGTTACTCATTACACGAGTAATAATGTAGAAGATGTAGAATTATCCGAAGAGGAAGACGAATTAGATGAAAGTGAAGACGAGGAGGAGGAAGAGGAAGAGGAAGAGGAGGACGAGGAAGGCGAACAAGATAAATTTTCTGAAGATGATTGAAAATAATATATATTGCTTGTAGAATGTAACTATATTTTGACTGTAGAATGTACTATTTTAACGAATATATGTATTATATTTTGACTGTAGAATGCTTTGAGATATGCATCACATTTTGACTGTAGAATGTACTATATATTTGTGTTTTTCTATATTCATCATATGTTGTTATCAGATATGACAGGACGACGCGGAGGATTCGGTCCGAGGTAGACAGAGTGCTCCTCCGATACTGCCTATGCTTGGTTTCGGATCATCGTCGCCCAGTACTCCAGTATATCGATCACTCACATCTCCGACTGTTGGGACGAGTAGTTCCAGACGTGATAGTACACCCTCGTCCAGCGTTCCTCCTGCTGACGGAACCATGGGGACATATGAGCATGTCGAGGAGGTCGTGCCCACGTTGTCCCAGCATCAGCAAGATCCTCCATGCGCAACTCCTGAGGAGATAAGGACAAAGATTTGGGCCGATGGTACAAAGTAAATCAATTAGATGGTTTAGTATAATATATACTGTGTATTTCTTTATTCATCGTATATTGACTTTTTTGATCAAAATAATTATCTCTGTATAGATATCGTCCATCGTCGGTTCAGAGACGCCTGGGCCAATTTCTGAGGAACAACTACGGTGGCCCTTGGATCAACTACTCTGAGCTCCGGAGGAGAGGAAGGCATTCTGTTTTGCGCACTTCCAGGTAAAAGTATATTAAATAAATTTTCTAATTTATGCATATTATATAACTTATCCGTGATGCTCACTTACTAAATTATTTATTGTAGCAAACGTATTTCAATCCTCCGTACTGGGCCGAGTTGATCGAGCGGCTCTTTTCTACCGTGGCCGCCAAGCTTATCCGAGATGCTCTGGATGACCAGAAGGCTCGTGATCGTGCTAGAAAACTGATCCAAGGTTGGATCACGCCTAAGCAGTGGACTACGATGAGGGCTAGATTCGACGATCCGAGTTATAAGGAAAGGTCTGAGAAGGCCAATGCGGTTAGGCGGAATGCTGCCAAGTGGTGTGGTGGCTCGATTCCGATGACGGAATATTTTTGTCGTTTGGTATATTTTTTCTTTTAAAATATATTATTTTAATGTAAGTACCATAAAATGGTACTTGGAAAAAATGTTTAAGTTTAGTACTAAATAATATATTTTTAACAGGTACAGAGGGGTGAGGATGCAAACATGGTGACCGTCTTCTTAGCCACCCATCGCAAGGACGGAAATCTCATTGATGAGAGGGGCTCGCAGACCTATGTAAGTATTACTTTACTTTGTGTTAATTTTAATATAACTTAGGCAATTATCGAGTTTCCAAACCTTTTTAGGCCGAGTATCTTAGGCTGCGTGAGCGGATGACTGCTAGTGCACCTACACCTGGAGAGGATGGTACTTCCTCGCAGCCCGCTCCAGCTCCGTCGACGGACGACCTGTGGGTGACCGCAGCTGGTGGTCTCCAGAGGGGTACGTACTACGGTACGGGATTCTATGGCGCCCTGGTTGCGACGCAGTCATCTAGGGCCTCCCCGACAGCTGCGCATTCCACACAGCCCTCGCAGTCGCAACCCTCGCAGTCGTCGGCCAGAGTCCAGGAGGCCGTTGACCATCAGATTGCGTCTCTCCGTGACGAGTTGCTGCGAAGGATGGAGGAGCAGCCCCGGTTCCAGCCGCAGGCGGACGATCCGACGCTCATCGCACGATTCGATATGCTCGACCGCAGCATGACGGAGCTCCGAGATTTGACAAATGATATTAGAGCCTCGACAGACCGCAACATCATGGAGCTGCATGCATCACAGCTATCGATGGGCGAGAGGTTGACGATGATGCAGGATTCAATGGTTCATAGCAGTACGAGGCTGTTATCTACCATGGATTCTTATAACCAGCGACTCGCAGACTTGGAGTGGGTACGGCCTCCTGGTGCGCCTAAATTGACACATACTCCACCGACGTCACTGCCTTCTCCATCGACATCGGTGTCGATTCCACGGGACGAGTATGAGTTGTTCTTATCCTTCAGGCGTGCCGATGGTCAGCCTCCTGCAGATCTACAATAGTATAGCTACTTGCTGGATATTTGTATTTTTATTATTATTTAGGATGCGATTGTATGGATATATATTTGCCATATTCTTTGCGATGAGATTTGCTGGATGCTTTCTTTTCTTCAAATTTTATTATATTATTCATATTAGATATGTTATTTTACCGGTGTTGAGTGTTCAACCCAAGGGGGTTGGCAAACCTAGAAATTCAATTCAGTATTCTTTTTTTTATATTTTTCTGTAAAATTAGCGACGTTTTTAGCGACGTTAATATACGTTGCTAACTACGTCGCTAATTAGCGATGTTGCTACACGTCGCTAATGACGTCGCTAAAGACGTCGCTAAAATCGTCGTTGTACGTCGCAAATTGCTGACATGGCAGTATTGCCAGGTCATTAAAGACGTCGCTGTAACGTCGCTATATAAGTCGCTAATTAGCGACGTTTAGCGACGTTAATAAACGTCAGTAATTAGTGACGCTGAGTCGCTAAACGTCGCTAAATTTAGCGACACATTAAAGTCGCTAAAAAATGTCGGCATAGCGACGTTTAGCGACGTTTTTTCTTTTAGCGACTTGCTTTTTTCCAACTTCTTTAAAACGTCGCTAATTACGTCGCTAAACGTAATTAGCGATATTTTTTGGTCATTTAGCGACGTTTTTAAACGTCGCTAATTTGACTTTTTCTGGTAGTGTGTTTGTTAACATACTTAATTCCTATGTTTATAATTTTCTTTGAAACTGGTTCAAATTGTTTGTTAACATACTGAATTCTCACAGAGTGCACATTGTAGGGCTAGCACTATGATCGTGGCTAGTTTACCAAATAGAAGAGAGTGAGATATGACATGCTAGTAATTGTATATATGTAAGCTAGTAGGGCATCCATGAAGACTAATAACAGCACTAATAAGACATTATAGGCAAAAGAGAGATAAGAGGGGAGTTGTCCCTATAGTAGATAGTGTTCTTGTTGCAGAGCACGGATCAGCGACGAAACTTTAACAACAATATTTGCTGTAGTGACGAACATTTTTCGTCATTAACGGTCGCTATTTTTCTTTAGCGACGAAAAGTCCGGGCCGATACATACCTTTTGAAGTTTTATTTGAAATTATGTCTTTGAACAAATTACTTTGTTGTAATTGTAATTATTTATGTTTGAACATAACTTTGTAATATTTGAACTTCGGCATGATATTGTAAGTGGATTCAACAGCGGGTTAGATCGATTTTATTTGAAGTTTGTTGATTTCTTCTATTTATGGGTTTCCAACAAGCGTTTGTGTTGTTGAAGGTACGGTTGGACCGATATTCTACAGCAAGTTTTGTCGATTCTCACATATTATATTATGTTTTTGTTTCTGGGTTTTAAGCGATCGTTTTGTGCCATTGAAGGTCCGATTGGACATGAATTCCATGTCGGATTACGTCGGGTCTTACATATATACTTATCATATATGCATCTGTGTTTTGATTAGTTTTTAGAAAAAATTCCAAATCGGTTAGACTTAGGGACGATCCGATGATGTACGGTGCCGGTGCACCGGAGACTCCTAGGAGACGAATATATCCGTCGCTAAGCTAAGTATCAGAAATAAAATCCAGGTGTCAAAAACTATATTCGTCTACAGTCCGTCGCTAATGCGTCACAAAAACACTCGAACATCCATTGTTGGTACGTAGACATCATTTTAAAACCAGATTCACTAGTTTGTCGCCCATCCATCACCGCGTATTGTGTGTCGCGTAATAGCCGTTGGGGCATCACTTTTCTGCCATCACCGAGTTGTCTGTTATTAGTTGCTGCAACGACCACTTGGCGATGTCCTTCTCAATACGTGATTTTCCTAGGCTCATTTCCATCACGGATCTATTTCTATTTGGCTTTAGAGATGGATAGGCAATGGATCCCGTGCTATTTAGATGTATTTTCGTAGTAGAAAATAGCGACAAGAACAAACATGAAAACAAAAATTATTTAGTGCATGTGATTCTGTTAAGCTCGACCTACTGCACGGAGCAAGCAAAGAAATAACTTTATGGAATCAACAATAGAACCTACACGGATTACACACACAATACTATAATGTAAAATCCTTGCTCAACGAGATTTCCAAAAAGCTCTCTCATTCTTTCTCTTGATGACTTCTTTAATGACCTGCAAGAACTCCTTTTTAAGCCTCCTTAAGCTGAGCTTCAAGCCATACCCAATCTAGGGCACAAGAAGAGCCTTAAATAGGATCTATGATCCTTCCCAAAGTCGGTAGCAAAATATCGACAGTCGATGGGGCTCCTTTAGATCTGAAGCATTCATGGATCCCAACAATTCCTAACTCACTAGTGCATCAATGATGTACCGCTAGTATACTGTCGGAAGGAACTGTGAGTAGATTTTTTTTGACCCTTAGACCAGCTGGAACGAAAACTCATTCACTGGCAGCAGTATATTGGCAGTATTTTGCATGTATGCTGATCTCATACTGATGGCTCTTTTGAGCGATGTATGGCTGCTTCGACTCCTTCCGTACTTCTCCGATCACCAAACAACATCAGTTGCACTTGTTAGTTGAACATGAGCCTTATAACATAGCTAAGTAAAGGAGATTAAAATCCGTGCTTTTCATATTAACAACAGAGATATATATACAAGAGTTTGGTTAAACTTTGCTAACAATAATTATGCTAAGAGATATTCACAATCAATCTATGATAACTAACTAACTATAATTAGGTAGGCTAACACTGAGTCAATTCCATGTTAGCCACAAGCTCCAACCCTATTATTAACACTACTAATTAATAAGAAGAAAAAAATTAGTTACCTAGCATTCTTCAGAAACAAGCTTCTGTAGTATATACAATAAATGCTCATTGAAGGCTACACTGCAGCAAAAGAAAGAGAAGGGAATAGATGCATGTCAGTTTGTGTATGGCTTTACGTTAATGTACAGTTGCATGTCAGGTTGCGAATGGCTTTACGTGAATGAAGCACATGAGCATGAGGACATTGCCACAGAATGAGTAGCTCCATTCAATAGCTACCACCACACTGTGTTTTATTCTTGCTTCATTTCCACATCAACCAAGAGAGATCTCATAACTTTTTCTTTCTCAACTTTTCTTTTCATTCAAAATAAATATAGATTAAGATTATATATAAACAGGACCCTCCCGCTTACTCAAAGTTTATATAGGATCAAGATGTACAAATGTTAAACATAAATAGACTTATAAATGTTTGTCTAAATTTTATGATATGATCCTTAAGTTACTTATAGCAAGAATAGTTACAAATTTGCACCAACATATTATGTACTGGTTATACAATTGCGTTAATACTTTATGTAGTTTTAAAACCCATATATTTGACGGGTCATCATGGTGATGAGTAGAATGGCAGCAACTTGTATGCAACAATAGAAGGTACTGCTACGATTAGACCACTCGCTGCTGCTCTTTTTTGACCAATCATTCTTCTTGTCCTTGCTCCTATATCGTGGCAATCAGTGCACCCACTTGAGAACATAGTGTTCTCGCTTGGCCAAAAGGACCAAAACCCACTTTCCTACTATTGGAATGCCAACATTATTGTTATTTTGGCAAGATGCTAACATATATTGGTAGAAACTTTATGCAAGCCGAGGTTTTTTTTTTTTTTTTAATGCATGCTGAGGTTGATCATTTTCTAGTCCCACCAATTTGCACATTGTCTCTTCCCAATCTTTTGGATTTGTGAATGTAATCACATATTTGAGCCCAATTCAGGTTAAGATTTTAAGATTTTTATGTTAAATACTGCAGTTTTTGTTGTGACCAAAATGATCACACCATCCCTTGTAGTTGTATTGGTTTTAGGTGGCAATAAATACGAGTTAAAAGTAACATAAAATTTTATTTGGGGTGAAAAATTTAGGGTAAATTGCATAGAACAAAACAAGTTGGATAATTACGCGAAGGGAGATGTGATGTCAGTTGTATTGACGGCAAAAAAAAAAAAAGCGTCAACTAAAAAAATTTAGATGCTAGTCACATTGACGCCACACTTCAAATTTTGAAATTGGACGTCAGTGACACTAACGCCACACTTCTTTTTTTTCCATTCATATTTTTGCAAGCAGGGCCGTCTCAAGCCATTTGGAGGCCCTAGGCAAAAGTCCAAATATATGACCATTTTTGAAAATATATCTATATACTAGTATCCCATATTTTTTAAAATATACCTATATACGAGTATCGTCTTTGCATGCACTTGCAGCTGTATGAGAGAGAGAGAGATGAGAGAGAGAGCATGGCTTCTACTTTTTTTTTTCTTTATATAAAACAGGAAAGATGAAGAGGCGAGGACGGTGCGATAATTTCTACAAGTGAGGAGAGAAATAAGCGGTAACTGATCTTAATTGATTGTCATGTTTTACCAAGCCAGCTGTATCATTTTTCATATTTTTCTTTTTCCTGCCAGATATAGCTTGTCCGGACCTTTCAAAGAAAAATAAGGTAAAATTTGATGATTACATATATACCTATATACTAGTATCCCATATTTTTGGGGCCCCTAAAAAAGTGGGGCCCTAGGCAGCTGTTTTTATTGCCTAAAGGAAGAGCTAGCCCTATTTGCAAGAGTGAGCCTCAAGTCTAGACCAGCAGCAACACTTTAACAATGCATGGCTACCAATATCAGTAGACCATACTACTACAATAGACCACATTACTACCAATATATATTTAATCCTCAGTAGTGTTGGATCACTTGGACATAGCAGCAGCTCTCCCCTTGGCTAACGTCAAGCGAGAAAAAAAAACAGGTGTTGGAGTTTTTCCTTGGCTTGTAGAGATTTTACTCTTGCAAGACTAGAAAGATAGTCCCATATTAGTAAACCCTCTAAGTGGGTATCTCAATATAATACTTCGTAGGTGTTGTGAGATGCACATGGGGTGGGGGCCCAAGGGAGAGTGCCATGTTGGATTTTTTTCCCCCATAGGATTAAGGCTAAACTCCTCAAAGAAAGCATTTATGCTTTTTGTCATTCTCTTGGAAAAAATTTCTTACGAGCTACCCCAGCGACTCGGACTCGGAGTAGGACGCAAAGTGGTGCTTTGTTGGCCCACTTTGCACGCCAACATCGTCGCACGGTGCTCGTGTGCTCATTTTATGCGTGGTTGGTACATGATTTCGCTGATTGTGCGATTTGAACGATTATGAAAAGATTGGGTCATTGGTTCAGATCCGATTTTTATGGGATTTGAATTTAATTCATTCATATCTTTTCGTAATATGTTGGCAGCCATGATTAGGGCTAGGGTTTCTACTCTTCTCTATAAATACTCTCTTCGTACCCCTCTGAGTACTTACTTCAAAAAAGAGAGACGGAAAGAGTATCGTCCTTCTGTCGCCATTGGAGTCCAGAGGTATTCGTTCGAGTTCCAGAAGAGATGACGGCGAGCGTTCTAATAGTTCTGTTCAGAACTTGCTGGTTCTTGGGAGCAGATCGTGTGAGGGCAAATCTTGCTTTGAGCAACGGTGATCATCATCACTCCAACAAGTAGTTCTTCGTATTTTCTTCTTTCTCCTCTTCTATTCTGCTAAGTTGTATTACATTTTGTCTCAATTGCAACTGCGTTTGCAAGGAAGAATGAGTTTGATTTCTATTTATTGTAATCAAGTTTGCAAGTTATAATCGAGATATTTATAGTTGTTCTTCGTTGGAATCGAGGATAGTCAGATAGTAAACTTTTGTATGAATCTCTAATCTTGACTACAACTACAGATCCAAAATAGGGTATTCTGAAAGGATTATGTGAACTTCTATTCCAGGCCTTCGTTCTACCATCTATTGATCAGCCTCGAAACTAACAATCTCAAAGCAATATCTGAGTAAGATGGAGAGCAACCATCCAAGTCTTCTTGACAAAAGTTTTAACAAACTTGAGAAGTTTGACGGTAAGCACTTCAGTATCTGGAAGAGGAAGGTCGGTCTCAATATTTAACTCATAAATATTGATTATGTATTGACAGAACCCGAGCCTATAATTCCAGATGATGCTCGGAGTGTTGTTGCGACCACGACTTTGTAGACAAAGTGGAGGAGAGACAACAATCTCTGCAAACTGCTGATATTGAACTCATGGAAGATTCTTTGGTAGTCATATAGCAAGACGGTCCTTGCAAAGGATGCCTGGGAGTCTCTGGATAAGCACTACAAGTCTGATGAGAACAAGAACAAGATCCATGTGATAGAAAATGTATGGAAGATGCGATTTGAGGATGACAAGACGATGTTTCCTCAAGTCAAGGAGTTCTCGAGTTACGTTAAAAACTTGAGGATGGTGGCATGCCCTTAATCGATGCTTTCATTGTTGGGGATATTATCGCCAACGCTCCCTCCTGGGTGGAGCAACTTCATTGCGAACATGCCACAAAAGAAGATGGAAGTCGATCTTGAGCGCCACCTACACTAGATCAATATTGAAGACGAGTTGAGGACTCAACTCAAAGTGGATATATTGTGTCACGGCCCGCACCCAAATATTTGGACACGAGTACATGGGTACGTCCATCCTACGCCGCAGCATCGGCGGTAGAACGCTGTCTGGGTCAACTCTAACTAATTAAACATCTCAACAATATATATAAGATACTTATCAATCATCTCAATTCCAAATGGAGAAACAATATATTATTTATTAAATATAATATACTCAATCACAATGCAACTAAGTAAGATAGAGCACGAATGGAATAACGAAGGAAAAGAATCACAATACAACAAGACTGAAATAATATACATGCCAAAGTCTCAATAAAAATCTAATACAAGTCCACTAAAAATAAACTAAATCTCCTCAGGCTCTGGTACTAAGTCCTCCTGGTCTACAAGGGTATCCTCTAATGGTATGCCCTCCTGCGGTCCGTAGCATGTAGGACACTGGTCTACGAGCCAATCATATGAAAAATATATCCAGTCAGGATTGGATTGGAATACATACCTCTGAAAGCAGTTTTAAATACATAATCGAGCATATAAAATAGATAATAGAAAAGAATACAAGATAACTAAACAAAAGAATGAAATAAACTAGAGTGAACAGGTAATGTACTGGAAAGAAGAGCGTACAATAGAATATCTACAATATAATAGAAATAAATAAAATCTAGCTAATGTGCCATGGAATACAAGTTCATTATGTGATCGGTTTAGGTTGAAAATGAATACAATATGGCAACTTGATTACAAGTGTGGTATATAATCGATATGTACACGAATACACTAGGGCTTGATCACATAATCAACTCCTACTCCCCCATTCCCAACTAATATTAATGGATCCAATCACGACAAGTTACGAATACAAATATGGGCACACTAAACACGAGCAGTATGTATACACGAATATAAGCACACTGAACACGAGCAGTGTGTGAACGCGAAGTACACTAAATTAATAGCCGATACATACGATAAAATACATATGAAGGAGTACCCACTGAACATGGTAAGGGATAACATCTCCTGACAGGATCCATGTAGTACCAGTCCAACAAACCATTGTGTCAGAATCAAGTATACAGTTCTAGAACATGAGATATATACACTATTAAACTAACAGAGAAATTTACTTGTCACGCCCCAATCCCAAAATACCGAGGGACTAGACACGTGGCAATGGCCAGCAGCACACTCCAATGGGCAAACCCAATTTAATGGACCCATTAGGGTATACTTAAACTGTAAAATAACAATATGGGCTATGGTACTAATCTCATCCACAAAAATAAATACGATCTATATGGAATATAAGCAACATCAATTCTCAATAAACATATCTCGGGGAACAACCCGATAATAAGTTTGATACATCAGTTCAATAAATAGGAAACAACAGAAATAACTGAGTATAGATAAAGCAGATACTCAGGAGAAATCCTCGGCGATCACCACGTCCTCGGGTTCTGGTATTGCTCCAAGGTATGCTCCTGTCCCGTACACCTCGGGGTAGATCTCCTCTGCTAAACCTGGGGACATAATCCGGATCCAGGGCCTCATGGAACATATCAAGGTACAAGAATAACTCAAGCCATAATAAATGCAGTGCAATAATAAATGAATCAATAAGGTAAACTATGTAACTAGATATGTGATATGCAAGTCGAGAGCATCACTAGAACTCAGGCTGAGACCATTACAAGCTCTGTGTCGGGGAGCCGGTAGCAGTTATACTATGTAGTTATACTATATAGTTTTACTATGTAGTGGGCCTACGGCACCGTTAATAAATATATATATATATATATATATATATAATCAGCCTGTAGCCTGTGTGTCTCTCCCCACCTAATGTAATCACACGTCTCATGTCCATGAGGTCTCATGTCCATGACACGCAAGATCATATCTAATGCAGCAAGTCATATGATAGCTATGGATATATATAAAGTCTATGTCACGAATCCTGTAGCCTATACAAAATCACCATGAATGACTCAGAAAGATTATGTCTCATGAATAGTGTTATGTGTCCTATGGTATAACGTACTTGATAATGCAAGTACGAAGATATATAGGGTCACGATATCAATCTCTAGGTGACGTTACACAACTCCGCGTACGGCGTTGACACCCGAATATTATTCAGATGCTAAGCAATGTCACACGGTCCTGGGTTGAACATTTATATCATATAATTAAATCAAGAGAACAATATATAGCAAAGACTGTAAGATTGGCAAGGTACACTTGCTTGGGGTTTGATTTCCAACTGCTGCTTTGGTATCAGCGGGATCTGCAGGTACTACTCCGGTTGCTAAAATAAGCATTACCATCATGCTCAAAAGATATCAAATAGCTAGAATTGCCTGTTCATAAGTCCAATTTGGACACAGGGGCAAAAGTGACAGTTTTTGGTCAAAGCGGGGTGCACATGTGGCCCACTTCGCACCGAAAAATGTGCCAGAGACAATATTCTCCAAATTTGTCAAACTTAGTGTTTACAAGTCCAGAACGACGATACAAACCCAACGAAATATCCAGAACTAGATTCTGATGAGCTGATCACAAAATCGCCCGTCAAGTGGAGCCGTGGGGCCCACGATACGGGATTTTGTCAACGTTCTCAGAATCGAACCAAACTTGGATCACAGGACCAGCGTATTGCTATGAGTCCAATGGCGCAAGTTTTGTTTTAATACGACGAGCGTACACGAAGTTACAACGAGTTTTAAAACATGGCCGATACGGGGCGTTGTCGACGGATACGCGTTGATTCCGGTGTGCACGCACATCCAAATTAACTTTCGCAAAATCTCACATATCCGTAATGACGGTGCACACCTTTTGGTGAAGTTACACATGACCAAGTTTTCTCGTTTAGCGGGGCTCACCCAGTTTCGAAAAAAATTAGGATTTTAAATAACCAATATTTTGGCCATTTTCACCCTCGAATTAAATACAATCTACAGCTCAATAAATTAAAATTAAAATAGGGTTTAAAACTTGGTTAGGTGATTTACATAATTGTTCAGGTGGATCTTGGAAATATTTAGCAGGTTGGTCATGCGACGATCGTGAACTGGGGTGTTCGGGCTAGATTCTGAATTTTCAGAAATAAGGAAATATTTTCCTGTTTTTACATCGCAGTTTATGAACGATACAGGACGCGATACCCCGAACTATTTGTACAGATTTCGAGAGGGTTACGCGGTCTATGCGCATGATTTGACAGAACAGAAATTGGATTAATATACAGGATGATACGCACGCGGGAAGGCGGTTACCTTGCTGCTACTTGCGACAGAACGACGCAGTGAGGCTCGGCGATTGCGGGGTGACGGTGCTCGGCCGGCGGCGTCGGCGCTGTGCGGCTCCTGTGCTCATCTGTGCTGGCAGCGACCACAGCGGAGGCTCGGGACGGAGGCATTGTCATGAATTATAAACCGTTTGAAGGTTCTGAAAGCTGACATGATGAACTTCCAGAAAAGTATTTTTATAGAATTTAAAATATAATTTTATTCTACTGTAAAATTCATGCAACATAGACGTAAATAGGAAACCACTAAAAATTGTCATCTGTGCGCCCTAGTGGACATAACTCTTTACCGACTTGTGATTTTATGAAACCGTCGAATATGGTGTTCATGTAGTATTGAAATCTATAGGATTTCATACACAAATCAGGATTTGAGTTGGTTGACTTTTTGGTCAACGGATTGCCTCGATTTGCGTACCATGGATCACAAATCCGTAAAGTTGACTTTCTTTGGACCAAAATTAGGGTTTAACAATAAAATCAGATTATAATAAGATTAAAATACTATTTTGGGTTATTTTATTCAGAATTAAAATAGATTAAATGGAGGAAACTATTCACCCACTTTTGTAACCTAACTTGTTTAATTTATGTGACGGGTAGATCGGATGACGCCTTGAGTTGGGACTTCATTCTTTTTCAGATCAGGAAAGATACCTTGCCAAATTGTTTACAGTACTTTGCATGCTTAGTATATTTCTGTATAGTTATTGCATTTATGTTTATTTATTGCATGTGTAGTTCCTTTCAGTCATTACTATATATTAGATATGTTGACACACACTTGACACTTAGTAACATAGAGGACAATTAGTAGGCGTATGGGTTTAACCACTCTGGTAAACCATAGTAACTAGCACGCACTATGGTGGTCGTGTCCGATGGTCGCTACCCCAGAGGTATGTCGATTGATGGAGTCCGAGGGTCGCTACCCCAGAGGTATGTCGGCTGATGATGTCCACTGACGAGCGCATGAGTTGTGAGGATTAGATCGAGTAGCCTACCCTTGCCCATACGTCGAAAAGTTGTCCTCATTTGCATTCATATAGATTGTCTTGTACAGCATACTTATTTATTTTCAAATAATATGCATGTTTACTGTATTCAAATTGGCTCGCTTTTCTGTATCTTGTTACGTCCCTCTGAGGACCTGGCCCTCTTCCAGGTGTTTTTGTTCTTGAATATTTGTAGGAGCGCAGATGCGGATGATTACCTATGTTTCGAGGATGTCTTCTCTCCGAGCCCATGATTGTTAGCTGGTATTCCTATATTGTATTTATTGTGTTGTACTTTTTCATTCGAGTTGGTAGAGGATTTGTTTCCATCCAACGATCATCTTTAGATATTCTTATTGAGATCTAGTTATATAGATGTTGGTTATTTATTTATATTGATTTTTCGTGGATGAGATTTAGATTATACCCGGTGACTTGTGATATATGTTTATACCACTTGTGGATTGATATTCATATTACAGCGTACGTGTGGATTTTGGTTTCCATATATTGGAGTTGCCATATCCATACGGCTGGCATGCTTACGTGTTCCTAGTCCTACGTATTTTGGGACTGGGGCGTGATATATTTTTGTGGTGGCCCATGTAGGTCGAGAGCATATTATCTCGGTTATGTCACTATACCGAGAAAGCCTGCACATAGGATTAGAATATAGGATCTCGTCCACTTATTTATCACCTCCCTTGATTTCGTTTCGCATTCTCATTTCAATGCTTGCATTGCATCTTTCTTGATCCATTCTCAACGTCGATCTTCTCTTGTGCTTGATAGAGGTTAGGAAGATGACTTATACTGGGTATATACCCTCTAGTATTCAATAACACTATTAGTTAAATTATTATAAGTTGGATAGTATGTCTCATAACCTAGTAACACATAGTCCTATTGCCCCATTAATGAAGTATAATTAAATGACACCAGCTATAGACTTGCATAAAAAGATAGTGTTTATCCAGACTATAGAACTTTAGTGTTATTCTGGACTGTAGAACTTAGAGGCCCATACACCCATTTGGTTGACTTTAGACTTAGACAAGAAATTAGTAAGGCAATTGTAGAGGCACAACACCGATCTTCTTGGTGAACTTAGATTATTCAGTACCTTCCTCCATCATAATCAAGCGTACTTATATTTTTACTACCTCAATTTATACTGCTATTATAGCCTAGTTTTGCAAGCTTATTCTTTTATTAAGCTTGTTCATGACATATGTATTATTGGGGGCCCACACTAATACATTGTCTAAATCAGAATCGGTGTATTATGGTCTGATCAACCGTAGTGCACTTGGTTCGTTCTTTGTATCACTACTTTATGTGGATTGAGATATTGATGACTCAACTTGTTAGACGAATATACTTGCCCTCTAGACTGGTCAGAGCATATTATGTCAGGTACATAACTGTTCTGATATGAACATGCATATAGAAATTTACCAAAATAAGATTTCAATCCGCAACTGCCTTGGCAACTCCCTTTCAAAATTCTTTAATCCCTTCGAATCTCGTACTTGTATTATATCACCTCCTCCTTGAACTCTTTATTGTTGTTTTCCGTCTTCCCCTATTTCGGAAAGACGAACGTTCGTGCTTAGTATAAGTTTGATACACGAATAGTACTAGATATACCCCATAGGCCAAGCACTCATGATGACAAACAAGAGAGCGCGGCCACAGAAAGCCGTAGATACAGGTACGACCTTAGTTATTTGTGTCATTGCATACTCATGACACCCTTTATGACACGAGATCTTAGGTGCATAGTAGACGTAGAATTATATAGGTGTTGGTTTAGCAGTTATGAGGATATACTGATATTTTACCCAGATGGCATACACGTGATGCTAATAGATGACACGAGTAGCAGTAGTAGTATTATTTTTCTATCACCATCTCGCCCCCTTGGGTGGCTCATCTTCTCTTCTCTATCCATTCATTATCTCGTGCTTAATTCTCCCTATCGTAGTTACGTCTTTTTCGTGCCAACATGAATTATTGATCTACTTTGACCCCATCCTTAGTTTTTTTTAGTTAAAATGTAAATGGTTTAGTAGATGATTAATAACTAAATGATGAGTTCTTAATAATAACCCTTATGTATATGACCTATAGCAATATCTGTATCCTCTTATTATTTTAAAAACCATGTATAGCATCCCTTAGGCTAATAGGAATTTGTTAGACTATTTGAACTAGTTTATACTTTTAATAGTTTTATAAGTTAGTCAAGACTTCAACTGTTGCCCAAAAAACTTAGACTATGCCTAGGAAAGAATTGAAGGCACTTGTTACGAACTGACAACTATGACAAATCACTGGCAAAGTAGCGACAGCTGCAGCTAGACCGTTATAGTAAAGTAGTCAAAGTATTTGTACACATATTGGTCAGGTGGCATGGCAGTATTAGACTATGATACTTGACGGTTACAAAAAAAAATCATAGTTGTGAGATTCAAGACAAGTACCCCAAGATTCTTGACCCAAGAAATATATTCGTCTTACAACCTAGACAATAGCCTCAAGAGACTGTGACTACTAGTAAAATTCTTTTAAATTGGGTAGTGTAGATGAGTTAGAGGATAAAAGAATAGTATATGGACAATAAGGGAAAAAAGTGTTAGGGTGGCTGACCATAACCTTTTAGGAAGTACTGCAAGCTAGCAACGAAGTGTTAATAGCTATTGTGATTTATTACGAATATTGGTTAGTGTTAATTTCGAGGACAAAATTCTTTTAAGTTGGGTAGATTGTAAACCCCCTCACCAAAAATAGATATTTTGTATATATTTTATATTATTATATTTATTATAAATATTAAATTACTTTAGAGTATTCTCTTAGTTAATTAGAAAATAAATTTCTTAGTATATTTACTTATGTAAATATTTATTTAGAATAATTTTTAGGCTATTTTAGATTTTTGGAGATTTTTCTAGAATTTTTAGGTAATTAAAACATAGGGAACCTAAATTTCTAGGACTTTCATAATTTACTATGAGTCCATACTTGCATATTATTTCTACCAAATATTTATTTTAGGTTAAAATATTTAATTATATTTTTCTGTAATTTATTTAGAATTTTAAGAAATTTATTTAGATTTTTAAAATTATTTAGGATTTATTTGGATATATATAGTCTTAATATTAGATAGATGCTAATTTAGTATTAATAGATATTAATAAGATTTTATAAATTATTTGTATTATCTTTAATTATATTTAAGATTATAAATTATTAAGATAAATTCAAACTCTATTTTAAATTAATTCAAATCCTGAACCTACTAGAAAAGCAATTTCATGCATATCCTATCCTTATTTAAATTCATCATAATCCTATCCAAATTAACCAATCCTAGTCGTATTTAATTAAGTAGTGTCCACCATTATAAATATCTCATCCTTCATATTTTTCTTCTCCAAAATCCTCTCTTTTTCGTCCAAAAAAGTTAAAATTCGTCATAAATCCAGCCTCATTTTCTACTAGTTATGACGAATTAAAAAGATGATATCTCCTAGCTCTGGACTCCAAACGCGCTCCAGTTTTTTTTGTTAGAATCATATCAAGGTTAGTTTTCTGAATATATAAATTATTTCAGTAATTTCAAAACCTATTTTTCCAGAATATTCTGAAAGTGTCAGCTGTCCAAAATCAGACATATTTTCGTATTTTCGAGATTTTGGGAGATCCCGAACTCGGAATTACGAACCGTTTGAAGTTTCGGAAAGCTGACATGATGAACTTCCAGAAAAAGTATTTTTTAGAATTTAAAATATAATTTTATTCTACTGTAAAATTCGTGCAACGTAGACGTAAATAAGAAACCACTAAAAACTGTCATCTGTGCGCCCTAGTGGACATAACTCTTTACCGACTTGTGATTTTATGAAACCGTCGAATATGGTGTTCATGTAGTATTGAAATCTATAGGATTTCATACACAAATCAGGATTTGAGTTGGTTGACTTTTTGGTCAACGGATTGCCTCGATTTGCGTACCATGGATCACAAATCCGTAAAGTTGACTTTCTTTGGACCAAAATTAGGGTTTAACAATAAAATCAGATTATAATAAGATTAAAAATACTATTTTAGGTTATTTTATTCAGAATTAAAATAGATTAAATGGAGAAAACTATTCACCCACTTTTGTAACCTAACTTGTTTAATTTATGTGACGGGTAGATCGGATGACGCCTTGAGTTGGGACTTCATTCTTTTTCAGATCAGGCAAGATACCTTGCCAAATTTTTTACAGTACTTTGCATGCTTAGTATATTTTTGTATAGTTATTGTATTTCTGTTTATTTATTGCATGTGTAGTTCCTTTCAGTCATTACTATATATTAGATATGTTGACACACACTTGACACTTAGTATCATAGAGGATAATTAGTAGGCGTATGGGTTTAACCACTCTGGTAAACCATAGTAACTAGCACGCACTATGGTGGTCGTGTCCGATGGTCGCTACCCCAGAGGTATATCGATTGATGGAGTCCGAGGGTCGCTACCCTAGAGGTATGTCGGCTGATGTTGTCCACTGACGAGCGCATGAGTTGTGAGGATTAGATCGAGTAGCCTACCCTTGCCCATACGTCGGAAAGTTATCCTTATTTGTATTCATATAGATTATCTTGTACAGCGTACTTATTTATTTTTAAATAATATGCATGTTTACTGTATTCAAATTGGCTCACTTTTCTGTATCTTGTTACGTCCCTCTGGGGACCTGGCCCTCTTCCAGGTGTATTTGTTCTTGAGTATTTGTAGGAGCGCAGATGCAGATGGTTACCTATGTTTCGAGGATGTCTTCTCTCCGAGCCCATGATTGTTAGCTGGTATTCCCATATTTTGTTTATTGTGTTGTACTTTTCCGTTCGAGTTGGTAGTGGATTTGTTTCCATCCAACTATCATCTTTAGATACTTCTTATTGAGATCTAGTTATATAGATGTTGGTTATTTATTTATATTAATTTTTCGTGGATAAGATTTAGATTATACCCGGTGACTTTTGATATATGTTTATACCACTTGTGGATTGATATTCATATTACAGCGTACGTGTGGATTTTGGTTTCCATATATTGGAGTTGCCATATCCATACGGCTGGCATGCTTACGTGTTCCTAGTCCTACGTATTTTAGGACTGGGGCGTGACACCGGCCGTTGGCGGGGAGGGGAACCGACGACCGGTGGGGAGTCGAACGGAGCGGTCAGGAAGGTGGAGAGGCGACGGGTCGCGGGGTGAACGATGGAGGCAAACGACCGCGGGGGATCGAAAAGCTACAGTTACTGTAGCAGGCGGGTAGGCGGGTCTTAGCGGGTTCTGACCCGATCCATTAATGTTTGGGTCGGGTACGGATTTGCGGGTATGGGTCGGGTTCAAATCTGACCCATTAGGGTTGGTTTGGGTTGGGTTGGTTTAATTTAGGGTTCAGTTTATTTCGGTTTAGATTGGTTTAATCCGGTTTGTTTTGGTTTGTTTTAAAACTATATTTTTAGGTCTTTAAAAATAGTTCTGGGGTCCAATAAATTCCAGAAAAATTACAGAATATTTAATATTTTATTTTACACCCAAAAATATTATTTTTATAATATTTTAATATTTAATAAAATTATAAAATTAATTTAATACCAGAAATCAATTATTTTAATTAGTTAAAAATCACAAAAAATTCCCGAAAATTTATTTTTAAATTTTGAAAAATCTGAGGGTTTATAATCTACCCTTCTTAAGAGGATTGCGTCCTTGCAATCAAAGGATAACGAAACATAACCGGTCAAAAGAGATGACACGGTTGTAAAATATCTTTGAAAGTATGACACAAAGAAAGAATCTTGATGAAGGAGAAATCGAAGGATGAGGGTTAAGCAAAACACATAGAGAAGGAATAATGTATTTCCCTAGAAAATAAAAGTTAGGTAATCAAGAGTAAAAAAATATGGATAGAGCAAAGAAAACTACAGCTTAGGAAAACCTTGTTATAAATTATTAACAAGTTTAAAATACTAGGTTTAAGGCTAAGGTCATGAATTAACAAGCACGCACTAAGGCAATACTATGAATAGATAGCTAGGAATAACTTAAATCTTACGCGCATTCGCTAATCCACGAGTCTGTGCATCTTCCATTGTCATCGCATAAGCTTGTCCGCGTCCTTGTGGTGGATTCCTCTGCTGCTGATGGGCCTGCTGGAAGAGTACTGCCTGGGGTGTCAAAGGTGGCCTCGGCTGATACCCTCCTGGAGCTGGTGAGGCTTCTCGGTTAATCATTGGTGTTTCTCTTCGATGCATCGTGCAATCTTTGGCTAAATGTTGGCTGGATCCGTAAATCAAGCATAATCCCATTTTGCGTCTGCACTCATTCTCATAATAGCCTCGCTTGCCACAATATTGACATGTAGGTAGAAATAAGGCTCTTGGTGCTGCTTTCTGTGGTGGTTTCCTCTGGGGTCGCTTTGTCGCTCTTTCCTGCTGTGCTTGGTCTGGTACTAATACGTGCGGCCGCTTCTGACTGGACTCTCTTCTGGTGATGTGCTCCATGCGTCGGGCTGCAGCAAGGACTTCCATGTCTAAAGTAGTTGCAACTTAGCTGATTAATTTCTGTAGCTCAAAGCTTAGTCTGTCAAAGAACTTCGTTTGGCTTTGCTGGGCCTCTTGATGAACTTGTTATTGGGCTCGCATCATTGCGTAGAACATTTGGAATATCTGATTTCCGTCCATAGGCTGTCCAGGTAAAAAAATAGGCATCGGTGGAGTAAACTGCGATGGAGGTGGAATGTCATCTTGGCAAAATCTAGAAGCATGCTGATTTGCTTGACTGCTCTAGTGAGTGGCGGGATCTCCACTTAATGGCGTCACTCCTTCTTATTCATAGGTGGCTACAGCACCTTATGGTATTCTTGTAGGAGTTTCGTTGCTTGCTGATGGATCCATTACTCTGCATCCAAAATAAACTATAAGAGGCGCACAGTGGAATCAAGGCAGGATACATGTCAAGAATTTAATTCGAATCCGATATAGATATCAAGAACGATTCAATCAAGTGGATGAGATCCTAAAACTTATCCTATCCTTATCGCAGGCTTGCTCGGTCCCTCAGTTAAAACTGAAGCAATTTAGTCGTTGACCTGCATGGGCCACCACAAAAACTATATCACGCCCCAGTCCCAAAATACCGAGGGACTAGACACGTGACAATGGCCAACAGCACACTCCAATGGGCAAATCAAATTTAATGGACCGATTAGGGTATAGTTAAGCTGTAAAACAACAATATGGACTATGGTACTAATCTCATCTACAGAAATAAATACGATCAATATAGAATATAAAGCAATATCAATTCTCAATAAAACATATCTCGGAGAATAACCTGATAATAAGTTTGATACATCAGTTCAATAAACAGGAAACAACAGAAATAACTGAGTATAGATAAAGCAAGTACTCAGGAGAAATCCTCGGCGATCACCTTGCCCTCGGGTTCTGGTACTGCTCCAAGGTATGCTCCTGTCCTGTACACCTCGGGATAGATCTCCTCTGCTAAACCTGGGGACATAATCCGGATCCAGGTCCTCAGAGGACATAGCAAGGTACAAGACTAACTCAAGCCATAATAAATGCAGTGCAATAATAAATGAATCAATAAGGTAAACTATGTTATCAGCTATGTGATATGCAAGTTGAGAGCATCACTAGAACTCAGGCTGAGACCACTAAAAGCTCTGTGTCGGAGAGCCGGTAGCAGTTATACTATGTAGTTATACTATATAGTTTTACTATATAGTGGGCTTACGGCACCGTTAATAAATATATATATATAATCAGCCTGTAGCCTGTGTGTCTCTCCCCACCCAATATAATCACACGTCTCATGTCCATGAGGTCTTATGTCCATGACACGCAAGATCATATCTAATGCAGCAAGTCATATAATAGCTATGAACATATATAAAGTCTATGTCACGAATCCTGTAGCCTATACAGAATCACCATGAATGACTCAGGAAGATTCTGTCTCATGAACAATGTCAGGTGTCCAATGGTATGACGTACTTGATAATGCAAGCACGAAGATATATAGGATCGCGATATCAATCTCTAGGTGACGTTACACAACTCCGCGTACGACGTTGACACCCGAATATTATTTGGACGCTAAGCAATGTCACACGGTCCTGGGTTGAACATTTATATTATATAATTAAATCAAGAGAATATTATGTAGCAAATACTGCAAGATTGGCAAGGTACACTTGCGTGGGGTTTGATTTCCAACTGCTACTCTGGTATCAGCAGGATCTGCAGGTACTCCTTCGGTTGTTAAAATAAACGTTATCATCATGCTCAGAAGATATCAAATAGCTAGAATTTTCCGTTCATAAGTCCAATTTGGACACAGGGACAAAAGTGACAGTTTCTGGTCAAAGCGGGGTCCACATGTGGCCCACTTCGCGTCGAAAAATGTGCCAGAGACAATATTCTCCAAGTTCGTCAAACTTAGTGTCTACAAGTCCAGAACGACGATACAAACCCAACGGAATATCCAGAACTAGATTTCGATAAGCCGATCACAAAATCGCCCGTCAAGTGGAGCCGTGGGGCCCACGATATAGGATTTTGTCAATGTTCTCAGAATCAAACCAAACTTGGGTCACAGGACCAGCGTATTGCTATGAGTCCGATGACGCAAATTTTGTTTCGATACGACGAGCGTACATGAAGTTACAATGAGTTTCAGAATAGGGCCGATACGGGGCGTTATCGACGGATACGCGTTGATTCCGGTGTGCACGCACATCCAAATCAACTTTTGCAAAATCTCACATGTTCGTATTGACGGTGCGCACCTTTCGATGAAGTTCGCACACGACCAAGTCGCCTCGTTTAGCAGGGCGTACCCAGTTCCGGGAAAAATTAGGATTTTAAATAACCAATATTTTAGTCATTTTCACCCTCGAATTAAATATAATCTACAGCACAGTAAATTAAACTAAAAACAGAGTTTAAAACTTGGTTAGGTGATCTAAATAACTGTTCAGGTGGATCTTGAAAATATTTAGCAGGTTGGTCGCAAAATGGTCGTGAACTGGGGTGTTCCGGCCAGATTTTGAATTTTCAGAAATAAGAGAATATTTTCATGTTTTTGCATCGCAGTTTACGACCGACACAGGATGCGATACCCCGAACTATTTGTACAAATTTTGAGAGGGTCATGCGGTCTACGCGCATGATTTGACAAAACAAAAATTGGATTAATGTACAGGGTGATACGCACGCGGGAAGGCGGTTACCTTGCTGCTACTTGCGACAGAACGACCCGGCGAAGCACGGCGACTGCGGGGTAACGGTGCTCGGCCGGCGGCGGCGGTGCTGTGCGGCTGTTGTGCTAGTCTGTGCTGGCGGCGGCGGAGGTCACGACGGAGGCTCTGGACGGAGGCGTCGTCGGCGTTGGGGAAGCTCGGTGAGCTCGGTTGACGGTGTTTAACGGTGGAGATGGCGGTGAGGGGTTCGACTTTGCCGGGGGATGATGGCGGTGGTGGAGAAGTGGTGGGGATGACCGGGGCTGTGATCGGCGGTGGCTGGGGAACCGTCGATGGGGGTTTGCCGTGTCTAGGTTTAATAGGAGTAGCCGGCCGTTGGCAGGGAGGGGAACCGACGGCCGGTGGGGAGTCGAACAGAGCGGTCAGGGAGGTGGAGAGGCGACGGGTCACGGGGTGAACGACGGAGGTGAACGACCGCGAGGAGGTGGAGCGACGGCGGCTGCGGGGGATCGAAAAGCTACAATTACTGTAGCAGGTGAGTAGGCGGGTCTTAGCGGGTTCGGTTTAGGATCCGGATCTGACCCGATCCATTAAGGTTTGGGTCGGGTACAGGTTAGCGGGTACGGGTCGGATTCAAATTCGACCCGTTAGGATTGATTTGGGTTGGGTTGGTTTAATTTAGGGTTCAGTTTATTTCGGTTTAGATTGGTTTAATCCGGTTTATTTTGGTTTATTTTAAAACTATATTTTTAGGTCTTTAAAAATAGTTCTAGGGTCCAATAAATTATAGAATATTTAATATTTTATTTTACACCCAAAAATATTATTTTTATAATATTTTAATATTTAATAAAATTACAAAATTTATTTAATACCAGAAATCATTTATTTTAATTAGATAAAAAATCACATAAAATTTCTGAAAATTTATTTTTAAATTTTAAAAAATCTGGGGGTTTATAGTACTCGCTTGGGGTCCTGAGCAAGGTGTGTCTCTCGATGCCCAAGATGGTGTTACATAGACCTATATATGGTATATTGCATCAATATAAGATTTTGGAATAAAAATAAGTTAAACTAGTTTAATTCTAGGTCATAAAGCCATTTCTAAGTCAAAACAGTCAAACTAGGTTAACTCTAGGTTAAACTAGTCAAACTTATTCAAACTAGCAATTTTTATGTTGTATGAGTCCATCTCTAGGATATTTGGTCAATACACTATGTAACTAGACTATAACTGCTGCTGCTGCTCACTGCTTTTGCTGTTGCTTTTGCTCACTGCTTCTGCTTCTGCTGTTGCTTTTGCTCACTGTATTTGCTTCTTTTCGCTCACTACATCTGTTGCTGCTTCTGCTCATGGCTTCTGCTGCTGCTTTTGCTCACTGCTTCTGCTCATGGCTTCTGTAGCTGCTTTTCGCTGCTGCTTCTGCCTGCTTTTTGCCATGCTTATCCGGCTGCTTATGCCTATAATTAACCCCTCTAGCTCACATGCACACATCTAATACACACATACACTCACTCACATAACTACATATATATATATATATATATATATATATATATATATATATATATATATATATATATATATATACTAATATATACATATATGTCACCACATAACCACACTAGTGATGCACATACACTCTCCTATTCTCTCATGACCACCAACACATGAAAATAAAATATATAACATACACATAATTATACATATAGAAATATATATCATACAACAATTATAATTATAATATTCTATAGCTATAATCAAGTTATATTGAATTAAAATACAAGAAAATAAATACGTGGAGTGCAACGCACCCGTATCATACTCGATCTATGATACGCTTGCGATACGGCTCCACCACAACACCAAACGTATCCCGAAGGATACGGGCAAGTCTAAAATCATAATTAGAAGCAACATAAAGTGTTAGCTACTCGTCTACATGTTTGTATCGCCAAATTGTTGGGATATAGCCTACACATATCCAATTGTGGATACGACACTAGTCACACATAATCAAACACATATCAATTTGGTCTAATTGACCTATTGACAAATACAAGATATGACAATCTAGGAATTTTCCTAAAATTGACATAAAATACCACATAACTTTCTTCATAGGCCTCATATGAACCTAATTCTAATTCCTATAGGTAGCCTTAGTACATGGGATAGTTCTTAATGATTAAATTATAGATTTAGAGTCTAATTAGAAAAAAAAAAATTGAATTGTACCTATTGGGAGATGGATTTCTAATAAAATTCTCTAAATGAGTGTCAAGATCCTTCAACTTGTAGATCCTTGCTCCTCCTTGTAGATCATTGCTTCCTCCTTATAAATCATTATTCTAATAGCCTCCAATAAAGAATAGAGAAGGAATTATGAAGAAATTTGAGTAGAAATTGGTAGAAATAAGAAAATTTGGAAGAGAAAAAATTCTAGATCTAGATTTAGAATAAAAATAAGGAGAGAGAGTCTATCCTCACTCCAATAGGTGGCCGGCCCTTACCCCTCCTCAAAGTTACTATGAAATGTCCATAATACCCCTTGGGTCTTGTCATGAATGAATTAATTAAGGAGAGAAAGTTCTAGTCTAATTGGTTTCACTAATTAATTCATCCTCCTAATGAATGTGCTTACTATTGGGCTCAGTTATAACTAGAAATAAATGTTGGTCCATGGATCTAATCTAAACTAGTTAGATCCACTAACACAAGTCCAAAATAAAATCTAACATCTAACAATAAATAAATAATACCATAAATAATATCCAACATGCACAATATTTAATATAATATTCCTAAAAATAAAAATACCCATGCCAAATTATCAAACTATCCCTAGTTGGAAAAGTGAGGGTAAAAATCCTACCCACCTTAGAAAAATTTTGTCCTCGAAATTAAGGAAGAAATTAACTACTAAAAGCAATCAATACAAGCAAGAAAGAATTATACCTCACGACTCAAACATATAAGGATGTCGCTCGCGCAACTCATCCTCTCGCTCCCAGGTACTCCCTCCTGGCGAGTGATGCCTCCATACGATGCACACCAAAGGAATCGTCTTGTCACGCCCCAGTCCCAAAATATCGAGGGACTAAACACGTGGCAGTGGCCAGCAGTACGCACTGATGGACAAACCCAATTTAATGGATCCATCGGGGCATACTTAAGCTGTATTACATCAATAATCAGGGTCTACTAATCTCATCCACAAAATAAATATAACAAGTCAACATCAACATCAAGTCACAAGTAAATAATCGGGGAACAACCCAATAATCAAGTCTGATACAATTTGTTCATTAAACAAGAAGGAAAATAATAACACAGACTGAGTATGGAAGAAACATATACTCAGGAAAATCCATAGCAATCACCTGGTCCTCGGTTCCTGGTTCTGTTCTACTGTATGCACCTGGTCCTGCTTCTGCTTCTGCTAATGCTCCTGTTCCGTATACCTCGGGATAGATCTCGTCTGCTAATCTTGGGGACATAATTCGGATGCAGGTCCTCAGGGGACATAGCAAGGTACAAGAAAGTTCAAGCCAAAATAAATGCAGTGCAGAAATAAAGGAAACAATAGGGTAAATAAATAATTAGCTAAGTGATATGCAAGATGAGAGCAGCACTAGAACTCAGGCTGAAACCACTACAAGCTCTGTGTCGGGGAGCCGGTAGCAGTGATATCATGTGGTCGTCTAGATCGGCGTGAGACTGAGACGCCGGCATAATATAAAATCAACCTGTAGACTGTGTGTCTCTCCCCCACCTAATATAATCATACGTCTCATGGCGATGTGGCCCCATGTCTATGTCACGTAAGATCATATCTAATGCATCCAGTCATATAATATCTAAGCAAAGGAATAAGTCATTAAAATTGTATCCTATACAGAATCACCTTGAATATCTCAGGATAATTCTGTATCATGAATAGTGTCAGGTATCCTGGGTAAAACGTACTTGATAATGCAAGTACGAGAAAGCAAAGGGTCACGATATCCATGTCTATGTGACGTTGCACAACTCTGCGTACAGTGTTGGCACCCGACTATAATCGGATGCTAAGCACATCACAAGGCCCTAGGTTTAAACATGTAGAACAATATATATAATCCAAGGAAATAAATAACAAGATCTGCAAGTTTTGGCAAGGTACACTTGTCTGGGGTTCCTGCTCCAATTGTGGCTCTGACTTCAGCGGGATTTGCAGGCAGTACTCCGATTGCTGAAACAAACATCACCATCATATCCAGAAAATATTAATCAGCTAGAAACGCCTGTCCTTGAGTCCAATTTGGATACAGGGGCAAAAATGATATTTCAGGGCAAAACGGGGTCCAAATATGGGTCGCTTTGCACCGAAAAATGTGTCAGGGTCAAAGGTCTCCAAATCTGTCAAACTTAGTGTCAACAGGTCAGGAACGATGATACGAACCCAACAAAACTTCTAGAATTGGATTCCGATGAGCCGATCTCAAAATCGTCCGTCAAGTGGAGCTTGTGGGGCCCACGACACACGATTTTGTCAACGTTCTCAGAATCGAACCAAACTTGGCTCACAGGACCAGCGTATTGCTACGAGTCCGATGGCACAAGTTTCGTCTCGATCCGACGTGTGTACACTAAGTTACAGCGAGAACCAGAAAGGACGGATACGGAACGGTGTCCGCGGATACGCGTTGATTCCGGTGTGCACGCACATCCGAATCGACTTCTGTGAAATCTCGCACGTCCGTATCAACGACGCGCACGTATCGGTGAAGATCGTACGCGACCAAGTCATCCCGTTTGGCGGGGCGTACTCAGTTCTGGGGTAAAATAGGGCGTTGGTTTTCCTATTTTTGGATCGCGGTTCGCGATCGCCACAGGACGCGATGCACCGAGCGGTTTGCACGGGCACCGAGGGGTTCATGCAGGCTACGCGATGCAACTGACGTTACAGAAATCGGGACAACGAGGAGAGAGATACGAGTACCTGAACAGGGCTCCAGAAAACAGAAATTTTCGTGTCCGACACGTGTCCGAGTCGAGTCAGGGTGCTGTGTCGACAGAAGCTAGGGTTAGGGTTTAGCTCCTGTTGGCCGGAGACGGCGGCCAGAGGAAGGCAGGGGCAGCGGAGGAGCACTGGCCGGAGGCGGCGCCGGAGCGGGTGGGGGACGGCAGTGCAGGGCTCGGGCGGCCGGACGGAGCGGAGCGGAGCGGGCGGCGCTCGGGCTTATGTGGCTGCTGCGGGCTTGCTGGAGGGGAGGAGGAAGGAGGCGGGACGACGTCACGGCGAGAAGGCAAGGCGGTGGCGGCGTCGCGGCGGGGTGTCGAGGCGGAGCTGGGGAAGACAAGACCGGCCGGGCTAGGGTTCAGGTCGACGGAAGGGAGGGGGAAGACGGGCGCAGCGGGGGATTTTATAGTGTGGAGGAGAGGGAGACGGGCGGTGGCCGTTGCCGGTAGAGGAAGAGGGGGAGGCAGCCGAAGGGGGAAGCCGGAGCGGCGCGAGCGTTACGCGGCGGACGGCGGCTAACGGCAGCGACGGAGGCGAAGGGTCGGGGAAGAAGAATGGGCTGGGGGCACTGTTCACCCGGGTCGAGTCGGGTCCGTGGGTCGGGTTACGGATCCGGCCCGATCCGCTAACAGTGAAGCGGGTTCGGGTTGAAGCGGATCAGGTCGGGTTGCTTATTGGACCCGGATCCAGGTCCGCTAGGGCCTAAGGGCGATTTGGTTCGGTTTAGTTGGACCGGCCGATTTGGTTCAGTTGGGTTGGTTTATTTGAAATAAACCGGGTTTTATTTTGGTTTAATTTGGTTTATTTAAATCAATAATTTTTAAGACTTTAAAAATCCATCCGGGGTCCAATAAATTCCCGAAAAATTACCCTATGTCTAGTTTTCCATTTTACACCATAAAATATTATTTTTATAATATTTTAATATTATTAAAAATTATTTAAAAATTATTTAATAATTAAAGAACCTTAATTTAATTAGAGAAAATTCCTGAAAAATACAGAAAATTAAGGAAAATTCCAAATTAAAAATTCTTGAAAATCAGGGGGTTACAATCTACCCCCCTTAAGACGATTGCGTCCTCGAAATCAAAGAATAACCGGTCAACAGAGATGACACGGTTGCAAATATTGTTCGAAGCACATCAAAATCAAGGAGAATCAATGTTGAGAGTAACACCTAGGAAAAATTATTTCCCTAAGCATAAAAGTTATAAAATTTCCCGAATGATGAAAATCCAGAAAATTATAGTTTTAGAAAACCAGGTTTATCCTTTAAAAACTTATCAGATTATCATTTATAAACATTCTAAGTTATTGGCAAGTTCAAAATTACTTAGATTAACACTAGGTTATCAGTTATTAGCAAGTTAAAACTGTCAGATCAAGTCTAAGGTCACGAACCAGCAGGCATGAACTAAGGCAAATCTAGAAGCATATAACTATAAAACTTACGCGCATTAGCTACTCCATGCATCTGCGCGTTCTCCAAGGTTATCGTCAGGGCTTGTCCGCGTCCTTGCCGTCGATTCCTCTGCTGCTGCTGAGCCTGCTGGAAGAGCAGTGCCTGGGGTATCAAAGGTGGCCTCGGCTGATACCCTCCTGGAGCTGGTGGTAGGACTTCTTGAACTTCTGTTTGTGGTGCTCCCAATACTGGATAGGCTGGCCTCGGTACTGGTAACGCTTGTTGGTTTACTATTGGTGCTCTGTCTCGACGCTCCGGGCA
Source organism: Iris macrosiphon (assembly GCA_036927795.1). NCBI lineage: Eukaryota > Viridiplantae > Streptophyta > Magnoliopsida > Asparagales > Iridaceae > Iris > Iris macrosiphon. Next base: position 211,587,028 of record JAYESA010000006.1, read on the forward strand.
TTCCCTTAATGAATGCTGACTGGACCCGCAAGCTAAACATACTTTCCTTTTTCGTCTGCACTCGTCCTCAATATGGCCTCGCTTGCGACAATATTGACAGACAGGTAGTGTCACTACCACAATTCCAAATAAGGGCATTTATGTAATTTTACTATTTTTAATAATTATGTGTTTAATTTATCTGCTGAGTTTTATAAAGTAATTATATGTTGTTAATAATATTTAGTTTTAGGTCTAACCCTAGAACTCATTAGGACAGACCCTAATGGCCAAACCCTAATTTAAAAACCTAGTTCTAGTGAAACCCTAGAATTCTAATGTTAGGATTGGACCTCAAAACCCTAGACTGACTTAACCTGAGTCTATTAGGTTCTACATGAGAGGGCCAGGGGGTTTAACCTAAAAAACTATGCATAGAAACCCTAAAACTAGGTTTAATATAAAAAGGAAGCTTCTCACAAAGCCATCCTTCATGTAGGCAAGAGAAGCCCTAGCCTCCACAAGAGAAAACCAATTCCCCACCCCATTTTCGAGATTAAACCTAGGGCTTCCGTTTTCTCCTCCTCCAAAGCAAGGAAAGCAAGGAACGTGGGTCAGGAAGCCTTGGAGAAGAAGAATCTCCATTGAGGAAGCCATCTCCCTAGGTAAAACCCTATTTCTATTCGTTTTAATTCTGTTTTCAGATGATCATGGTCATTAGGAACTCACCCTAAGGTGTAGAGTTTGATTTTTAGGGTTTTGTTTAGGATTAAGTACCCCAACAATTGTTTCCCCAATTATTAAGAACCCTAACCCTAGATTTTGGTATGTAGACTGATTTCATCTCATCTGTGTAAGTTGAACCCGAGTTTTAGGGTTTTTGGTTAGAGGGATTCATGGGTTGTATGTAAATTCGTGTTCTGCATGCTAGGTGTTTGTAGAAATGCCAAGAATGATGAATACCTATCTAATCTACCCTAATAATAACCTAATTCGATGAATGATGTATGATGTCTATATATATTTATACATATGTATATGGATTTGATGTGTTTGTATATATGTATCTAGGTTTGTAGTTGTGTGTGTGATTCTGAAGGGGGGGGTTCACTGTACAGTCGGGTATGGAGGCAGTGTGCAGTATAGGTAGTTATATTTCTCTTTGCATCAGACATTAGGGGTGTTAGGGCTTGTGTGGAGTGAATTGTTCAGTTGAGAACTGTATATTCCTGTGAGCAGTGTGTATTGGGGGTTTTAGATTGGGTTGCAGGAACTGTGAAGTCAGGTGGGGTCTGTTCAGTACCAGTGTGGATAGGTGATGTGTTGGGTTAGAGAGTTAATATGTGCCTGTGAGAAGTGTGTGTAGGTAGTTGTAAATTCTGAGATTATGTCACTGTGTATCAGTCATAGGTGTGAGGGGAGTTGGTACCTATGTATGTAGAAGTTTCAGTGAGTACAAGGTATCCATGTTTTGTGGCTGTGTAGCAGAGTAGGGAAATAGGAACTTGTGTGTGTGCAGTGAACTTCTACCTGTGTGTATGTACTGTGAGTTTTATGTGTTAGTGGGTAGCAATTTTGTGAGTGTGTCCATTGTGCATCAGTATGTCTAGGTATATGTGTGTCCCTGTGTTGGATTTAGGTATGACCTGTGTATCAGTAACTTGAGTGATTAGGTACCTCCTAAGGTGTTTGTGTGTTGAGGTAATTAGTGTCTCAGTGCTACCTATGTGTGTGTGTTCTCAGTAAAAGGGGGAACATCAGTGTGTGTATTTCTGCCTGAGTGAATTAGCTGTGTGTGTTGTATTGTGTGATTACCTGTGTCCATGTGCTAGTGTTCAGTGAGCAGTGGATGGGGGTTTAAGTGTGCTGTGCTGTGTCACAGAATTGAGTGAGTTCATTGAGGAAATACTTGGGTGTAGGTATTTAAGGGTCAGTATGTGCAATGTGTATCAGTTAAGTGAGAACCATAGCAGTGTGTGTAGCAGTAGCTAGTGTAATTCAGTATGTGCAGTGTGGGTTTGTGTCAGTCTCAGTGAGTGGATATTAACTGTGCAGTCGGGCTTTTGGTGCAGGATGTGTTATTTATTTAGGTGTTTCAGTCCAAATTTCCAAGTAACAGCTAGATGAGTAACTGAGTAAACCTGTGTGTGTGTGTGTGGTATTATGAGAGTGAGTTACTGAGTGTGTGTTTAGGAATTAGTATCAGTTAGCCAATGTCAGAGTGCCTATGTTACTGTGAGTCTTCTGTGGGAGTGTCCCAGTCAGTGTTAGTCTAGAGTATCAGTAAGTAGCAACCTGTGTGACTGTGTATTAGTCCTAATGGCCTAGTGTAGCTTGTGGCAACCTGTGTGAACATCAGTGTGAATATGTGTTGTGTGCAGTGAGGTATTGAGTGTCAGTATGTGTATGAGTGTGGGAGATGAGATGTGCATTACCTGGGTGTGTATGAGTTAGGAGTTAGTATCAGTTAATTATTAAATTAGCACCAGTTAAGTCCTAAGTTAGTATCAGTTGATTATTAAGTTAGCATCAGTTAAAAGTTAAGTATTAGTTTATAGTTAAGTAAGATTCATATAATTAAGTTAAATACTTGATACCAATATGAATATATGAGTTATACATATTAGTAGCACCTAGTGTTGCCTTATTAACTAAGTATTAGTTAGTATAAGTCTAGTAATGACTAGATTGACCAGAAAACCTAGTTAGCAAGGTATTGACTAGATTAATCTAGTGGGACTTAGACATGGCCTAGAAATATCACAATTAGCTAGTTACACATGTATATCACTTCAAATCATTCTTTAATATTAATATTTGATATTTAGGTCTTGGTGATTCCATCTTGGACATCGATCCTCACACCTTGCTCAGGACCACAGGCGAGTACATTCTCTGACAGTTTTTATGGTTGATTACTTCTATAAATTGTAGTGTATTACATACTTGATTCCGACACTGTGGATACACGGGTTAGCACCCTAGATCCCCATCACGAGGAGTCGTGGTTGGAATCCATCGTGCTAGCTGGGGGATGGGGAACTATTAGTAGATTATGTGATCATATCCAAACATTATATGTACCATAGCTCACCCTACTTCTCACGTCGGGTGCAGCCTGACCACTTATATGCTCCATAGCTGTTATATATGATTAGCCTGACCACTATATGCACCATAGCTAACCATGCGGTTAGCCTGACCTAAAAGAATCATAGCTAATCATATATAACCAGCCTGATCTAGTCCCAAGCCGATCACATAATAAACTAATATTTCAAACACTTAGTTAGATGTTTATTTTATTCTGATTCACTTGTTCTAGCATTCACTATTTATTGCTCATTGCTAGATGCTCTATTGTCTATTTCATTTCTCCAGTACTTCTCATTTTCAGCATTTATTTCCATTTGTATCTCTTACACTGTTTATAGATTTTGTCAATTTAAATGAAACTGCTGTTAGTGCTTGTGCTTCGCTCCAATCCTGACTGGATAACCAACATTTTCAGAGGACCTGGAGGACTTTTGCCCTACTCATTACGGCCCAGGAATAGAGGGAGATTTCACTCCAGAAATCCCAGAGGAGGTGCCTATCCTAGAGGAGAACTTACCAGCCTGTTCTTAGACTACTTTTTTTGCATTTATTGTTTTAGACTGAGACTGAGTTGTATTTATTTTTATTTGTGACTTTGTGAGGTCATTTAGACCCAGGATTGAGTTGGACTTATTGTGGTTGGTTTAATAGAACTCTTTCAATTCTCATCGTGCCATTATGTTTTTAGTTGTGATTGAGTATATTATAGAACTGTGGTTATTTATCTTTGTCCTCCGTACGGAGTTGAGACTATTGACAGGATATACTATGTTTGTGACCTAGACAGCGTTCTACCGCCGATGCTGCGGCGTAGGCTGGACGTACCCACGACTCATGCCTAAATTTCCGGGTGCGGGTCGTGACAGGTAGTGCCTATGGAGATGCTCCTGATGGCTGGTGCATATGAGGTCTTTTTACAACTTTTTCTTGTGGTGCTCCGGCTGGTGCTGATGTGAACGGCCGCTTCAGACTGGTCTCTCTCCTGATGACGTACTCCATGCGTCGGGCTGCAGCAAGGACGTTCGGGTATAATGTAGGAGCAACGAATCCAATTAGTTTCTGCAGCTCAATGTTTAGTCCGTCGAAGAACTTCTCAGCCTTCTCTTCTTCTGTCGGGATCAGAGTTAGGGCGAAGTGACTCAGACGAATGAATTCCGCGTTGTACTCTTCTACTGTCATACTATCTTGAGTGAGGCGATTGAACTTGTCCCGAAGTTCTGATCGAGCGATGGCTGGAATGTACATCTCTTGAAAGAGTCTGGAGAACTCCTCCCAAGTGACTCGGTCTGGTCCGAGCCGTGTCTCCTCAGATAACCACCAGTGATGTGCATTGTTCGTCAACTGCATTCTGACGGCAATCATCCAATGTTCTCGGGGAATCTCAGCTGCTTCTAATTGATGTTGAGTGTTGGTGAGCCATTCATGAACTTCTGTGGGTTCTTCTTTTTCTGAGAAGGTACGAGACTTCAGCTGGCAAAAATCGGCGATAGAGCCCGTCGTTGGCCGTCGTGCTGGTAGATCTGCTTGCTCTAGTATGGTTACTAGGCTGCGACTCAAAGCCTCGTGTTAAGCTTGCAATATTGCATAAATCATTTGATACATCTGCTGCCCGTCCATGGCCTGCCCTTGTGGAATTACGGGCATTGGTGGAGTAAATTGCGTTGATGTTGGAATGTTATTTTGCTGGATTCTCGTGGCATGCTGACTTGCTTGTTGAGCTGATTGTCCTTCATCAACTGGTGTCACTTCATCTTCGTTGGTTACCACAGCATCTCATGGTGATACTGCAGGAGTCTCATCGTTTGCTCGTGAATCCAAAACTCTGCAACCAAAATAAATAATAAGAGGCGTACAGGAATCAAGGCAGGATGCAATTCAAGAAATTAATTCGAATCCGATATAGATATCAAGAACGTTTCAAGCAAGTGGATGAGATCCTAAAACTTATCCTATTTTTATTGCAGGCCTGTTCGGTCTCTAAGTTGAAACCAAACAATTTTGTCGTTGACCTGCATGGGCCACCACAAAAACCATGTCACGCCCCAGTCCTAAAATATCGAGGGACTAAACACGTGGCAATGGTCAGCAGTACGCACTGATGGACAAACCCAATTTAATGGATCCATCGGGGCATACTTAAGCTGTATTACATCAATAATCAGGGTCTACTAATCTCATCCACAGAATAAATATAACAAGTCAACATCAACATCAAGTCACAAGTAAATAATCGAGGAACAACCCAATAATCAAGTCTGATACAATTTGTTCATTAAACAAGAAGGAAAATAACAACACAGACTGAGTATGGAAGAAACATATACTCAGGAAAATCTATAGCAATCACCTAGTCCTCAGTTCCTGGTTCTGCTCCACTGTATGCACCTGGTCCTACTTTTGATCCTGCTAATGCTCCTGTTCCGTATACCTCGGGATAGATCTCGTCTGCTAATCTTAGGGACATAATCCGGATCCAGGTCCTCAAGGGACATAGCAAGGTACAAGAAAGCTCAAGCCAAAATAAATGCAGTGCAAAAATAAAGGAAACAATAGGGTAAATAAATAATCAGCTAAGTGATATGCAAGATAAGAGCAGCACTAGAACTCAGGCTGAAACCACTAGAAGCTCTGTGTCGGGGAGCCGGTAGTAGTGATATCATGTGGTCGTCTAGCTCGACGTAAGACTGAGACGCCGACATAATATAAAATTAACCTGTAGCCTGTGTGTCTCTTCCCACCCAATATAATCATACGTCTCATGTCCATGTGGCCCCATGTCCATGTCACGTAAGATCATATCTAATGCATCCAGTCATATAATATCTAAGCAAAGGAATAAGTCATGAAAACTGTATCCTATACAGAATCACCATGAATATCTTAGGACGATTCTGTATCATGAATAGTATCAGGTGTCCTGGGTAAAACGTACTTGATAATGCAAGTACGAGAATGCAAAGGGTCACGATATCCATGTCTATGTGACGTTGCACAACTCTGCGTACAGTATTGGCACCCGAATATAATCGGACGCTAAGCACGTCATACGGCCCTAGGTTTAAACATGTAGAACAATATATATAATCCAAGGAAATAAATAACAAGATCTGCAAGTTTTGGCAATGTACACTTGCTTGGGGTTCCTGCTCCAATTGTGGCTCTAACTTTAGCAGAATTTGTAGGCAGTACTCCGATTGCTGAAACAAACACCACCATCAGATCTAGAAAATATCAATCAGCTAGAAATGCCTGTCGTTGAGTCCAATTTGGACACAGGGGCAAAAATGATATTTCAGGGCAAAACGGGGTCCAAATATGGGTCGCTTTGTACCGAAAAATGTGTCAGGGTCAAAGGTCTCCAAATTTGTCAAACTTAGTGTCAACAGGTCAGGAACGATGATACGAACCCAACGGAACTTCCAGAATTGGATTCCGATGAGCCGATCTCAAAATTGCCCGTCAAGTGGAGCTTGTGGGGCCCACGACACACGATTTTGTCAACGTTCTCAGAATTGAACCAAACTTGGCTCACAGGACCAGCGTATTGCTACGAGTCCGATGGCGCAAGTTTCGTCTCGATTCGACATTTGTACACTAAGTTACAGCGAGAAGCAGAAAGGACGGATACGGGACGGTGTCCGAGGGGGTCATGCAGGCTACGCGATGCAACTGACGGAACAGAAATTGGGACAACGAGGAGAGAGATACGAGTACCTGAACAGGGCTCCAAAAAACAGAAATTTTTGTGTCCGACACGTGTCCGAGTTGAGTCAGGGTGCTGTGTCCACAAAAGCTAGGGTTAGGGTTTTGCTCCTGTTGGCCGGAGACGGCGGCCGGAGGGAGGCAGGGGCAGCGGAGGAGCACTGGCCGGAGGCGGCGCCGGAGAGGGCGGGGGACGGCAGTGCAGGGCTCGGGCGGAGCGGGCGACGCTCGGGCTGATGCGGCTGCTGCGGGCTTACTGAGGGAAGGAGGAAGGAGGTGGGACGGCGTCACGGCGAGGAGGCGAGGCGGTGGCGGCGTCGCGGCGGGGTGTCGAGGCGGAGCTGGGGAAGACGAGGCCGGCCGGGCTAGGGTTCAGGTCGACGGAAGGGAGGGGGAAGACGGGCGCAGCGGGGGATTTTATAGGACGGAGGAGAGGGAGACGGGCGGTGGCCGTTGCGGGGAGAGGAAGAGGGGGAGGCGGCCGGCGGGGAAGCCGGAGCGGCGCGAGCGTTAAGCGGCGGACGGCGGCTAACAGTAGCGGCGGAGGCAAAGGGTCGGGGAAGAAGAATGGACTGGGGGCACTGTTCACCCGGGTCGGGTCGGGTCCGTGGGTCGGGTTACGGATCCGGCCCGATCCGCTAACAGTGAAGCGGGTTCGGGTTGAAGCGGGTCGGGTTGCTTATTGGACCCGGATCCAGGTCCGCTAGGGCCTAAGGGCGGTTTGGTTCGGTTTAGTTGGACCGGCCGGTTTGGTTCAGTTGGGTTGGTTTATTAGAAATAAACCGGGTTTTATTTTGGTTTAATTTGGTTTATTTAAATCAATAGTTTTTAAGACTTTAAAAATCTATCCGGGGTCCAATAAATTTTTGAAAAATTATCCTATGTCTAGTTTTTTATTTTACACCATAAAATATTATTTTTATAATATTTTAATATTATTAAACATCATTTAAAAATTATTTAATAATTAAAAAACCTTAATTTAATTAGAGAAAATTCCAGGAAAATACAGAAAATTAAGGAAAATTCCAAATTAAAAATTCTTGAAAATCAGGGGGTTTACATGTCTGGTTCCTCAGCACCTTCTCTCTCCGATCCAAAATCTTAACTGGCTGCTCTGGATAGCTAAGAGTAGGCCCACCTCAATCTTCGAGTGATCCAATACATGACTAGGATCTGCCACGTACTGTCTCAACTATGACACGTAGAACACGTTGTGTACTACCTCCAATGCAGGTGGCAAGTCTAGTCTGTAAGCAACAGCATCGACCCTCTCGAGAATATTAAAAGGTCCGATGAGTCACGGACTAAGCTTTCTGCCTCCACCGAAATGAATCATGCCACGTGTCGGAGAAATTCTCAAGAAAAATAGATCGCCAACCTAGCAAGAAACACAGCCTTAACACTCTAACTAAAACAAACAATCACAAGCAATGTAGAACAAAATCTATACCTCAAACTCCAATGGTCTCTGGTGGCTATCGGCAGAATGTCGTTGTCTGTCCTGCGCCACCTGAAGTCTATCTCTGATGAGCTTTACCTTCTCAGCTGCATCCACGACCATCTCTGGTCCCAATAAGGCTCTTTCACCAACATCATCACATGATAACGGAGTGCGGCATCTCCGTCCATACAATACCTCAAATGGTGATATCTCTATAATGGCCTGGTAGCTGTTATTGTAAAAAAACTCTACCAAGAGAAGATGATACTCCCAAGGGCCTCTAAAATCTAAAACACAGGTGCGTAGCATATCCTCGATAGTCTGAATAGTCCTCTACGACTGTCCGTCTGTCTGAGGGTGACATGCGGTACTGAACTTGAGCTGAGTGCCCAAGCTAGCCTGCAAACTCCTCTAGAAGTAGGATGTGAAGCAACTATCCTGATCCGAGACTATGCTCACAGGAATACCATGCAATCTGACTATCTGAAGCATATACATCTCCGCGAGCTTCTCCGTAGATCTACCCACTTTGAATGGCAAAAAGTGGACTAATTTGGTCAACCTATGTACAATGACCCAAATCGTATCTTTACCACCTGGAAAACGTGGATGCCCTAAAACAAAGTCCATCATCACATGCTCCCATTTCTACTCTGGAATGGGTAAAGGCTGAAGCAATCCACCTGGCCTCTGTCACTCTGCCTTTACCTGCCGGCATACCAAGCATCTGGATACGAAGCTAGCCACCTCCCGCTTTATACTAAACCACCAAACATGCTCTCTTATGTCCCTATACATCTTGTTGGCACCGGGATGCATAGAGTACTAAGATCGATGTACCTCCTGAAGAATCTTTTCGTGCAATGCTCCACTCGGCACATACAATCTGGTACCTTGTCGCAATGATCCATCATCTGCGATACTGAAGACTTCTGCGATCCTATCCGGACCTGTGCTCTGATGCTCCTCAGAGACTCATCCTCGAACTGTGCGACTCTGATTCGGTCTATCAACTCTGACTGTACCTGAAGTCCCCACATCTGTGCTTCAACTCCAGGGTCTAATACCCCAATGCCCAAACTATCAAGATCGGCTAACAAATGTCTGTCCCTCGTCAAATACATATTAACTGGATACCTGCTCAGGGCATCCGCGACTACGTTGGCCTTCCCTAGATGATACTGCAAAGCAATGTCGAAGTCCTTCATCAACTCCAACCACCGCTGCTGCCTCATGTTGAGCTCTTCTTGTGTAAATACATATTTCAAGCTATTGTGATATGTAAAGATCTCTACCCGCTCTTCATACAAATAGTGCTTTCATATTTTAAGAGAAAAAATAATTGCTGCCAACTCCAAGTCATGGGAAGGGAAATTCTTTTCATGCGGGCATAATTGCCTAAAATCATAGGCAATCACCTTTCTATTCTGCTGTAACACACAACCCAAACTCTTACCTGATGTATCACTATATATAGAAAATCCTACTGCCCCTGATGGCAATGTCAATATTAGAGCTGTAGTCAACCTCTTTTTTAGCTCCTCAAAAGCAGACTGACAATCCTCAGTCCAGACAAACTCCACGTTCTTCCTGATTAGTCTAGTCATTGGCTCCGCAATCCTCGAAAAATCCTGAATAAACCTCCGATAATAGCCTGCCAGTCCAAGAAAACTCCTGATCTCTACTACTGAACTTGGGGTAGACTATGACTCAACTGCTAAAATCTTCTTCGGGTCTACTGAGATCCCGTCTCCTGTAATCACAAACCCTAGGAATTTAACCTTATCAAGGAAGAACTCACACTTCGAAAGCTTGCTATGTCACGACCCCCACCTTATGTAGGGATGTAAGTAGTAAACAACGCCCAGCCAATGCCACAACATTAGCGATAGAACGCTGTTTGGGTAAACTATCTATCAATATAAATATGCCACCGATAATATGAATATACTCAATCACAGATCTAAGATAGAAAATAGCACCAATATGATAAAAGAATAGAAGAGTCACAAATATAACTCATGAGACAATAATAACATTAAAAGAGTCAGAGAAAACTAATAACGATATGCTGGAGACAAATCCAAGACAAAGAACTATCTATGAAGCTACGAGTCCGGGGTCGTATGTCTCAGTCGGGATGAGACCCTCCTGAGCAAAAGTCTCTGGCTCTAAGCCCATAATATCCTAAGGCCTGTAGTGAGTGGGGTACCACTCTTCAGTGTCATCTGGGAAAAATATATCCAGTCAGGAAAGGAGCAGAGTACATCTCTAACAGCAGTTCTAATAAATAATATAAACTATGTAACAATAAATAGATGTGAAATATACAAGATGCAATATATAGATACAAAAGATATACAATAAAGAAAATACTAAAATAAATACAAGAATAAAGAATATGGCAATAAACAAGAATAAAGAATATGACAATAAACAAGAATACTAATGACTAAGTAAGTGAGTACCAGCTTTAACATGTGATCGACTTTAGAAACTTGCACAAGGATCTTGCACAAGGATAAAAGACCTGGTTAATCATACGTGCGGTGTATGACCAATACTCACAAGGAACAACACAAGCCCAAGAAGGGTATGATCACATATCTACACTAAATACTCTTCGCCCCTGACTGGTATAGTGGATCCAACCATGGTACGTTATGAAACGGGTTTCCACAAGAAGGGCTCTACTCTTCTCATAAACCAATTTTTGTACTTGTACAAGAAGAACAAGGAACAAGTCTTGCACAAGATACACCATAAATACCAAAGAATAATATCTCATAACGAGATCCGGATATAACAATCCGTGTAACTATCGTGTTAAGAAATCAAGGATATCTACACTAGATACAAGAGACATAGAGGATATCATAAATGAGAAACTATTATAGAATGTACTCGCCTAAAATTTGGTGAACAGTATCATAGATATCTGGTACGGTGCCTCAAAGACCTAGATAGGGAATATAATATCAATACAAGATTTTAGAATAAAAATAAGTCAAACTGTTTAACATCTAGGTCAAAAAGCCATTTCTAAGTCAAAACAGTCAAACTAGGTCAACTTTAAGTCAAATTGGTCAAACTACCTATATATAGGTTGTATGAGTCTATCTCTAGGATATTGGGTCCCTATACTATGCAACTAGGCCACACTAGCTAAACTAGGATACTAAAAGATATCGTATCGTAAGATACGCAAGAAATTAGATATGAAAATATTATAGTACATATATACAATCAATAACATCTAATATTCCTAATTAAACTAAAGTTAAGTGGATACCTTGATTTTGAACCAATGCGGTATCGTACCACTACACACCCCTCTTAATACTCGAATCCAATACCTTGAGTATCAACCTGATACCTTGACATTTACCTTGGTATCTCAAGGTAATATCAATCTTAACATATAACTAACTTCCCAAACTCTAACTATAACTAACATGTTAACTAATACAATATTACATACTATTATTAACATACAATACATATATACATACATATATATACACAACTAGCGATACATATACATACTTAACACTAATAATATCACTAGTATATATATCTAACTACTAAACTATATGTATACATATCTATTTATAACTACTATCAAACTAACTAACTAACTAACTAACTAACTAACTAACTAACTATATATATATATATATATATATATATATATATATATATATATATATATATATAAAACAATAACAAGATAACTACTAACTATTTACTAAACTATTAACTAAACTAATTAATGAAACTAACTACCAAATAAACTAGCTAACCAATAGCTTACTAGCTGATACATGCTTCCCTGCTGTTGCTATGCAGTTTCTGCACTGAGTATCCTTGTTGAGTCTCCTTGCGGTTACTTGGGTAGTTGTTATTGCTGCAACTCGCAGTTTGCATTGCCTGCTATCACTACAGTGCCTCCTTGAGCTACTATTGTAGCTCTCTATGCAAGCCTTGCTGCAGTGAGTATCTTTAAGTAAGTGTTGGTATATGGTTATGAATTTTAGGGGCTATTTGGATATAATTTTTAACTCAATAGACCCTGCAATAGTTGTAGGCATTCTTTTGTATGTCTAGACGAGTAGGTGTATAACATAATTGGGTTTTCCTGAGTATCAATGATAGGACTAGGAGTATCAGTGCATTGCCCTTCCACATCCATTTGGATAATATACTTGAACGATGTCTATTTACCTTTGCAGAAGTATCTAGAAATGGATCTGAATTACTTCATACGTCATCATTCGTGGATGCATATCCGTCATCATGATGACATATATGGTATGCGGGATAAATTTATACAGGGGATAGAGAAGTTTTTGCAGTTCGCCAAGTCGTTCCCTCGGTACATGGACGGCACCAAAATTAAGTGTCTATGTGTGAGATGTCGTAACTCGAAATATCACATAGAAGTAGATGTGACATATCATTTGTACTCAAGGGGTTTTATGCCTAATTAATATCAGTGGACCTTACACGAATAACTTGTATGTGATCCGCGTAATGTGATCGAGAGTTTCCCAATTTTTTTTGGATCCGCGTAATATGAGATTGGGGATCTCTTCCGATGGTTTTACCCCATTCGGACTTTTGGGCTCCCGGTATTCGTGTTGGCCTGTGATCGTTATCCCGTAAACCTACCGCCTTGGATGTGCATAAAGAATCAGGTTATTTTCTTAACTGTCATTATTTTGGGTCTGAACAATCCGAAGAGAAACATCAATGTGTACTTGCAACCATTGATAGATGAGTTAAATCATCTATGGAAAATAGGCGCCAACACGTACGATATTTTAAAAAAGCAGAATTTTTAGATGAGGGCAGCACTTATGTGGACCATCAATGACTTATGTGGACCATCAACGACTTTTCAGATGTGTGAAGCACGGGTCGAGGGTTCTATTTATGAAGCAAATACTCTCGAGGTGATTACAAACTTTTGTTCCATGTATTTTAAACCTCATGTTGCTACTAATCGAATAAGACCCCTGAGAAATGACGATGGGTACCGGGAATCTAATGATATAATACTGAAAGTATTCAATACTTTCGGTAAGCCCTCGGACAAAATAAAGAAGGGATATCTGAATGACGATGAGCTAAGGGCTGCTAAGTTGTATATATTACTCAACTGCGACGAGGATGAAGTGGAGAAGCTCGAGGGATAAGTAATTAATACGTCCAAGTTTAAGTCATCTCAATATAATATTATACACTAATATTGATACACTAATTAGACGATATTTTATTATTTTCAGCAAATTTAATGATGAGGCGATGTCGATGAGACCATATATAACAGATGAAGAAGTAGAACAGGAAATAAGACATCATTTCCCTTTTTGGTTGAGTGCATATGTAAGGAGCTCGGTAATTTCTTTTTGAATATGTACTTTACAAAATAATTAACGGAATATTGAACTTAATTTCTTATCTTGTGGCATTTAGGTTGATCGTCCAGATGTAACACTTAAGAATGAATCATTTAGAACTTTAGCTAAGGGGCCAATTTATGCCGTCAAAATTTGGCCAAGCTATTGTATAAATAGGTTTAGGTTCAAGTCAACAACTACTTCGATCAGAGACAACTTTCTATATCTCGATTCCATGAAAAATAGTTGTTTGTGTATCAGATCTTCAAGCTACAAAGATGTCGATACAGGCAATGATTCTATGGCATCTTAAGAAAGATTCTGGAGTTGACATATAATTATGTAATAGAACCTGCTAAGATCGTATTATTTAGGTGTTATTGGTGTGATCTGATCCAAGATCAAGGTTAAAAAATAGACAAGCATGATCTTGTGGATATAAACTATCGGCGTCGATATCAAGGCTATAAACCATTTATCTTATCAAGTCAGGCTCAACTCGTATATTTTACAACTTATCATAAACAAGAAACAATGAGATCAGACTGTTGGACAGTATGCAAGACCAAAGCTCGAAATACTTTTGACGTTGACGAAATAACTTATCAGGAGGACGAGCTACCTCTTGTAACAAATATTGTAGATGTGGACTCAATAAAAGTTCTCCGTTACACGTATAATCATATAGAAGAGGTAGAATTATTCGAAGAGGAAGGCGAAGTAGATGAAAGTGAAGATGAGGAGGAAGAGGAAGAGGAAGAGGAAGAGGAAGAGGAAGACGAGAAAAATGAAGAAGATGAATTTTTAGAAGAGGATTGAAAATAAAATAAAATCTATTTAGTCTTCTGACATGCCCGAATTTGTCTCCGGTAGACTTATCGTTATATTATCTTTCTGGATTTGACTTCTTAGATGTATTATCTCTCTGGATGTATTATTTTTCTAAATGTATTATCTTTCTAGATTTGACTTATGGTTATTATCTAGACTTGTTTACAACTTGAGAAATTGGATTTCCTTATATATATCATATTGCGCTTATCTTAATTAGCATTTGATTTAGTATTGTTTTGTGATGTTATTGTATTTTAGAAGTAGAATATAAAATCTATTTGGTGACGTGTACTTAGGGCTATGTACTATATTTTGCTTCTTCTTTTCATTTAGTGACATGTACTTTAAATTGTTTCCTTGTAACTTTTATTTTGTTTATCATAAGTCAGGTATGACAGGACGACGCGGATCGTTCGGTCAGTCTAGAGGTAGAGTATCTAGACGACATGCTACTATGACTGGTAGTTCTCCTTTGGGACATGGTAATGTTTTCGGACCCTAGTCTCCTATTACTCCAGTCTTTCGACCATTATCTCCTCCTGGCAGTACTCTTGGGACGAGCAGTTCCAGGCCTGAGACTACTCCTACGTCCATCATTCCTACTGCTGACGGTACCATGGGGACCGAGGAGAAGATGGATGAGGCCCAGCTGACAGCGCCTTCGTTATCTCATATTTTCAGAGCGATGCCACGTGTGCTTTTCCAGATGAGACGAGGACAGAGATTTGGGCCGATGGGCCTACAAAGTAAGTTAATTAGTTTTAGTTTTCTTACACATATATAAATATATATTCTTTTTTCTTTAATATAAGTAACTATGTTTAGATATCATTCCTCGTCAGTACAGAGATCATTGGGGCATTTTTTGAGGTACAACTATGGTGGCCCTTGGATTAACTACTCGGATGCCCCGAACGAGAGGAAGGCATTCTAGTTTGCGCACTTTAAGGTCAAAGTAAATTTAGTTTTAATATAAATCATCTAATTTGGTCTTTTTATATAACTTTCTATATTACTTCTTGTATAAAATGTATTTTTATCCGCCACACCGGACTGAGGTGATCGAGCAACACTTTTCTGCCGTCGCCGCCAAACTTATCTGTGATGCGATCTGCGACCAGAAGTATCGTGATCATTTGGGACAACCAATCCAAGGTTGGATCACATCTGAGAAGTGGATTGCAATAAAAGTTAGATTTAACGATCCTAGGTACAAGACAAAGTTGGAGAAGGCGAAGGCGGCCAGGAAGAAATCAAGAAAGTGGTTTGGTGGGTCGATTCCGATGACGGAATATTTTCATCGCATGGTACATATTTTATTATATACATAGTATTTTAATTAAAGTAGGATAAAATATTTAATTTTAGTAATATATAATATATTTTTTAACAGGTCCAGAGGGGTGAGGACGCTAACATGGTGATAGTCTTCCTCGTTACCCATAGAAAGGGCGGACAACTCATAGATGAGAGGGCCACGCAGATCTACATAAGAATTACTTTATTTTTTGTTAATTTTAATATAACTTAGAAAATATACAAATAAATATTCATATAGTTAGTAATAAGTACCTTATATATATATTAACAATTATGCATGACGAGTTGATTATAAGTAGTACGCTTATCGAGAGATACATATTTTTTTAGGATAAGTTTCTTAGGCTCCGTGAGCGGTCAACCCAACCCATATAGGGAGAGGTAGGTAGTTCCTCGTAGCCCCACGCCCACCCAGCTGCAGAGATTGACGAGCTGTGGATGACCCCCTTTGGTGGTCTGTAGAGGGGTACGTACTACGGTAAGGGATCTTACGATGCCTATGTTGCATCGCAGTCCTCTCGGACCCCCTCTGTCAGTGTGAATACCACAAAGCCCTCCCAGGAGTCAGTGCGAGCCCAGCAAGAGAGGGTTGACCATCATATTGCGTCTTTACATGACGAGTTGCTACAGAGGTTTACGTCACAGTCCCCACCACAGACGGACGATGCTACGATCGTAGAACATTTTGATTCGCTTGAGGATTTGGCCACGTCGACAGAGTGCAACGTGACGGCTCTATAGGAGTCGCACGTAGCCATGGGTGATACACTGGCGAGGATGCAGATGTTACAGGTTCAGATGAGACAGTCAGTGGAGTAGAGTGTTGTGAGGATGTTATCTGTCATGGATACTTGCAATGCTCGAATGACAGCGTTAGAGCAGATACGTCCACCTGGTCCACCAATATCGACATCTACATCGACTACACATACTCCTCCATCTAGTACTAGTTGTGATGCTTACTGGATATTTTTTTCAGACTTAGTTTGCATGATGCATGTGAATTTGTTGGATATTAATTTGTATACTTTATTTATTGTGAATGTGTCTATTTTTTTTAATTTTACTTTATTATTTATATTGAATGCATGCAAATTTATCGGTATTGAGTGTTCCACAGAAGGGGTCGACGAACCAAGAAAATTTAATAGAGGGTTGCTCCGGGTCCATATATTTTTATGAACTGTGATATTGCAGAAATATATGACAAACTGCAAGCATACATTTATTCCATTTTTTTAAAAAAAATTTGTAATTTAGCGAATTTTAGTGACGTTTAGCAAAATTTATATATGTCACTAATTGATTCAGAACATCGCTAATTATGTTGCTAAATGTCGCTAAATTATTGACGTGGCAATATTTACCAGGTCAGCAAAATATCGATAAATGTGTTGTGAAACATCGCTAAATAGAAAATACTAGCGACGTTTAGCGACGCACAACACATTGCTAATATAGATACATTGTATCGCTAAACGTCGCTAATATAAAAAATATTAGCGACGAGAATACTTCTCGAGAAAACGTTGCTATAGCGATATTTTGCGATGTTTTCCCTTTCAAAGACTAGCTTAAACGCGACTTCAATGAAACATGGCTAATTATGTTGCTAAAAAATTTTAACGACATTTTTATGCCATTTAGTGACATTTCCAGACGTCGCTAATTTGACTTATTCTGGTAGTCGTCATAGAGTTTTGAAGTCTCTGGTACTGGATGAGCTGCTAGAAAGTCGGCCAATGCTTGGCCCTTGACTGCCTTTTGCGGGACGAATACCATGTCATATGGTGATAGTACGATTGCCCATTTGTCTAAGCGAGAGTTAATTGCTCCGGGTTCGGTCATGAGGACTCTTAGGGGGTTCACTCGAAAGATCACACGGATGGTTTGCCCCGTCAAGTAATCCCAGATCTTTTGAACAGTGAATACTAGAGCAAGACATTCTTTCTCTACCGAATTATACCTATATTCTGGACCATCATCATTTTGCTGAGATAGTAGATAGCTTGCTTATATCATGTCGCTATTCTGGGCAAGAAGAGTGCCGAGAGAATGATCCATTGTCGGGAGATAGAGTAAGAAGGGCCTTCCCATGATTGGGGCTACCAATACCGGGGGGATCATGAGATACTTCTTAATGTTGTTGAATACTTGCTGGCATTCTTTTGTCCTAGTGAAAGAGACTCCCTTCTTCAGGAGTTGAGAAAAAGGCTGACATCGTCCGAAGAGATTGGATATAAATTTTGTAATGTATGCCAGTCTTCCCTGGACACCACAAAGTTCTCGCAGGTTCTTCGAAGGATGCATATTTCGGATAGCCTTAGTCTTCTCGGGGTCAATATGAATACCCTTTAAAGTTATGATAAAGCCCAAAAACTTGTCGCTAGAGACTTCCAAGAATGACTTGGTGGGGTTCATCTTGAGCTGGTGGGCTCGCATTAAATCGAATACCATCTTTAGGTCATAGAGATGATCGTCTTAAAAATGGCTCTTGACAGCAATGTCATCAATGTAATATTCTACTGTCTTACGCAGATGGTCATGGAAGATAGTGCTCATATCTCATTGGTATGTAGTACCTATTTTCTTTAGACCGAAGGGCATCACGGTGTAACAATATACTCCTATTGGCGTCCGAAACAACGTATACTTCTCGTCGTCTAAAAATATCTTGATTTGATTGTAGCCTGAGAACCCGTCCATGAAGGACATACGCTCGAAGCCACAAGTATTGTTGATCATCACGTATAAGATTGGGAGAGAAAATTCTTCCTTTGGGCAAGCCGTGTTCAAATCGCGAAAGTCGATTCAGACTCAGATTTTATCGTTCTTTTTTATGACAAGGATGATGTTAGCTACCCAATCTGGATATTGTTCTTCGTGGATAAAGCCGCTCATTATTAGCTTATTCACTTTAGCTTCAATGGCGTTCATTACGTCTAGATGGAACCGTCGTTGCTGTTGCTTTACAGGTTTGGCATTTGGCAGGATATTGAGTTTGTGCATCACGATTTGCGGATCCAAACTTGGCATATCTTCGTAATTTCATGCGAAGACGTCAATGTATTCCCTTATCAGTTAGACAAGGGATTCATGCTTTTCTGTCTAGAGATTTTTACTAATGAAGAGGGGTTTAGGATCAATGTCGTCACCTAAATTAATTTGTACAACTTCGTCCTCAGTAAGAGGTTTCCATTTCTCGAACCGTAATTCCTATAGAGATTCCAGCTTTTGAGCCACGGTTCTACTTCAAAGAGTTCGATAGGGTACTCGTCATCCTCTTCTGGATCTGTTGATACCATGTGGATGGACAACGTTTATTTAAGCACATCCCCGATGTTGTTGTCGGAGTCCCAAGCTGAAGATTGTAAAAAGTGAGATTGTATTTCGTCTTCCTCCCCCGAGCCTTCAGGAGTTGTAAGATGTATGACATATCCCAAACCATGACCGGTTCACGGGTAGTACGTCTCAGGCTTGCCTTTGGAGGTGAATTAAGAAAGTGGTAAGCGTCATCCCTTGCCATAATTTAGGCCTTGGTTGCTCTTTGGATCGTATCTCATCTTCTGAAGAATACACTTAGCTTGTATGTTGTAGTGGTAAAGTTGCATTTTACCACTTTTCAGTTCTGGCTCTTCTAAGATGAAGTCCCGACGACCTTCAACCTTCCCGAAAATGATGGGTTTGTCCCCTTTATTTCTTGCAGGGATGACGAAACTTGGGGCTTGGCTAAGGAGGATTCGGTTTACTGCGTGGGCTACAACTACTTGCTTATGCAGGTGTAAACCTATACCATGCTCCAAAGAATATGCGGTGACCCAATGCGCAATAACAGCGCAACTCAACGAAATGCCTTTATTGAGGAAGTACGATATTTCCTGTAAAGGGATTACGTTATCGAGAGATGATACTTTGGTAGACTCCATGACGTACTCTTCTAGTTCATCTCCTTCAATAGCTGCCAGTGACGCAGACGGTGCTGGAGTTTTCCTGCGGAGCTTGACTACCAACTGTCCTGGGTTTCTCACGGCAAGGGGACCCTTATCTGGCACACACCTGTCCCTGGGGCTTGACTACCGAGGATTCAGGTGCCCTTCTTCAAAGCTTAACCACGAAGGGAGAAGCTATTTGGGCTGGGCATCCTTTGAGACGGACCCTTAGGGGATCGCATGAAGCTGTAACAGTGTCAGCTTCATCATTGCATCATTTTCTCCTTCGTCTTGGTGAATTTGCTTGTACAAGATCGAGTCAGAGTAGTACGCTTTGACCCCTTTAAAAGGATCTATATCGGTGAATTCTGTGTTGACGATACCATCTTTACTGACGTACTTTATGTACTGGTGGAGATTGGATGAGAAAATCATATACTTATGTATCCACGGACGTCCTAGAAGGACATTATAGGATATGCCCACATTGATGACATAGCAAGTCACCTTTGTTCGGAGATCACCGATTTGGCACTTCAGACGAATCATCCCAAGCGGGTAGCTTCTCCTAGGGTTGAAGCCGCTGATAGAGGTATTGGTGGCTTCTAGCCAATGCATAGGGATTCCCAAGGTCTGTAGCAGGCTTTATGGGATAATACTAAGAGATAATCCGGGGTCGATATGCACCCGGTCCACCTTAATGGCTCGATATATCCTGTGTAATACCGGGGACGATCGTGGCTATTATTCTTTAATAACATGTCCTGCTGAGAGGACGTAAAATTTGGGATCGCCTCCATCACACTGTTGCAGAGAGGATATGCGGCAAGATTTTTGGCCGATGGCTTGACTTGGGCCAAATAAGAGTCGGCACTTTACAATGCCTCACTTAGAGCATCATGAGTCCTTTTGGAGAGACGGAGGAGGTCGAAGAGTGACAACTTAGCGAGAATATTGGCCAACTATTCTAAAATATCGAAGTTGTAAGGCTTATCCAGCCCTTGCATTGTGTCTTTTCGCAGAGGTTTATCGTAATTAGTCTCCTTCTACTTTTGTTTATCCGCTGCGGGAAGCTGGGATGGACCCAGATTAGTTGTAGTGGGTTTCATGGGCGTAGCAATCAGATATGGAATAGTCATAAGTGTACCATCATCGGGAGCATTGTAGTCACGTTGATAAGCTAGGCCTCACCTAGTTACGCTAGCGAGAGCTTCGTCTGTTGACCGAGAGACCGTGTGACAGGACTTGGTCTTCTTTCCTTTTAACTTAGGAGCAAAAGGCACTACCGACTGAGTCACTTCTGGGACGAGGTATGGATGAACCCACATGACTTTGTCTCTTGGAGTAGTGAGGGGAACCAACCCGTCCACTCAGGCTGGAGGGAGGTTAACGACCTTCATGTTTGTCCTAGGTATATGGATGACACCATCTTGGGCCTCTGTTGTCAGGAAGGCGCCGAATTGGAGGGATACCATGTTTGCTGTGACTATCTTATCTTCAAAGTCCAAAGTAAGAGCTTTAGAGTCGATTAACCATTGAATGTGCCTTTTTAATATATAACAATCTCGCATGGCATGATGGACATATCAATAGTAGTGGCAATACTTGGGGTTGTCAACCTTGCTTGCTTCATTGGGGCATTTGACGTAAGTTAGCTGAAGTTTTTGGCCCTTCATCAATACCTCAATGATTTCCATGACATCATCATAATCAAAGGAATAAGTCTCCTGTACTTTTTTTGTGGCTCTGTTGACTTGGTAACAGGCGTGGTCTGAATTTTAGACAAGTTAACCGTCAGGCCAGCTTTCCTTTACTATCACGACCGTTGTTAGCGGTGAAAGGACGCTTTTCTTGTCTTCAATATTGGGAGATTAGAATCCTAACAAGCGGACATCTCTCGCACTCTTTTTTGCAATAGCGACACTTATGATAAATGCTGCACAATCACTAAATAGGCCAGATGTCATCCAGAGTCTCAATGCTGGTAGCAGGTTATCTTGACACGTGTCCATCAACGAAGATTCAGGGATACAGGGAGGCGATTTCAATGTCACATGTTAGAAACATTCGATGTAATTTTGTCCAAGTTTTATGTCCCCTTGAATAATATCCATCGGAGAGGACATAATCATATCTATCCCTCATTCCTAGAACTGGGGGAGGAAAAGGGACTTCGAGTCCTCGAAGGACAAAATACACTTATCTGAGAGACTACAAAACCACTCAAAAGTGACCCCGGATAGTGCTTCGACGAACAAGTTTGTGAGTAGGGTGTCATTCCGAGGTAAGTGACCCATTGTGGATTGGAAGTATTTTATGTATTGACAGGGTGACGTCTTTCCGGCAAATAGAGTCAGAGATAGTGGCTTGTATTTGGGAGGGTATACCACATTATCCCATTCGGGGGGATACGGTTGTCAGATCCCAAGCCTCTAGGACTTGTGTTGATTATCTCGGGAATCAACATGGGCACACAAGTCCGAAAAAGTCTCATGGATATCGTCTGGAGGAGAGCGACAGAGGGTCGAGGTGCGGTCTGGCTGCTTGCTACATGAAGAGCTGGGTTAGGCATGCCAGATTTCTCGTTGGTTCTCTGGTCCAGGTTTGTTTGTCCCGGGGTCCGTAGTTGTGTCAGGACTAAGTTTTCTTTGAGTTCCAACACTGTATGAGTCAGAGTCTGTATGGAGGTGCTTAGCGTCTGCATCATGTCTTTGAGTGCCTCAAGGCATTGCAAGTTACTGGACCCTGCATCATGCTCTTCTCCTTCCATGTACACTAGCATTATTTGGTAAGAGGTAGACGGGAAGGTGGATACCTCACTTTCTGCCTCAGATGTCAGTCTCGTTGTCCTCAGGGAAAATGGAAAGTGTTAGGTCATTTCGTTATTTGAAGGATGGCTACCCCAATTGCAGTGGCAGGCACATCCTGGAAGGTATGGCTACCCCCAGCTAAGCTTTCATCCGTGTGCAGAGAATCACTGTCCTCTTGATAGAACGAATTAACAAAGAATACCGAAGGAATACTACCCCTAGCTCCAATTGTGACCTCTGTTGGGAGGGCATGGCTACCCCTAGTCCTTATTTTTGAGTGCGTGCCCTAGAATAACCCCATAATTGGTACCTGTTTGCTGTACCGGGGATGGCTTCACGACGTGCTGACCGACACCCATAGGTTCGCTGAGCTTTTCTTCGAGATCTTCTTCATTGGAGGAGACCTCCATGTGGAGTAACATGAAGCGATGGTAAATTCCTCCTCGTCGTGGAGTCTCCTTCAGGGACATCATCGGTTTGGCATTGCAGGTTGTAGCCGCTAGAACACCGACTGTTCGGAGGAACTGGTGCTTTGGCGCAACAATAATTGATGATGATGTTGGCAAAAGTGTGTCTATGCGGGGACACATCGTGCGCAAGAGTTACTTCTCTTGTCTTACGCTTGTGACTAATCACGTTGCATAAATCTGACGATGGAAGCTTCACCTTCACATCCATTTCATGCGCACGAGCAACCCTTGAGCATAGAGGTGAAAGTGGAATGTTTGCTTTCTGACCCAGTTCTTCCGTAGAAACTGTAACTAGATTTTTGGTGGAAGACTTAACGTGAGACGGACCAACTTCATGCACGCAGCCAGGCTAGGCGCATGGGTCTGTTATCATGATGTTTGTACCTCGACTTGGTTCAGGTGCAACTGCGGCATCCAAGTGAGTTTGGGAAGACTTTAGGGGTTGACCCACTTCTGGCACATGGGTGCCTGTGTCAACCCAATATAATCTTCCATCAGCAGCGCGCATGATGACCAACGGCTCATGCTTTTGGAGAGCTGACGGCGCAGCCCCTCAAGTGCGCATAGATCGGGATACTTTGGGTTTCCTTAAACCAACGTCCTTAGACTCATAGTACAGGGAGTCCAAGTTGGGACCAAAGGAATCCTTATGTGAAGCAGCATTGTCCATAGGGAGATTCATGCACCTTTGTTCTGGTATCACGTGTCTTTTCTTGTTTGAACCGCGTAGTGGGGGTGTACTCCTTAGGAATTGGTGCCATCTTTCTTGAGATCAGATATGGAGACAGGATGCGTGCCAACTTCATGTGCATCTGCGACGAATATTGGCCATAATTCTGGAATAGAGTTCGGGTTTGGCGCAGCGGCTTTGGCAACCCAAATCTTACGAGCTTTGTGAGGTCGACAGGACTTGTTGAAGAAATTGACTTGTTGGCAGGATACGTATCAACCGTATGTGCAACTGCGTCATGGGTTAACAATGCATCGGTCACCGATCTGGGGTACGGTGCAGCGATCTTGGCGACACAAATCTTACGAGCTTTTCGAGGTCATACGAGTCTCATTGGAAAGCTTGGCTTATCCAACATAGCTTCGAATGCCTATTGGTCAAAGCAAATGACCAACATCCTCTGATTCGAATCACACTTGGTCACGTCGGATTGCATCACCAGCTTCTCATTGGAGAAGAAGATCTTTCCCAGTAGAGTAACCATTTTTGTCGATATCGTAGAAAAAATACTTTTGGAAAAGTTGAACGAACTTTTGTATTGATTAGTAATTGACAAATAGTACAAAAGAGTCTCTAATACGTAGAGTCTAAGTATAATTAAAAAAGAATCTAGGCAAGTTTGACAGTGGAGATAGAGCACTACAGTGGCTCCTTAACTCCGTTGACGATCCGGACCAAGAAGGTTGACGAGACTTCGGGCGACGCTCTATCTTCTCCTCTCTCTCTCTCTCTCTCTCTCTCTCTCTCTCTTTCTTATTTTTTCTTTTTTGGCATGTGGGGAACGCCCACTATTTATAGCCTTGAGAAGGCTTTATGTAGGTGCATTTGTACGCGGATTGCATGTTGGCACATGTTCTCCTGCAAGCGCATGCTACATTACAGCTGCCACATGGCAAGTTAAAATTTGGGTCCCTGATGCACATGATACTCGTAACACGTGTCATACCCTAATTTTAATGACTATGATTGCACCTTGGGAACACTTCCTCTTGGCGCATGGAGATCACTGAGGGATAGTAGTGGGGCATGACACTACTGGCACATGGTAACACTGGAGAAGTAGTGGCACATGGCACTACTAACATATGGAACACTGGACACATGGCACCGCTGGCACATGGAATACGACTTATGAAGCGGTTGTCGTATGGCCCTGGATCACCTTGGCAGATGGGTCTTGATCACTACGGCGCATGACTCTTGATTACTGTTGGCGCATGGTAGAGATTTTCCATGCTTCTAAAAGTATCAATTATGATTGAGAATCTTTGTAATTTACTATAAGCAATGTATTCAAATATCATTATCAATAAAGAGAAGCTTTTTATTCTATTCCATTATGACTTTAATTTGTCGGCTTATTTTTTATTCTATATCGATGTTTCTTAGAATTACCATAACTTGTATATCTTTTTGCCTTACACAAGTGCAATCTAGGCTTGTAATGTATCACGCCCGTGGCTACCTTCGATTATTCAGAATCAGAGCGTGACAAATTGGTATCAAAGCACGGTTATGCGTCCTTGGACTCGACAAATTCTAAATCAAAATTGTGTCCACGATTACTCAAAGATGCCTCTGCGGGTACTCAAAGTTGCTTCAGTGACCATTCAAAGTTGCGTCCACAATTCTAAATCAAAGTTGCATCCATGAATAGTCACAGTCGCTTCAGTGCGTATTCAAATTTGCCTTCTGTGAATATTCCAAGTCATTTATGCGATTATAGAATTTGTATCTGTGATCATTCTATGTTGCTTCCGCTATTTTTTGCAGGTGTTTCTCAATTTAGAGTATTTGACCTCTTGGATACACTCACTGGATATTCCATACAATAAGCCTAAATATTATGATTGTCCTTAGTTGTGATTCTTGATTTGTAAAAGATACCAAGAACCCAACAATGATTCGATGCCATAGAAGAATAACTTGTGATTAAGTTTTTGCATGTGGAAATTAGAGAAGTCAATATATGTGTTCTATAATCAATGAGAATTGTGCATGTATAATTTTAATAGAGAAAATTAATGGAAATATTGAGTTGATTGTGTGTGTGATGGCTGTATTATATTTTATATTCAAGGAAATGGTTATCATGCTTATGACTGGCAATGCTACCATATGAAGGTAGTGCGGGATGAATGTTGGATCAGTGTAAAAATAGTATGATTGTCAGGAATGGCTTAGTCTCTGAGTGGTACATGCCTCTACCCTCTTAGTTCTTCTTGTGCAGTGACCCTTCCATAGGTGATAGTATTGAGCCTAGCGGTAAGAATGGGGTAGTGCCGAGACTTAGTCGGGATTGATGCCTTGTTGTAATATGGTGCGAGCGTCCCTTGGGTATTTTGGATTATCTATCAATAGTAGACCCTCGTTAGCTTAATATTTCATTGGGTAGCAAGGAAGTGAGAAGTATAAGATGGATACCTTAGTGGAGAACAATGTGATGGATCATTTAGACGGTGACTTTAATCAGATGGATAAAAGTTCCAATTGAGCATCAATGATCGAATGTTACTATCAATAAATAAGTCGGATCATATATCGAATGAGATTGGTTGGAATTAATTTAGAGTTATAGGCGGAAAATCATATTGGTTGCCTAAGTAGAAAGTTCTCAAAAAATAAATTACAGTTGGACCAAATATGTGGGAGATTGTTTCCTTTAATCTTAGGTGTGTAGCATTTACTATAGGCCTAACTTAGGGTAGCAGCCGTAAAGTAAGAATACTTGAGTTTCAAGTTGAGGGATATAGTTAGTCAGCATATGAACTCGACGGTTTGGAAAGGATTAATCGATGAACCTTATTGCTTAGTATCATATGAAAGTTCTTTATGAGAACTCGTTGGATGGAATACAAATAAAGCTTGAGGTAAAGAAAGTTAGGATAGATACGTTCGGTGGAAAGTTTCATCGCATGGATAACAGTTGGTCAAAAGAAAACTTAGTCGCTTTGATAACAGTTGGATGACAGATATAAATTATTAATTATAACTATTATGGATGATCTCTAAATTGGAGATATGACCGATATATCGAATATGTGAATAACTATCGAATGTGGCCTAGCGAGATAAAATTTATTTAGACCTTCATGAAGGGACGCAATTAAGTTGATTGTTAATGCGAATGAAAGTTGAGACATATCAGAATGAATTTGGATAAAAGTATGATTGATAGAATAAATCGGAAGAGCGATATCTTCAATGTATTGGTTGGATGATATTGTCGGCTATAAATATTTTAGTGAATTTGAACATACGGATACGTAATATGGATGGAAAGAGAATAGGGACAAGGATCATAATCAATATGGTAATTTATTGAAAATTAAGTTTTAGATTAGTTGACATGTCCCATAGATGAATCAAATGCACAAGAATTCAAGAATGATATGTTGGTACAACTAGAGTATGACTATGAAATCATATGTGAGAGCAATTCAGATTTTGATATATTGGTGATTTACTTGATGGACATGGGATTTTAGCGTGTAGTTCTAGATTGACCTTGTCGGTTGGGATAAGTCTAGAATAAACATTTATTTGAGGTGGACCCTTATAAAATTGACCGTGGGTGGATAGACCTAACCCAGACTATTGGATGTTTCTTATTGTGGTTAGGTTAGTGGTAGTAAATTCGTGGTTTGAGTGGCAATAAGAGTTGGGTAGACGTCCCTTAGATTGGTCGGATTATGGTTGGCCCTAAGAATAGAGATGAGTACGGTCCCTATCAGCTGTCTAGCATAAGATGAGTAGCCTATGAACTCTAGGTTTAGTTGTTGGTATAGCAAACCAGAGAGACTTAACCGAAGAGTTATATTGGTGGTCAATGAACCATAGGATGACCCTATTGATGTTGCGTGGACAATGTGGCATTATTATATTGGAATAGAGTATTACGAGCCAGCCTGCGTATATCCTGTGTGTGGGTAGTTGGTTGCGAAATTTGGAAGTAAGTATTTCGGAATAGCATATCATGTTGGAATGGTTTAATCGATGGATAAGTTCAGAAATTGTTGGTTATAAGAGATAGATTTGATTGCCTCGACTGGAATAGAAAATCAATAGTGGTTTGGTTGGTTGGATTATATGGATATAGTCTCTTTGGAATCATGTCGGAATGAAGGAATCAATTATGTTAAAAGATGGAATCGTCGCTCAAAAAATTTGATGAAAATTTTATACATCGAAGAGAAATTTGATATATGATGTGGCTAACATAATTTTATGGGAGGATAATTATCATTGGACTAAATGGATCATGGTATGATCAAAAGGAAACTCTGGATTCATTAGAAATTTGATGTCACTAATATTGAAAAAAGTTGAATGAAAAGAAGTGAAATATTTAGGAACCGTCGGAACAATTACAAATATATTTAGGGTTATAATAAAGAGACGGCTAGTAATATTCTTAATAGAATTGATAAAAGTTGGATGGATCAAAACAATAGAACGACTAGTCAAAATACTCATAAGAGATGGGAATGACCAAATTGGCATTGGAAGAATGAATATTGCAATACGAATTGATGGAAATTTATGTTCGGTCAGTTTTGTTTGGAATGATTAAAGTATCAAGCTTGGGCTAGTAGCCTAACCTGGATAGTCCCTAAGGATTTTATATTTGGCAGATTTAGAAGATAGCGATTATGGCAATAGATATATGAAGGAACACTATGAATAAGATAAGAGGTTGTATATATGATGCACCAAAGGAATGTTGGTGAATATTGAGAAGTGCTTAGACCAAAACTTAATTGTAATGTGTTGGAAAGATATCGATAGGATTGACCGATTAAGTGCCGAAAGAATTTAGAGTAATAAGAAATCGATGTTAAAGAAAATCTTGGCCAAAAGTATTAAGGGACCAATGTTGTGGAATAGAGTTACACCCGTAGTCATTTGATTTCTTTAACCATTAGCATTGGCTGAGTGCACTATATTTTCGGGATTCCTGAAATATATGTATGATCCAGGCGAAGTAGTGAACGAAATTCAAATGGAACTGTAGGAGAATATTGGATAATTGAAGAACATGAACAAATCATTTGGAAAAAATGAGATGGTGGGATTAAACGCATAAGTATACAAAATTCATGAATGAGCAATATTGACAAGAGATTGAAACGGGATATTCAACTACAACTGGCGTAGAACATTTTCGTTGGGTGACTTAATATAGTGAATTGAGTTATTTTTTTAAGTTTCGAAGACGAAACTTTTTCTGAGAGGTATATTATGTAATATTTCGCTCTGCGTAAAGGCATTACACTGAAGTTCTAGACGGATCAGACAGATGGGATACAAATTGTACGGGAAATAGAGATGCTTGATACGATGGTACAACCTTGCTTAACTTGGCCGAGCTGAATATATTATGGAGCATGGTTCGAGGGTATGATTCGCGTTAGATCATTCTTGGAAAATCGTAAGAGAATGTGGGATCGTGGCATGGAAACGATATATGTATAAGTGATTGGATCTATCCCTTCTCCTTTACTCCTTCATGCCCTAATAAAATGAATACTAGTAGAACTATACTTTATTTCCTTACTAAATGTTGCTCTAGTCCATATGATGATAATGATGCCTTTATACAATATTATTGGAATCTAAAAAATACATGAATGATAACTGATAGTAGTGTCAACACAAGATGCTATAAAGTAAGTCTTACATGAGAAAGAGTAATATTGTGCAATCTGTTTTACCTGCTTCTAACACTGAGAATGGAATATTGAATATATATACAAGTGTTAGTGCATCATATGCGAGTATAATTGTGGTTTGGTACCAATCGATATGAGAATGAGTAAAACAAGAAGGATCAATAATGAGAGGCTTTACTTATATTTCTTTATCGTACAATTTATGCTTAAGATTTCATTTGTATATACTTTGTATGGTCATGGACAACTTTTGCACAAGGTTTGTTAAGATTCCTCGAATGAGATGCACCAGGGCACCGGGATCGTTTTCCCTAGGTGGAACCAAAGTGTTTTGGTAGCACTGGGAATAAATGAGACATTCGTTGGGGAACTCAACCTTATAAATAGTGCTTCGTATGCCCTTCGAAGTCCTATATGGCATATCCCACGTGGTGCATGAATTATATCACTAATGACCCTCATGTAGTTAGGCTGTAAGTTAACGAGAACAATTATGCATGCTTAACTGATCATTCGTAGGAATTCTTCATAATGATTATTGTATCGCTAATCCTTATTTTGTAGGGATACAAAAAGTGGGATGTTAGTAAGAATCGCTAATAAGCAATTTATAATTTTCTTCCCATATTCAATTTATATTGCTGATCCTATAACATGCTTTCATTATGTTGCTGGATTCTCTGATCACTGAAATAAACCTAGTCTCTAATTAGAAAGATCATATTTTTAATAATTTCATATCTCATATGACTACTTAGTGTTGGTTAGATGAGTGGGCTAGTTTTTGCTCACCAGAACGCAATATGTAACTGACCAACATTTGTAGGCATCCCCAAGTACTCAGGTTGGAGAGTGGTTGGAACTGTCCCGAGGTATATAAAGGGGCACACAAAAGCTCTTCTTCCATTGAAGGCATCTTCTGTTATAAAGGGCATAATGTATGGAAGTATGTAATTCAGTTGTATTAGTGAGATTATAAGCCAAGATGGTAAATATCAATGAAAGCCAAGTGGCCAAATATTAGTAATTGAGAATCTTAGTAATATGTTGTAAGCATTGTATTCAAATAACATTATCAATAAAGAGAAGCTTTTAATTATATTCTATTGTGACTTCAATTTGTCTGCTTATTTTTACTGCTATATTGTTGTCTTTGAGAAATACCATGACTTGTCTATCTTCTTACCTTGTATAAGTGCAATCTAGGTTTATACAGCTTCACGCCCGTGGCTACCTTCGATTCTTCAGAATCGGGCGTGACATAACCCTAACCCTATCTCCCTCTTGCCAATACGACACAGACACACTAACATAGACACACTGACATGACACACACACACGCTGATACGGACACGTTGTGTAAAATGTGTATATATGTGACATGACACACGTTGTCACAAATACTGACATGACACACATATTGTGTTATATATATATATATATATATATATATATATATATATATATATATATATATATATATATATATATATATATATATATATATATGACTGTGTGTGTCCCCACGGCAAGCCTTGATTTTATATATATGTGCATAACATATTTGTTAAAAAATCTCTTATATGAATTTTTGAGTTGAAAACTCTTACTTGTACTTGTTGTGTTTGGGTATGGATAGTACCTTGTGCGTATGTGTCTGTGTCAAGTGCCAAGTTGTCACTACCACATTCTGAAAACAGGAGTATTTTTGACTTTTTATATATTATTAATATTATGGTATTTATATTAAATAATTTCTCAATAGGTGTATTTAAATTAAATAATTTCGTGAGATGTGTAATTAAATATATTATTATTTACAGTGTCCATTAATGTTTGAGCTAGTAGACTTGACCTAGAAGCCCACTAGACGAACACCTGACAGAATTATGAGGATTATGTATTTAATCATTTTATTTAGAATTTAATTATTGGAGGTCATAATTAATTACCATAATTTATTTAATTGTTGCGCGCTGTCGTTGCTTCGATATTTGGAGCGCTACCCTAGCTTTTGCCTTCCAACAAATTTCACAACATTGCCCTAGACGTGCCCGCCTTCCATTCTGTCATTTTTGTAACTCATAATTATGCTCTTTTGTGCTTCATTTTAGCCGCACAATAATCGTCGCGGACGTTTATTTAAATTCTAAATAAATTCCAATTTTGTATCGTTGTGCGTTCCAATCGAAATTGGAGGCAATCTTGGCCTATTTTTCGTGCGACCCGAATTAGGGTAATGTTCTGTTCTGAGTCTTCTTCATTAATGATATCGATGACCCGACCTAATTTTGGCCCTACGTGCTCCTAATTAATTTTAGAACGCCAATCGTATCTAATTTTAATTAATTAAATCCAGTGACCTACTCCTGTGCAATTTTCTAATTGTTGGGGGCTTAATTGCAAAATTTTAATGAGGTGTCACCATCTTATTGGTTTAGCCAAATGAAGAAAGCAACCCCCTCATTTTTTTCTCCATATCGAATCTTGGCCACCCATTCAAAATGGGGGCTCATCATCACCACACATCTTCCATCACTTCTCCTATAAAGTGTCTCCTTCTCCCCATTTCCCAATGCAGCCCTAATTTCAAGGAGCATTGAAAACCTCACTCTCTCTCTCCTCCTTCCTCCCTACACACAGCCAACCAAATTTTCATTCCTCCCTTTCTCTTCTTCTTCTTCTTCTTCTTCCTTCTTCTTCTTCCCCTTATTTTCAAATTAAAAAGGGGGGGAAATCAAAGTACACCACTACTGTTACCATCTTCCTCCGGCCTGCTGCAACTGCTCCGGCCGAGCCCCATCCCCGCTGCCATCTCGGCCAGACCCGGCCTGCAGTCCAGCTCCTCCTAGCTCCCCTCGACTCCGGTCGAACTCCCCACCAGCTCCACAACTCTGAGCCACCCTGCATCCCCTGCACGAACCTCACCACACCCACCGTTCACCCGGCCGGCCACCCGACCGAGCATCTTCCCCGGCGAGCCTCTTTTCGCTGTCAGTCCGACTCCGACGGCCCCTACCCGTTCTCCACCACCAGGCCCTTCACTCATCCGAGACTCCTCCACCGAGCCTCTCTACGACCCCGGCCACTGCTCCAGCAGTCCGGCCTCCGCCCCGGTCATGACACCCGGCCTCCCTCCAGCTCCCTCTCCTGCAACCCGAGCGTCCCCGAGCGTCCATCACCCTCCTCCGGCGGCCCACTGTGCAACCGCCACCTTCGACTCTGACCCGCGTCGAGCACCCTCCACACCGGAGTCGACCAACTCCGGCCGGTAACTCCGCCTACACCCGATGTTCCTCCTTTCCGAGCTCCCGTTTCCCCGTCGACCACCCCATTCCCAGCTGCTCTGGCCCGGCCTAGCCGAACTCCGACCCCGACCTCCTACTCTTCTTCCCCGACGAGTCCCGCATCCGGTTGACACCTCTGCTCCTCCTCCCTCCCGTTTCTCCTCCAATTACCCCCATGGGAATCACCTCCACCTATCACCACCACATACTACCACCATCATCATCATCATAAACCACCACCAAGCGAGCCACCCCGCAGTCCGGTGCGGCCATCCCCCGCCGGCCAGCTCCCCCTCCGGCACGACCACACAGCCTCCGACGGCTGTGCACCACCACCACCTCTGTGAGCCTTTCCCTCTCTCTTCCCTCCTTTAGCGTATACGTATATGTGTGTATTAGGTGTATGTGTATACATACATATATATATATATATATATATATATATATATATATATATATATATATATATATATATATATATATATATATATATATATATATATGTGTGTGTGTGTGTGTGTGTGTGTGTATACGTATATGTGTGTATATACGTATATGTGTGCGTATATATGTATATTTGTATGTATGTGTGTACGTATGTACGTATGTATACCTATGTATATGTTTGGTGATACGTATTCATATATATATATATATATATATATATATATATATATATATATATATATCGTATATTCTTAATTGGGTATATACTTGTATTCAGTATATTAGTATTAATATATATATATTAATACGCATATTTTTTTGGTATATATATATATATATATACCAAAAATATGCGTATTAATATATATATATTAATACTAATATACTGAATACAAGTATATACCCAATTAGAGAATATACGATATATATATATATATATATATATATATATATATATATATATATATATATATGTATTTTTGGTATAAATATACATATATTTATTTGGTATAATTTCATATAGTATATACGTATTAAATGTATTTTTGGTATATGTATAAATATATATATATATAAATGTAAGTATTTTGGTATATATATATATATATATATATATATATATATATATATATATATATATATATATAAATATGGTACGTATATTTTTAACATGTGTATATATATATAATATATATGTACCTATACATATTTTGTACGTAATGTTGGTATAACCCTATATATGTATTATATTTAATTATTGATAATTAGTATATATATATAGTGTAGGCGACCCGAGTGTAAATACAGATACCCCGTAACTACACCTGGCCTATGACCTTGTGAACTGTTAGCAGTCTGCCACACGTACACTGACGTACTGGCAAGCCCTGTACCGTTTTGATCGTCTGTCTTGCCCAGCAATCGCAGACGCGATGCCCGTGCAACTTGACGCACACTGACCCTAGATTGACCAGTGCCATACCTGGCATAGCCCTGAGTTATGTATTTGTGTTGTGTTAGTGTAGCACCTGATGCAAATATTGTATGGTTTATTACATGTCTATAGGACTGTTGGATCCTCCAAACGATACTCTGGGACAGGACATTGGTTTTACCAGCTAAGGACCCAAGGCGAGTACATTCTCTGATTACCTTCTTATTTATGATATCCCCTATGTTCATTGTATCTAGTGTAAATATCCATATTCTTGACACGATGGTTACACGGATTGGTGTATACGGATCTCGTCATGCGATGTTATTCCTTATTCATGGTGTAGCTTGTACAAGTCTTGTTTTATTGATATCTTGTACATGCACAGACACTAATTTCCGGGGAGATTTGCTACCTCCCTAGGGAATCCCGTGCCATAGCGTACCATGGTTGGATCTACTATACCAGTCGGGATGGAGAGTATTTTAGTGTAGATATGTGATCATACCCAACTCTACATGCATCATAGCTCACCCCATATCTCACGTCGGGTACGGCCTGACCATTACATGCTTCATAGATGTTACATGTGATTAGCCTGACCTCTACATGAATCATAGCTAACCAACGGTTAGCCTGACCTTACATGAATCATAGCTAATCATATGTAACCAGCCTGATCAAGTTTCCAAGCCGATCACATGTTAAAGCTAGTACTCACACACTTAGTCATAGTATTCTTGCTCATTGACATATTATTTCTTTTCCTGCATTTACTTACAGTATTTCCAGTATATCCTTTATTGTACATTTCCCGTACATATACATGCATCTTGTATATTTCTATCTATATACTGCTACATAGTTTATATTATTGAGATAGAACTGCTATTTAGAAATGTACTTTGCTCCTTCCTGACTGGAAAATATTTTCCAGACTATGCCTAGAGGACTGGTATCCGACACTTGTGGACCACAGGGTGAGTAGCTGCAGTCTTGGACATTAATAGTGCAGTCGTGATTCTGGGAGGTTTAGCCGGAATCACTAGTTATCTAGTTAGTTTCTCAGTTGTCTTTTTTTGGTACCGGATTTATCTCCGGCCATCTTATTTGAGACTTGGATTATGTTGAGTTAGATTATTTATAATTTAGACTTGTATTGTATTTCATTTTATTTCTTCGATTCTTATCGTGTTGTAGTTATGTGATTGAGTATGTTGTTCATTTATATTTTATTATCCGTGTCTCCTTATGGATTTGGATACTAGTGCGAGATTGTTTAGATAGTGCTTGACCTAGACAGCGTTCTACCGCCGATGCTGCGGCGTAGGCTGGACGTACCCACGCTCTCGTACCCCTAAATCGGGTGCGGGTCGTGACACATGTGTTCTCTTTATAGCTTATAATCAAGCTTAATATACCAACTTCAATACTCTAACATAGAAAAACTTATATTGATACAAATTTGGGTATGTGTTTTAGTCAAGATATTATGTTTGGGTATGGATAGTACCTTGTGTGTGTGTCAAGAGTATGAGAGTATCCAAGTGAGAGGTATGTATGTGTATATGTTTGAGTGTCGGATGAGTAAGCTATATAGAGGATTAATAATCTATATAGATAGATATATATATAAAAGGGTATAGAAATATATAGTTATAGAAGTAGGTATAAATATATGTTGAGTGCGAAGATTGAGTGGCCTAGAGTGTATGTTGGTACCAAGATACCAAGTGTCAAGTATAGTCAGTGTCATAGGTATTTGAAATTGTATCCTAGTGTCAAGATACAAGAGAATATCAATATGAGATTGTGTACCATGGTATGTGATATCCACATGATACACAAATACCTAGAGTGTTATCAAGACCTATATGTATATTGGACACTCTGAAGTGAAGTATCCATGTCAGCCCTTGTCTAAAAACTAAATTTGTATCTGTAAGACTTTTTGAGGCTACTAATTTTCGAAAAATCATAGAAAGGACAAAGATTGAAAGGATTAAAAATTCGTAAAAACAAAGAACGAAAGTCCTACAAAAAAAATTTAATACTTAGCATTTTCTAGTATTTTTTAGAAATCTGGTATAACCAAAAAAAACTTCACAGGCTTGCAGAATCAAATTTTTTTTACAAAGAATTATTGACAATGAATACGTGATGACACATATTTAATAGGATTTAAAATCGGAGTTGTCCACATGTCTACTATTTTTTAATAGTCACAAATTATAAAACGGATACCTATGAATCACGATATGGATACTCACGCATTACAACTCGAATACTCATGCATCAATAGAAGTTGTTACTTTGATGAACATGTGTATCAATCTTTGCATCCATTAGGATAATATATTTTAACGATGTCTATTCATCTTTGCAGAAGTATCTAGAAATACATCTGAATTATTATCTGCATCATCGTTCGTGGATGTAAAACCGTCATTCTAATGACATGTGCGGTGTGCGGGATGAATCCCCTCAGGGGGTGGAACAGTTCCTTCAGTTCGCCAAGGCCTTTCCTCAGTACATGGACAACACCAAAATTAAGTATCCGTGTTTGAGATGTGGCAACTTAAAATATCACTCAAAAGTGGATATGACATATCATTTGTACTCGAAGAGTTTCACGACAAATTACTATCAATGGACCTCACACGAAGAACTTGTGTCTTTAGTATCAGAGTCAGAGCCTTATGTAGAGCCGTATATGGATGTCCACAACCACGCTGATTATGACGACGGGTGCGTGAATATGGTTTTCGACGCTGCGGGGCCTAGTTTGATCGTGACAATCATGATGCAGCCTAGGAATCATCGAATGTCGATGCTGCAAAGTTTATGGAGTTACTGGAGAATGAAAGGACTCCATTATATTCTGATTGTGAGGATCATTCACTTTTGGAGGTGGTTACAAGACTGTTTAGCATCAAGTCCGATTTTAGCATATCGCATGAATGTCATAACCGACTGATGGAGTTGATTATAGTGATCTTGTCGGTGGGTGCTAAGTTGCCTAAAGACTTCTATCGGGATAAGAGGATGGTGAGATCACTCTGCATAGGATACGAGAAAATTGATGCATATCACAATGAGTGCATGATGTACTACAAAGACGATAAGGATGAAGACGTGTGCAGATTTTGTCGTATTGATCGCTACAATGCAACTGGTACAGGAAGGTCTGTCGGTGCAAAAAAATGACCGATTTGATGCACTACTTGACTTTAAGGCCACGGTTGCAGAGGTTGTTTATGGTGAAAGAGACTGCCAAAAATATGAGTTAGAATAGGCGAGAACAGATTGAAGAAGTGTTGGATCACCAATCCGATGGAGAAGCATGGAAGCACTTCGATCGAGAGTATCCCAATTTTGCTTTGGTTCCGCGTAATATAAGATTGGGGATATCCTCCGATGGTTTCACGACATTCAAACTTTCGGGCTTCCAGTATTCGTGTTGGCCTGTGAACGTCACCCCGTTCAACCTACAGCCTTGGATGTGCATGAAGACTTCGTTTATGTTCTTAACCGTCATTATCCCGGGTCCGAACAATCTGAAGAGGAATATTGATGTGTACTTGCAAATTTTGATAGATGCGTTAAATTAGTTGTGGGAAGTAGGCACCAACACGTACGATATTTCAAAAAAGCAAAATATTTATGTTAAGACAGTACTTATGTGGACCATCAACGACTTTTCTGCTTATGGAATATTATCAGGATAGAGCCCTCGTGGTCGTCTCTCATGTCCGTATTATATGGACCGTACTAAGGTTTTCTGTTTGAAACACTGAGAAAACTCGTGCTTCTTCGATTATCATCGACAATTTCTACCGTCGAATCATCTGTTCCGGAGGAAAATAAATACATTTCATGACGGCATTATGGATAAGGCAAATCCACCTCCAAGGTGGCCTAGATGCACGATATAAGAAGGGGTTAAAGATTTACCAAGTGATATCTAAGATCCTACCAAGGGGTACAAGTGCGATGGATTTGGTCACACTCATAACTGGATGAAGTAGAGCAAATTCTGGGACCTCCCATATTGGAGCACCAATCTGATCAGACATAACCATGATGTCATACATATCGAGAATAATGTGTTTGACAACATAATTAATACTATGATGGACGTAAAGGGGAATACAAAAGCAATCCAAAGGCCATGTTGAATTAGAAGAAATATACAGATGCCCTGCGTTGTATTTGATATAGGATGGGAATAGGTAGTATAAGCAGCCTAAGAAAATTTTATCACTGAACAAGGAGGATACAAGAAGAGTTTTTAGGTGGATTAAGGAGCTAAAAATTTTATATCGGTACATGTCAAATCTGAGAAGATGCGTCGACCCCAAGGAGAACAAACTGACAGGTATGAAGAGCCATGACTGTCACGTATTCATTGAGAGGTTAATTTCGATTGCATTTCTGGAATTCTTACCGTAGGTAGATACATTGACTAAGCTTAGCTTATTCTTCAGAGATCTTTTTTCTACTAAGTTGATCATCGGTCGTATAGAAAAGCAAGAAAAGGATATTATGGTAACACTGTAGAAGCTTCAAAGAGTGTTTCCTCCTGGATTCTTCGACTCTATAGAGCATTTGATATTTCATCCTTCCTACGAGCGTCAACTGAATCACCTAAAGAGAAAGGTAAAAAATAAGGCATGGGTCGAGGATTCTATTTGTGAAGCCTATGTTCTTGAGGAGATTACAAAATTTTGCTTGATATATTTTAAGCAGCATAATGCTACTAATAGAACAAGAACTCTGAGAAACGATGACGGATATCAGGAATCTAATGATACAATAATGAAAGTATTCAATTCTTTCAGCAAGCCTTCGAAAAAAATAAAGAAGAGATATATGAATGACGACGAGTTAAGGGCTGCTCAGTTGTATATATTACTTAACTGTGAGGAGGATAAAGTGGAGAAGCTAGAGGGGTAAGTAATTAATACGTCAATGTTTAAGTCATCTTAATGTAATAGTATACGCTAATATTGTTATACTAATCAGGCGATGTTTTGTTAATTTTTAGCATACTTAATGATGAGGTGAGGTCGATGAGACCATACATAATAGATAAAGAAGTAGAACAAGAAATGAGACTTCATTTTTTCTTGGTTGAGTGCATATGTAAGGATCTTTTTGTGTATGCACTTGTACATTAATTAGTTGAACTTAATATCGTTTTCTTAGTATTTAGGTCGATCGTCCCCACACAATACTCGAAAATGAGTCTATTAGAACTCTAGACAAGGGACCAATTTATGTCGTCAAAATTTGGCTAAGCTACTGTATGAATGAGTTTAGGTTCAAGTTAACAAAATCCCTGATAAGAGACAGCTTCTTGGATCTCGATCCTACAAAAAATAGTTGTTTGTGTATCAGATCTTTGACCTACAAAGATGTTGATCTAGGTAATGATTTATATGGCATCTTATGGGAGATTATGGAGTTAATATATAATTATGGAACAGAGCCTACTAAGATGGTATTTTTCAGGTGTGATTGGTTCGATATGATCCAAGATCATGGTTGGAAAAAAAACAAGCATGGTCTTGTAGAGAAAAACTACCGGCGTCGATATCAAGGCTATGAACCATTTGTCCTATCAAGTCAGGCTTAGCTCATGTACTTCACAACTTATCCTAAACGGAGAACAATGAGGTCGGACTGGTGGACATATATAAGAAGAAAGCTAGAAATACTATTGACTTTAATGAAATATCTTATCAAGAGGATGAGCTACCTATTATAACAAATATTATAGATGTGGACTCAACAAAAGTTTCTCATTACACGTCTAATCATGTAGAAGAGGGAGAATTATCCAAAGAAAAAGATGAAATAAATTAAAGTGAAGATGAGGAGGAGGAAGAGGAAGAAGAAGATGAGGACAAGGAAAATGAAGAAGATAAATTTTCAGAAGAGTATTAAAAATAAAATAAAATCCATTTAGAACTCTAGCCATGTACGTCATTTTTAATATGGAATGTAACATCTATTTTTACTATATGGATACTTATATTTATATTTATTATCAGTTATATTCCTTATTTCTATCTATCTTAATAGATGGCACCCATGACCCGAGCATGTGCACGTCGCTTGAGAGATATACCTCCTATTGTTAAGGAGGAATTGATACCTCCTACTTTTAAAGAGAAGTGACTGTTAAGGAGGAAGTGGCACCTCCTACTGTTAAGTAGGAAGTGGATGTTAAGGAGGAAATGACATTTTCAACTGTTAAGGAGGAAGTGATATCTCCTTTTGTTGGGTAGGTACTAGCTTAACGGGGGATTTTCAGTCACCCAGCACTATAGCGGAGATTGATCATCTAGATGCTGCTTATGAGGAGTATTTGAGGGACTGGGTTCTGCCCCAGCGTATTGAATTTTCTTGAGAAATTTAGAAACTGAATTAGACTTATGGTGTGACTGTAATATTTTTATTGTGCTTATTGTGTGACTATGATATTTCATATGCTTTTGTGATATTTCATACCTAGTAAATTCAACGGAGGGTTGTGTAAAACCCATAATTTTAAACAATAATTATTTAATTAATTATTTATAGTATCTCTTAGCCAAATAGAAAATATAATCTATTGAATTTTAATTACTAGGTAGCTATTCATTTAGAAATTGTTGAACAAAAACTATAATTTTTACTTTTAATTTATTTTAAGGAACTTTGTAAAAAGGATGATATAATTTAGAAGGTACTGATAAAATTTTTTCTAGAATTATATATA
Source organism: Iris macrosiphon (assembly GCA_036927795.1). NCBI lineage: Eukaryota > Viridiplantae > Streptophyta > Magnoliopsida > Asparagales > Iridaceae > Iris > Iris macrosiphon. The sequence goes on from JAYESA010000006.1 coordinate 211,627,850, forward strand.
TATATATATATATATATATATATATATATATATATATATATATATATATATATATATATATATATATATAAGTAATGGTATAAAGAAAAGAAAAGAATTGAAAAAAAATAAAAAACTAAACTAAGCAAATTCTAATCTAATTGAACCAGAGCCCAGACCCCAACAGCTAGTTTCCCCGAGCCTTGCGGCACCCGCCTGCGAACGAGACCCCGCGCCCTGCTCTCTCTATATATATAATCTTATAAACCCTAACCCTAAACCTATTCATCTCCAATCCACGCCAACCCTGAGACCGCCCTGACCGTCGGAGCATCCCAGAGCCCCCGCGCAGCCTCCTGGACCTGCACCGCCGTCGACGTTCGCGTCACCCGTGCGAGCGCCGTGTCCGAAACTGCTGTGATGACCCCGACTTCCCGCACTGTTTCCTATTTTTTCTCGTGATCAAATTCTGATCCGTCTTCACTGGTATATTCACGACCTATCCCCCTTACAACTCTGTATATTAATTTTTATTGAACAATGCTTAACCCTAGGTAAAAATTGAGACCAATTTGGAAAAAAACCATAACTTTTAACTTCAAAAAAACTGTTGCAATAACACATATTTAAGGTCTGATATCTTCCACCACAGACATCCAAATCTAAATTTATTTTTTGCTATGTAAAGACCATATAATCGAGATTATTTTCTGTTAATTAGATTATTTTATTTTGTGTTATATGATGAATTAAACTGGGTTAAAAATCAGGAAAAATGTGTTTCTAAAACTTCAAAATTTGCGATACGGAGCGCGCCCCGACAAACGGGACCGTCTCGTCGCATACCAATTGCACTGAAAGACGCGTATGGTATATCCTAACATGTGAGCTTTCACGAAAACTGATTGGGACGTGCGTGTGCGTCGGAATCAACCCGTTGTGGTGCCCCATTTTCCCTATTTGAGGAGCGCGGCTAAGAAATACAAGACGGTATCGTTCGATCGGGATAGATTGAAACAAGAACCCATCCTTTTTATGGATTTGCTTCTTCGGAATCAATTCCCATATTCAGTGGACCGTGCCCCCAGGATCGACTTAGCGACAGATTCAGGAGGGACCTCTTCGCTGCATCTTTTGTTGCCTAGTTTTCGCTGTCACTTGTTGCTTTCGTGCTTTGAGTTGGTTTTCGGATTTGCTTGAGATTTCTTGAACGGTTTCGATGGATTTTATTATTTTCGTTCGTTAAACTGTACTTCAATTCTGATAATGGAAAGAGTGGAAGAGGTATTGATCAGCTGTTCATGGCAATGCAGGTGAACCAGCAGTAGGCACCACTCGAACGGACTCCTAAAGCACCTCTTTCCTTCTTCCTTCCCACTACTAAGTGAGTGCTACCATCCCGATTAGCTATCCCTTCTTGCAAGTCTTCACACCCAAAATCTTGCATTCTTGGTTGTCCCGATTAGACGATACCAAGTAATAACTAAAATCTATCAAGATAATAAGGGAATAGACTTGGATCAGTATGCTTGTCAATGAAACTTGTGAACGGTTACTTACTTACATGCTTGCTCGTTTGAAATTCTCATCATATACATAAATACAAGTTAGAATGTTTACTTCTTCTATAAATATGCTATATGTAGAACACCCTTTGCCATGCAATAATTGATCAGGGAGACTATGCAAAATAAACCATACAATGCTACCTATCTCCTGATTTTATTGCCTCAGTTACATAAATGGTAAACTTAACACAAACGTCGTTGATCACGGACAACTTGTGCACAAGGCCTTCAGGTTCCTGCAGACGGTTGCTGGGGCACTGGCACCGATCTGATCCAGACGAAACTTCATGATAGTCTTATGTCCCGGACAGAATTATGCAATGCCTTTATTATTTTGTTGCATACCATCCTTGCCCATAGACTATATCGTCCATTATGGCATCAAGCCAGTGATCCCCTCGTATATTTAAACCTGTTGCTACTAATTTGTGTCTTCTTGGTAGGGAAGGCAGAGTAAGTATTGTACAGGTGGTTCAGACAGGCAGGTAAATGTCACCGAACGGTGGCGGGTTATTTTATTGATTTTTATGTCTATTGCTTGCTGTAAAATGAACTAAGGCAAGATAGCAAGACCACAAATAAATATGCATGCTTCATCTAAACAACGTGTTGATTGGTATAGTTGGGTTAGCTTGCCTTCACCAGTACATTTCAATGTACTGACCCTTGTTGAAACAGGTTCCCCGCGCTAAGGAGAACCAAGCGAGGAGCAGAAGTCAATCCCCCAATCCAGTCCAGCTGTAGGCACACCTTGACCGTGCCACCTTTTGAAGTATTTTTGAAGATTGAAGCTAGCAACCCAAATAATTATGCAGCTTCGTCGAAAGGCCGTCGTTCCGACCAGAGGTCTTATATTTTGAGTTTTAGTAAGGGATGTAATGCACAGGACTGCTATCTCATTTTGTGTCAACACTCTTGTAAGCCCATGGAGGCAACCTTATGACTCAGTTCAAGTAATTTGTAATAGATGTTCATATTATCAATAAAAGAGAACTTTTCCATGCTTCAATTTGTGTTTTAATTTATCTGCGTACTCTGAATATGTGCTCTCTATGCAAAACAAAAATACTAAGCCTTATGTAGTGCGCAACCTAGGCCCGCACGGCAGTCATGCCCAGGGGACGACTATCGATTCCACCAAATCGGGGCATGACATGTTGGTATCAGAGCACAGCTTCAAAGTTCCTTTCACTCTTGAACTGAAAAAGTTCCCTTAACGATAAATCCCTATGCGAACTCCTGAACTCTTTAAGGCCAAAATGAGATACATTCATGCAATAAGTCCATAATACATTATGATCCTGATGTAATTTACCTTCTTTTGAAGGAATAACACAAGCGCAATCCGCTGCGCTAGCACCAGGCAAGACACAGGCTCAGGAGAGCAGCTCCTGCACATTAGGAAGCTCTCGGAGCCAACGGGGCATGTCTCGAGCCGATCTGCTTCAGCAAGTGATGCAAATATTGGAAGCACAAAGATAAAGAGATGATGCCTGCCAAGCCAAGCTCGAGAGCAATCTAGAGGCCCGACTCTCAGTCCAACAAAAGCAGGTAGATACCCTGTAGCAGCTTGTTCAGACTTTGGCCTCCAACCAGTCCGCAGCGACAGCAGCGACTCCGGTGGAACAACCAATACTTGAAGTCGAGACACCGTCAATACCAAGGACGAGGGAATTGACTGCCTTCACCTTTGGTAACTTCAAGAAAGTCTGCAATACGCCATTTAAGGGGACTGAGGACCCAATTGTGGCCCTAGATTGGCTCGCCGAGCTTGAAGACCATTTTTCTCTCCTAGAAATACCTGAAGAAATGCGCGTCGCATGTGCTCAACTACAGCTTTGCCTCAATGCACACGATTGGTGGGATGTGCATCGACGATCTTTTCTAGTTGAGAATGGAGGGGAGGCGATAGCATGGGCTACCTTCCGTGGTGCATTTGAGGTGGAGTTTATACCCCCATATGTACGTCCTCAGAAAGAAAATGAGTTTGTACAACTACGACAGGGCAGCATGACTGTAAAGCAATACTCTGCAGAATTCAATAAGCTTGCCAAGTTTGCTAGTTCCTACCTACCCGATGCAGCGAGTCATGCCGAACGATTCGAAGGAGGTCTACGTCCTGATATCCATGCGCACGTAGTCGTTCCACAGTATCAGACAATGAGGGAAGTCTTAAACCATGCCCTCTCCCTCGAACCGCAGTATCCTCATATTGCTACCGGCGTTGTACAAACCTCCAATCACAAATGCCAAGGTAACGATAGAGGAAACACCGCTGCAAAGCGCCCTAACAACGGCGGTTCAAAAAAGGGAAATCCAGGGCCACCATGTTCCTTCTGCGGAAAGCTCTACCATACGGTCGAGAAATATCGTCAGAAACTCGGCTTATGCCTCATTTGTGGAGATGTGAACCACGGGATCAGTGATTGTCCTCAGAGCTGCCACAATCGTCGTACGCAACAACCAAATCAGGCTACGGCAAACCAGCCCAACAGAGCTGCGCCTCAGCAAGGTGGTAATCAGGCTCAAGGCCGGGTCTATACGATGATACGAGAGGAAGCTTTGGCCTCGGACACCGTGGTGTCAGGTACTTTGCTTTTTAATAACATACCTGCTCGTGTACTATTTGATTCTGGTGCAACACATAGCTTTATATCTACAAACTTTGCCACGGAGAACAATATAGAAATGACTCCATTGCATTTAGACTTAAGTGTTAGTACCCCCTCCAGTACAATAATACATGTTCGTTCAGTATGCCAAGGTGGTCACGTCTGTATTGGAGGAAGAAAGCTATCGCTTGATGTTTTAGTTCTAGATGTTCGGGACTACGATATCATTTTGGGAATGGATTGGCTTGGCGTCTGCATGGCAACTATAGAGTGTACAGAGAAATGAGTCCTTTTTCGTCTGCCTGGAGAAGCCGAATTCTGTTACACTAGTAGTCCAGCGACTGATGCGACCAGGGCCTGCATGGTAATTTCTGCAACATCTGCTCGACGAATGTTACACACAGGCTGTGAGGGATTTCTAGCATTGGTTCGGGACACACGGCAGGACTATGCAAACGTCGATCCTACTTCCGTTGAGGCAGAGTTCCCCGATGTGTTTTCGAGCGAACTACTCGGCATATCGCCAGACCGAGAGACTGAATTCACCATAGACACCTTCCTAAATATACAGCCGATCTCAAAGCCTCCGTACATAATGGCCCCTGCAGAATTGAAGGAATTAAAATGCCAGCTTCAAGAATTACTAGATCGTGGGTTTATCCGTCCGAGCGTGTCTCCTTGGGGTGCGCTTGTGCTCTTCGTGAAGAAAAAAGATGGAACGCTACGCCTCTACATCGACTGCAGGGAATTGAACAAGGTCACAATTAGGAACAAATATCCTCTGCCACGGATTGATGACTTGTTTGATCAGCTACAGGGGGCAACGGTGTTTTCAAAGGTCGATCTTCGCTTGGGTTACCATCAGCTGAAGATTAAGCCTGAAGACATGCCGAAGACTGCCTTTCGAACCCAATACGGGCATTATGAATTTTTAGTGATGCCGTTTGGACTGATAAATGCACCTGCTGCATTCATGGATATAATGAATTGTGTATTTCGGCCCTTCATCGATAAATTTGTGGTGGTTTTTATCGATGACATCTTGGTGTACTCGAAGACTAGGGATGAGCACGCAGGACACCTGCGGATGGTGCTGCAAACCCTTCAAGACAACAAGTTGTAAGCCAAACTGAGTAAATATGAATTTTGGTTGGACAACATATCCTTCTTAAGGCATATCATCTCTTCACAAGGTATCTCAGTAGACCCAAGGAAGGTGGAAGCCATTATGCAGTGGAAACGACCGGAGTCAGTTAGCGATATCCAAAGTTTTCTTGGACTGGCAGGCTACTACCACAGGTTTATACAAAATTTTGCAAGAATTGCTACGCCCTTGACTCAGCTCACACAAAAAGGTGCAAAGTTTACTTGGACGGACGACTGTGAAGCTTCATTTACGGAGTTAAAGTAGCGCCTCGTCTCTTCCCCAATCCTCACCCTGCCGAACGGACCGGATGATATCAAAATATACAGTGATGCATCTGGTAAAGGAATGGGATGTGTCTTAATGCAAAGTGATAAAGTGATAGCCTATGCGTCAAGGCAGCTAAAGCCTCACGAGCAGAACTACCCAACGCATGATCTCGAACTTGTCGCAGTAGTGTTTGCAATGAAGCTGTGGCGCCACTACCTTTATGGTGTACCGTGTGAAATCTACACGGACCATAAGAGCTTGAAATACCTGTAAACACAAAAGGATTTGAATCTTCGGCAGCGGCGATGGCTTGAACTCCTTAGCGACTTCGATCTCATGATCAGATACACGCCTGACAAAGGAAACATAGTAGCTGACGCACTGAGTCGAGTATTCGTTGGGAGTTTGGCTATTGATGACAGGCTGCGCCAAGATCTTGAATCCTTGGACATTACTCTAAAAATCAGATACAAAAAGTGGGCGCAGGTGGCACAACTGCGCCTCGAGCCCAACTTTTTACAAAAGGTTAAGGACGCTAAGAAGGATGATCCATTCCTGCAAAAGAATCATGCTCTTATCTTGGCAGGAAAGGCGTCCGACTTTGTGGTAGGCATGGATGGGATGCTCCGAGTGAAGGGAAGACTGTGCGTTCCAAATGTCGCGGCCCTCAGAAAAGAGATACTCACTGAGGCCCATTATGCTAGTTATACTTCTCATCCGGGTAGCACAAAGATGTATCGGGAACTCCGCACGATGTTTTGGTGGCTCGACTTGAAACGGGATGTGGAACAATTCGTGTCGCATTGCATGGCTTGTCAGAGAGTAAAGGCCGAGCACCAGAAACCAGGCGGAGAGCTACAGAATCTCACTATTATAAAGTGGAAATGGGAACATATAACAATAGATTTCATTGTTTGCTTGCCAAGGACGCAACGGGGACATGATGTTGTTTGGGTTATTGTCGATCGCCTCACCAAGTCTGCTCACTTTATGCCTATCAAATCTACTTAGAGTGGCGATCGCTTGGCTCAAATCTACCTCAACGAGATCGTTCGGCTCCACGGCGTGCCCGTATCCATAGTCTCCGATAGAGATGGTCGATTCATATCATATTTCTGGGAAAGCCTGCAGTCAGCAATGCGGACGAAGTTGAAGTTTAACTCCGCCTATCATCCATAGACCGACGGCCAAACAGAATGTGTCAACCAGATCCTCAAAGACATGCTACGACTCTGCACCGTGGATATGAAGACTAGTTGGGACCTGCATCTACCGTTAGCTGAATTCGCTTACAACAATAGTTATCAATCAAGCATTCAAATGACGCCGTATGAGGCGTTATATGGGCGGAAGTGTCGATCTTCGATCTGTTGGGACGAAGTTGGTGAACGAAAGATTCTAGGTCCTAGCCTTGTGGAGCAGACTGTCCAAAAGGTTCGCTTGATTCGGGAAAGACTAAATGTAGCTCAAAGCCGTTAAAAGAGCTACGCGGATATACATCGACGACCACTTGAGTTTCTTGAAGGCCACCGGGTATTCCTCAAAGTCTCGCCCATGCGAGGAGTCAGCAGATTCGGAGCAAAGGAGAAGCTAAGTCTGATTTGTCGGTCCGTTTGAAATACTAAAGCGGGTTGCCTCAGTTGCTTATCAGATTGCCTACCACCATCCCTATCCGATGTTGTCACGCTCCAGTCCTAAATTACGTAGGACTAGGAACACGTAAGCATGACAGCCGTATGTATATGGCAACTCCAATATATGGATACCATAATACACACGTACGCTGTAATATGAATATAAACTCACATGTGGTATAAATATTGTCACAAGGTACCGATATACTAAATCTCATCCACACAACAAGTCACAAAAGGAAATAACTAAACTAGAATAATGAGTCTGAATAATCCATAAATGACAGTCGGGTGGAGACAAATCTACTACCAATGACTATACCAATACTAAAATGAGAGAGGGATATAAAATCTCCAATACAAAATAAGGTGATGATAAAAGTGTATCAGCAAAGCGATCCCTCGCTAGAGATAATCACTGATGCTCAGAAGGTAAGACCTCCTCGGAAGAGATAAGTGGTAAGTTCTTATCCGTGCTCCTGCAATTGTTATGAACATCTACACCTGGAAAGGGATCAGGTCCTCAGAGGGACGTAATAAGATACATAGAAGCAAGCCAATTTGAATATAGTAAACATGCATAATGTTTGAAAATATATAAGTATGCTATACACGATAATCTATATGAATGCAAATGAGAACAACTTTTCGACGTATGGGCAAGGGTAGGCTACTCGATCTAATCCTCACAACTCACACACCCGTCAGTGGACATCAGAAATTGATATACCGCGGGGGTAGCGACCAGTGCGACACACGCCCGTAGTGCGAGCTATATACTACGGTTTACCAGAGTGGTTAAAAGCCCATACGCCTAATGATTGTCCTCTCATGATACTAAGTGTCAAGTGTGTGTCAACATATCTAATATATATAGTAGTGACTGAAAGAAACTACACATGCAATAAATATACAGAAATGTAATGCATATACAGAAATATAAATAGCATACAAAAGTACTATAAATAATTTGACAAGGTATCTTGTCTGGTCTAAAAAGGATGAAGTCCCAACTCAAGGCGTTGTCCGATCTACCCGTCACATAAATTAAACAAGTTAGATTACAAAAGTAGGTGAATAGGTTCCTCCATTTTAATCTATTTTAATTCTGAATAAAATAAACTAAAATAGTATTTTAATTTTATTATAATCTAATTTTATTGTTAAACTCTAATTTTGGTCCAAAGAAAGTCAACTTTACGGATTTGTGATCCATGGTACGCAATTCAAGACGATCAATTGACCAAAAAGTCAACCAACTCAAATCCTAGATTTGTGTGTAGAATCTTGTAGATTTTAATGTTACATGAATACTGGAATCGACAGTTTCATAAAATCACAAGTCGGTAAAGAGTTATGGCCACAAGGGCGCACAGATGACAGTTTTCGGTGGTATCCTATTTACATATACGTTGCACAAATTTTATAGTAGATTAAACTTGTATATTAAATTCTAGAAAAATAATTTTATGTAAGTTCATCATGTCAGATTTTCGAAACTTTAAATGGCTCATAATTTCGAGTTCGGGATCTCCCGAAATCTCAAAAATACGAAAATGCGTCAGATTTCGGACAGCTGGCACTTTCAGAATATTCTAGAAAAATAGATTCTGAAATTACTAAAATAATTTCTATATTCAGAAAACTAACCTTGATATGATTCTAACAAAAAAAACTGGAGCGTGTTTGGAGTCCGGAGCTAGGAGATATCATCATTTTAAGTCGTCATAACTACTAGAAAATGAAGCTGAATTTATGACGAATTTCGACTATATTTGGACGAAAAAGAGAAAAATATGGAAAAAAAAAAATGAAGGATGAGGTATTTATACTGGTGGATACTACTTAATTGAATACGACTAGGATTGGCTAATTTGGATATGATTAGGATGAGTTTAAATAAGGATAGGATATGCATGAAATTGTATTCCTAGTAGGCTCAGGATTTGAATTAATTTAAAATAGAGTTTGTGTTTATCTCAATAATTTATAATCTTTAAATAGAATTAAAGATAATACAAATATTTTATATATAATCTTATTAATATCTATTAACACTAAATTAGCATATATATAATATTAAGACTATAAATATCGAAATAAATCCTAAATAATTTCAAAAATCTAAATAAATTTCTTAAAATTCTAAATAAATTACAGAAAAATATAATTAAATATTTTAACCTAAAATAAATATTTGATAGAAATAATATGCAAGTATGGACTCATAGTAAATCATAGAAGTCCTAAAAATTTAGGTTTCCTATGTTTTAATTACCTAAAAATTCTAGAAAAATCTCAAAAAATCTAAAATAGCCTAAAAATGATGCTAAATAAATATTTATATAAGTAGATATATCAAAAAAATATTTTCTAATTAAATAAAAGAATACTCTAAAGTAATTCAATATTTAAAATAATCTATAATAAATATAATAATATAAAATATACACAAAATATCTATTTTGGGTGAGGGGGTTTACAATCTACCCAACTTACAAAAATTTTGTCCTCGAAATTGACACTAACCCATATTCATAATAATCACTATAGCTATTACACTACATAGCTATCTAGCAGTGCTTCCTAAAAGTCATGGTCTGTCATTCTAACACTTCTTATTTATACACTATCCTATTATCCTCTAACTCGTCTACACTACCCAACTTACAAAAGTTTTACTAGTAGTCACAGTCTCTTAAGGCTATTGTCTAGGTTGTAAGATGGATATATTTATTGGGTCGAGAATCTTGGGGTACTTGTCTTGAATCTCACAACCATGATTTTTCTTTGTAACCGTCAAGTATCATAGTCTAATATTGCCATGCCACCTGACCAATATGTCTGTAAATACTTCGACTACTTTACTACAACGGTCTAGCTGCAGCTGTCGCTACTTTGCCAGCGATTTTTCATAGTTGTCAGTTCGTAACAAAGTGCCTTCAATTCTTTCCTAGGCATGGTCTAAGTTTTTGGGCAACAGTTAAAGTCTTGACTAACTTATAAAGCTATTAAAAGTATAAACTAGTTCAAACAGTCTACCAAATTCCTATTAGCCTAAGGGATACTATACATGGTTTTTAAAATAATAAGAGGATATAGATATTGTTATAGGTCATATACATAAGGATTATTATTAAGAACTCATCCTTTAGTTATTAATCATCTACTAAACCATTTACGTTTTAACTAACAAAACTAAGGGTGGGGTCGAAGTAATCCAAACAATTCATAATGGCACGAAGATATACGACTATAATAGGAAGAGTTAAGCACGAGATAATGAATGGATATAGAAGAGAAGATGAGACACCCAAGGGGGCGAAATGGTGATAGAAAGAGAATACTACTACTGTTACGCGTGTCATCTATTAGCTTCGTGGATATGCCATCTAGTTAGGATATCAACACATTCTCATAACTGCTAAACTACCTTATATATAATTCTACGGCTATTATGCACCTAGGATCTCGTGTCACAATGGGGGTCATGAGTATGAAATGACACATATAACTAAGGTCGTACCTATATCTACGACTTTCTGTGTCTTCTCTCCTATATTTATCATCATGAGTGCTTGGCCTATGGGGTATATCTAGTACTATTCGTGTATCATACTTATACTAAGCACGAACTGTAAGCCCCTGATTTTTCAAAAATATTAAAACTTGGATTTTTTCCAATTTTCTAGAATTTTCTGGGAATTTTCTGAAATTAAAATCAGGGTTTTGAATTATTACAAGATTTTTAATTGATAATAAATAACATTAAAATATTATGAAAATAATATTTTTGGGTGTAAAATGGAAAACTGGACTAAGGGTAATTTTTCTGGAATTTTTGGACCTCGGACCTATTTTTTAAATGCCTAAAAACTATTTAATTAATTAATTATTGATTAATTAATTAATTAATTAATTAATTATTATTATTATTATTTTTTTTTTTTATTATTATTTAAAAAACCCAGCCCGGCCCAAACCCAAGCCGGCCCAGCCCAAACCTTGGCTGCGGGTCGGATCCGGGTCCAACCCGCGACCCGAACCCGCGAGCCCGTATCCGTTTCCCTAACGGGCCGGGTCGGGTCTGTCCGACCCGAACCCGCCGACCCGACCCGGAGATCCATTCTCTCCCCCCCCCCCACGTCTCCCCGATCTCTCCGCCGGCGGCTCCGGCCACGTCGCCGGAGCCCGCGCCTGACCCCCCACGCGTCCCCGCACCCGCCGGCCGACCTCCCGTTCCCCGCGCCACCCGCCGCCTCGCCCGGCTCCCTCTCTCCTCTCCCCCGCCCTATAAATCCCCTCCGGCAGCCGCCCCCTCCACCTAAAACCCCCCGACGGGCCTCGCCGCCCGACCACCGCGCCTCCGCCCCGTCCCCGGCGAGCCGCCCTCAACGACGACCAGCCGCCCTCCTCTGCTCCTCCTCCGGCGCCACCCGCTCGACCCAGCAGCAGCAGCCGCTGCCCTTTCCCTCGCCGGCAGCAGCATCCGGCGCCGCCCTCGGCTCCGCCGTGCCTCCGTCCGGCCGCGCCCCAGCGCCCCCGACCGCCCTCGACCTTCCCGCCGCCGTGCCGACCACCGGAGCCGCCGCAGCGACCCCTAAACCCTAAAACCCTATTTTTCCCCAAACCGGACACGACACAGGACACAGGACACAGTGTCCTCGTGTCGTGTCGGACACGGTGAAGCCCGGGTTCGAGCCCTGTTCAGGTACTCATAACTTTCGCCTCGTAGCTCTGTTTCCAATTCCGCAAATTGCGTTGTGAAGCCTGTATGACCCTCTCGGTGTCCGGACAAACTGTTCGGGGCATCGCGTCCTGTGGTGATCGCACACCGCGATCCAAAAACAGGAAAAACCAGACCCTGTTTCACCCCGGAACTGAGTCTGCCCCGCCAAACGGGATGACTTGGTCGCGTGCGGTCTTCACAGATACGTACGCATCATCGATACGGACGTGTGAGTTTTCGTGGAAGCTGATTCGGGTGTGCGTGCACACCAGAATCAACGCGTATCCGCGGACATCGCCCCGTATCCGCCTTTTCGGCAATTCACCCTAACTTCGTGCACACACGTCGGATCGAAACGAAACTTGCGCCATCGGACTCGTAGCGATACGCTGGTCCTGTGGGTCAAGTTTGGTTCGATTCTGAGAACGTTGACGAAATCGCGTGTCGTGGGCCCCACAGGCCCCGCTCGACCGGCGATTTTGTGTTCGGCTCATCGGAATTCAAATCTGGAAGTTCCGTTGGGTTCGTATCAGCGTTCCTGACCTGTTGACACTAAGTTTGGTGAATTTGGAGACCTTTGACCCGGACACGTTTTTCGGTGCAAAGCGGGCCCACCGACGGACCCCGTTTTGACCCGAAACTGCCGTTTTTGCCCTTGTCTCCAAATTGGACCCAAGGACAGGCATTTCTAGCTATTTGACATCTTCTGAGCATGATGGTAATGTTTATTTTAGCATCCGGACTCATTTCTGGAAATTTCCTCGAGACACCAAACTATATTTTGGATCCAAACATCAGGCAAGTACCTGCACTTCAAGTTTAACCTTTATATTGTGATAAATAAATTCCCTGCTTTATTAGTACCATTGATGATTATATGTAGAGTTAGAACACTGGATTTCATGTCTTGAATAATGTATATTCGTGTCTTGCTTTTCGTGTCGGGCGGGAGAATACTATGAGGCATGTAGTTTACCCTTTCCCCCTGTAATCACTGTGTGCCAGCTGTTGGTACGCGATTGTACCATCAGCCTTATACTTGATTATTCCCGTAATCATTGTGTACTAGTCGTCTATGACGGCCCTATTAGCCTTATAAACCCCTACATGCCAACTAGGTATTCTAAATATACAAGTTCACGCACATAAGTTCCTGTCTTGTTACAGTTATATTTCTTGCCACATTTTATTCCTGTTTTACTCGGATTTCTGGTTTATAACAATCAATCATATTTTACTTCTAGTCTTGTTTTATAACATTATTTCTCAGTTAATTTCACTACTTACTTACGCATTTCTCAACATAATGCTTAGTCAGTTATTTTCTACCTGTCACAAATATTTAGTTTAAATCTTGTTGTGCATTATGTACTTTGCTCCTTTCCTGACTGGATTCGTTGTTTAGGCGATGACGAGAACCTTGCCCCCACCTATTATGGACCCTCTGAGACAGCAGGTGATACAGTTGCAGAGCCGGTTCCCACCCAGGAGACTACCCCTGCAGAGTAGTTAGCCTTAGTTATTTATTTCCTTTCATCTTAGTAATCGGGTTTGTCCCCGATATAATCTATGGTTCTGTAATAAACTCTGGATCTGATTATCATATTCTGGTTATAAAATCTTAGCATTCTTTTCCTGCTATTTTTTCCTTGCCTATTTAATTATTGTGAATGAGCTAGATTTATCACCTGTGATCATGCCCTAGACAGCGTACTACCGCCGATTCTGCGGCGTAGGCTGGACGTGCCCACGCACTCGTACCCGAATATCCGGGTGCGGGTCGTGACACGTTTTTGTGGTGGCCCATGCAGGTCAAACGACTAAATTGTTCGGTTTCAACTTAGGGACCGAACAGGCCTGCAATAAGATTGAGGATTCTAGGAAAAGCTCATTCACAGTATAGGGTCCTTATTTCAATTCTTGATATCACTTCTGATCAATTTTTTTTCTATCGCCCTTGATTTCCAAGTAATCTACTCTGATCTCCCTATCCCTTCATCTTTCAGAATGGTTCAGACAAGGAACACAGTAGGAGGCACATCAGAACCAGCTGAGCAGACTGTGCCCGAAACTCTTGCACTCCCTCCACCTCCATCTACTCCGGCAGTTACATTAGATGGGGCACAACTACTTGGAGTGTTCCAGGGACTAGTGGAATCCCAGAAAGAACAGACTGCACTTCTGCGGACCAGCCTCTCAGAAGCTATTAAGTCCCAGGAGTCGCCACTCAAGAGGCCAGGGAGTGCCAAAGACTTCAAAAACCTCAGACCCCTGGAATTTTACGGAACTTAAGGCATTCTCTATGCCGATGAATGGATAGAAAACGTAGAGAGACTCCTGAAGACTGCTCGGGTTCCTGATGATCTCAAAGTGGAGTCCGCAAGCCTGCAACTGTCGACATAGCTCGGACCTGGTTCAGAGATGAACCCCAACTATCTGCTCCTGACCTCACCTGGGAGGACTTCAAGAGGCTATTTAAGGAGAAATTCTACCCCGAAGTGGCTCGGGAAGCTCTCGAAAGCCAATTCGAGAGACTGGAACAAGGTAACCTATCTGTTGATGAGTATACTGCTGAATTTAGCAGGTTAAGCCACTTTGCGGAGTACATGGTTCGTAGTCCGGAGGACAGAGCCCATAGATTCAAGAAGGGGCTGTCTCCGGATATTCGCCTTGCTATCACCACCAGCCGAGCCCGCACCTATGAGGAAATCTTGAACGTGGCACAAGGCGTTGAGAGAGACATGGGGCATAAACTAAAGCGAGAGAGAGATACCGGAAATGCGGGACCCAACAAACGCCCTTTTCAACAACAACAGCAGAGGTCCCCGCAGCAAACCCAGCATCCTCTCCCTCAAGCTACAGCACCCCAACACCAAGCTCAAGGACAGAATCAACGAGTTCCCACTTGTGGCTTTTGTAAAAAACAAGGTCACACCTGGCAAGTTTGTAGAAAGAGACTAGGTGCCTGTCTGTATTGTGGATCAACAGCACATCGAGTGAGGGACTGTGCCGCTGCTCCAGGACGCGGACAAGCTTACGTGATGACCGTGGAGAACGCGCAGACCTTGGGAGCAGCCAATGCGCGTAAGTGATTCGTAGATACCTTTTCCTAGTATTGTTTTCGTGCCTGTTGGTTCGTGACCTCAGCCCCAACCTAGTAATTTTAAACTTGCTAAATAACCTGGAATGCTTTTATATTTGATAACTGTAGAGATTTTGAGGTTTTTGCTATTGTGCTTATTATATGTGTCTTGTGAACTTCAATAAATTTGTACCTCCTTTTCATTATCATCTGGCACACTTAATTTTGCTGAACTTGACTTATGCTGCTATTTTATAGCCTAGTTTTGCAAGCCTGCCCTTTATCGGGCTTGTTCACGACACCTGTATTATTGAGGCCTGATCAACCCCACTAATACAAGTGTCTACTCAGAATCAGTGTACTACGGTCTGATCAACCTTAGTGCATTTTTATTCGCACTTCGCACGACTACCTTATGTGGATTGAGATATATAGTTGACTTGCATATTTGTCCCTAAATACGCCCGAGCATATCGTATCAGTTACATAACTGTACTAATACGAGCATGCGAACAAATGATTACCAGAATAGAATCTCAAATCCATAACCGCCTGACAATTCCCATTAGAATTCCTTAAACGCCTTGATCCCTATACCTCTGTTCTACCACCTCGCCCTTAAACTCTTTAATTATTGATCCTCGTCTTTCCTTATTTCGGAAAGACAAAAACCTGTGGTTGGTATAAGTTGATTTGTAGTGCTAGACATACCCCTCATAAGACAAGACCCTAGGTGCTGTGTTTTGTGTTGCAGGCTTAAGATTCAATACCCTGATTTATTAAGTTGAGACCTAGCCTCACTAGTTGTACGGCCTTAGCATATATATGGGTAAAACTATAAGTTAGGTAGCGACCGCAATGTCCACCTGAGAGAAACCCGCTGGACTGTAATCAAGTGAGTTTGGACAGAGAGAACCCTGCCATAATTTAAATTTCGAGGACAAAATTTTATAAGTTGGGTAGATTGTAAGCCCCTGATTTTTCAAAAATATTAAAACTTGAATTTTTCCCAATTTTCTGGAATTTTTTGGGAATTTTCTGAAATTAAAATCAGGATTTTAAATTATTACAAGATTTTTAATTGATAATAAATAATATTAAAATATTATGAAAATAATATTTTTGGGTGTAAAATGGAAAACTGGACTTAGGATAATTTTTCTGGAATTTTTGGACCTCGGACCTATTTTTTAAATGCCTAAAAACTATTTAATTAATTATTTATTAATTTATTAATTAATTAATTATTATTATTATTATTATTATTATTATTATTTTTATTATTTAAAAAGCCCAGCCCGGCCCAAACCCAAGCCGGCCCAGCCCAACCCTTGGCTGCGGGTCGGATCCGGGTCCAACCCGCGACCCGAACCCGCGAGCCCGTATCCGTTTCCCTAACAGGCCGGGTCGGGTCTGTCCGACCCGAACCCGCCGACCCGACCCGGAGATCCATTCTCTCCCCCCCACGTCTCCCCGATCTCTCCGCCGGCGGCTCCGGCCACGTCGCCGGAGCCCGCGCCTGACCCCCCACGCGTCCCCGCACCCGCCGGCCGACCTCCCGTTCCCTGCGCCACCCGCCGCCTCGCCCGGCTCCCTCTCTCCTCTCCTCCGCCCTATAAATCCCCTCCGGCAGCCGCCCCCTCCACCTAAAACCCCCCGACCGGCCTCGCCGCCCGACCACCGCGCCTCCGCCCCGTCCCCGGCGAGCCGCCCTCAACGACGACCAGCCGCCCTCCTCTGCTCCTCCTCCGGCGCCACCCGCTCGACCTAGCAGCAGCAGCCGCTGCCCTTTCCCTCGCCGGCAGCAGCATCCGGCGCCGCCCTCGGCTCCGCCGTGCCTCCGCCCGGCCGCGCCCCAGCGCCCCCGACCGCCCTCGACCTTCCCGCCGTCGTGCCGACCACCGGAGCCGCCGCAGGGACCCCTAAACCCTAAAACCCTATTTTTCCGCAAACCGGACACGACACAGGACACAGGACACAATGTCCTCGTGTCGTGTCGGACACGGTGAAGCCCGGGTTCGAGCCCTGTTCAGGTACTCATAACTTTCGCCTCGTAGCTCTGTTTCCAATTCCGTAAATTGACTTGTGAAGCCTGTATGACCCTCTCGGTGTCCGGATAAACTGTTCGGGGCATCGCGTCCTGTGGTGATCGTACACCGCGATCCAAAAACAGGAAAAACCAGACCCTGTTTCACCCCGGAACTGAGTCCGCCCCGCCAAACGGGACGACTTGGTCGCGTGCGGTCTTCACAGATACGTACGCATCATCGATACGGACGTGTGAGTTTTTGTGGAAGCTGATTCGGGTGTGCGTGCACACCGAAATCAACGCGTATCCGCGGACATCGCCCCGTATCCGCCTTTTCGACAATTCACCCTAACTTCGTGCACACACGTCGGATCGAAACGAAACTTGCGCCATCGGACTTGTAGCGATACGCTGGTCCTGTGGGTCAAGTTTGGTTCGATTCTGAGAACGTTGACGAAATCGCGTGTCGTGGGCCCCACAGGCCCCGCTCGACGGGCGATTTTGTGTTCGGCTCATCGGAATTCAAATCTGGAAGTTCCGTTGGGTTCGTATCAGCGTTCCTGACCTGTTGACACTAAGTTTGGTGAATTTGGAGACCTTTGACCCGGACACGTTTTTCGGTGCAAAGCGGGCCCACCGACGGACCCCGTTTTGACCCGAAACTGCCGTTTTTGCCCTTGTCTCCAAATTGGACCCAAGGACAGGCGTTTCTAGCTATTTGACATCTTCTGAGCATGATGGTAATGTTTATTTCAGCATCCGGACTCATTTCTGGAAATTTCCCCGAGACACCAAACTATATTTTGGATCCAAACATCAGGCAAGTACCTGCACTTCAAGTTTAACCTTTATATTGTGATAAATAAATTCCCTGCTTTATTAGTACCATTGATGATTATATGTAGAGTTAGAACACTGGATTTCATGTCTTGAATAATGTATATTCGTGTCTTGCTTTTCGTGTCGGACGGGAGAATACTAGGAGGCATGTAGTTTACCCTTTCCCCCTGTAATCACTGTGTGCCAGCTGTTGGTACGCGATTGTACCTTCAGCCTTATACTTGATTATTCCCATAATCATTGTGTACTAGTCGTCTATGACGGCCCTATTAGCCTTATAAACCCCTACATGCCAACTAGGTATTCTAAATATACAAGTTCACGCACATAAGTTCCTGTCTTGTTACAGTTATATTTCTTGCCACATTTTATTCCTGTTTTACTCGGATTTCTGGTTTATAACAATCAATCATATTTTACTTCTAGTCTTGTTTTATAACATTATTTCTCAG
Organism: Iris macrosiphon; assembly: GCA_036927795.1. Taxonomy (NCBI): domain Eukaryota; kingdom Viridiplantae; phylum Streptophyta; class Magnoliopsida; order Asparagales; family Iridaceae; genus Iris; species Iris macrosiphon. The sequence goes on from JAYESA010000006.1 coordinate 211,646,189, forward strand.
TTAATTTCACTACTTACTTACGCATTTCTCAACATAATGCTTAGTCAGTTATTTTCTACCTGTCACAAATATTTAGTTTAAATCTTGTTGTGCATTGTGTACTTTGCTCCTTTCCTGACTGGATCCGTTGTTTAGGCGATGACGAGAACCTTGCCCCCACCTATTATGGACCCTCTGAGACAGCAGGTGATACAGTTGCAGAGCCGGTTCCCACCCAGGAGACTACCCCTGCAGAGTAGTTAGCCTTAGTTATTTATTTCCTTTCATCTTAGTAATCGGGTTTGTCCCCGATATAATATATGGTTCTGTAATAAACTCTGGATCTGATTATCATATTCTGGTTATAAAATCTTAGCATTCTTTTCCTGCTATTTTTTCCTTGCCTATTTAATTATTGTGAATGAGCTAGATTTATCACCTGTGATCATGCCCTAGACAGCGTACTACCGCCGATTCTGCGGCGTAGGCTGGACGTGCCCACGCACTCGTGCCCGAATATCCGGGTGCGGGTCGTGACATGAACGTTCGCCTTTCTGAAATAGGGGAAGACGAAAAACAATAATAAAGAATTTCAAGGAGGAGATGATAGAATACAAGTACGGATTCAAAAGGATTAGAGAATTCGAAAGGGAGTTGCCAAGGAAATTGTGGATTGAAATCTTAATTTGGTAAATTCATATATGCATGTTCATATCAGAATAGTTATGTACCTGACATGATATGCTCTGACCAGTCTAGAGGGCAAGTATATTCGTCTAACAAGTTGAGTCAACTATATCTCAATCCACATAAAGTAGTGATATAAAGAGCGAACCAAGTGCACTACGGTTGATCAGACCATAATACATCGATTCTAATTTAGACAATGTATTAGTGTGGGCCCCCAATAATACATATGTCATGAACAAGCTCAATAAAAGAATAAGCTTGCAAAACTAGACTATAATAGTAGCATAAGTCGAGGTAGTAAAATATAAGTACGCTTGATTATGATGGAGGAAGGTACAGAATAATCTAAGTTCACCAAGAAGATCGGTGTTGTGCCTCTACAGTTTTTATAATAACTTCTTGTCAAGGTCTCTAGTCGACCAAATGGGTGTATGGTCCTCTAAGTTCTACAGTCTGGGTAAACACTATCTTTTTATGCAAGCCTATAGTTTGGTGTCATTCAATTATACTTCATTAATGGGTAAAAAGGATTATGTGATATTAGTTTATGAGGCATACTACCAAACTTATAAAAATTTAACTAATAGTGTTATTGAATACTAGAGTGTATATACCTAGTACAAGTCATCTTCCTAACCCCTATCAAGCACAAGAGGAGATTAACGTTGAGAAAGGATCAAGCAAGATGCAATGCAAGCAATCAAATGAGAATGCGAAACGAAATCAAAGGAGATGATAAATAAGTGGATGAGGTCCTATATTCTAATCCTATGCGCAGGCTTGCTCGGTACAGTGACGTAACCGAGACAATATGGTCTCAACCTGTATAGGCCACCACAAAAATATGTCATGCTCCAGTCCCAAATTACGTAGGACTAGGAACATGTAAGTATGTCAGCCGTATGTATATGGCAACTCCAATATATGGATACCATAATACACACGTACGCTGTAATATGAATATAAACTCACATGTGGTATAAATATTGTCACAAGGTACCGATATACTAAATCTTATCCACACAACAAGTCATAAAAGGAAATAACTAAACTAGAATAATGAGTCTGAATAATCCATAAATGATAGTCGGGTGGAGACAAATCCACTACCAATGACTATACCAATACTAAAATGAGAGAGGGATATAAAATCTTCAATACAAAATAAGGTGATGATAGAAGTGTATCAGCAAAGCAATCCCTCGCTAGAGATAATCACTGATGCTCAGAAGGTAAGGCCTCCTCGGAAGAGATAAGTGGTAAGTCCTGATTCGTGTTCCTGCAATTGTTATGAACATCTACACCTGGAAAGGGACCAGGTCCTTAGAGGGACGTAACAAGATACATAGAAGCAAGACAATTTAAATATAGTAAATATACATAATATTTAAAAATATATAAGTACGATGTACACGATAATCTATATGAATGCAAATGAGGACAACTTTTCGACGTATGGGCAAGGGTAGGCTACTCGATCTAATCCTCATAATGCATACACCCGTCAGTGGACATCAGAAATCGACATACCGTGGGGGTAGCGACCAGCGCGACACACGTCCGTGTGCGAGCTATATACTATGGTTTACCAGAGTAGTTAAAAGCCCATACGCCTAATGAAAGTCCTCTCATGATACTAAGTGTCAAGTGTGTGTCAACATATCTAATATATATAGTAGTGACTGAAAGAAACTACACATGCAATAAATATACAGAAATGTAATGCATATACAAAAATATAAATAGCATGCAAAAGTACTATAAACAATTTGGCAAGGTATCTTGCCTGGTCTGAAAAGGATGAAGTCCCAACTCAAGGCATCGTCCGATCTACCCGTCACATAAATTAAACAAGTTAGGTTACAAAAGTGGGTGAATAGGTTCCTCCATTTTAATCTATTTTAATTCTAAATAAAATAACCTAAAATAGTATTTTAATTTTATTATAATCTGATTTTATTGTTAAACTCTAATTTTGGTTAAAAGAAAGTCAACTTTACGAATTTGTAATCTGTGGTACGCAAATTGAGGCGATCCGTTGACCAAAAAGTCAACCAACTCAAATCCTAGATTTGTGTGTGGAATTCTATAGATTTCAACGCTAAATGAATGCTGGAATCGACAGTTTCATAAAAGCACAAGTCGGTAAAGAGTTATGGCCACAAGGGCGCACAGATGACAGTTTTCGGTGGTTTCCTATTTACATATACGTTGCACAAATTTTATAGTAGATTAAACTTATATATTAAATTCTAAAAAATAATTTTATGTAAGTTCATCATGTCAAATTTTTAAAACTTTAAACGGCTCATAATTCTGAGTTCGGGATCTCCCAAAATCTCGAAAATACGAAAACGCGTCTGGTTTCCGACAGCTAGCACTTTCAGAATATTCTGGAAAAATAGATTCTGAAATTACTAAAATAATTTCTATATTCAGAAAACTAACCTTTATATGATTCCAACAAAAAAAAATTGGAGCACGTTTGGAGTCCGGAGCTAGGAGATATCATCTTTTTAAGTCGTAATAACTACTAGAAAATGAGGCTGAATTTATGACGAATTTCGACTATATTTGGACGAAAAAGAGGGAAATATGGGGAAAAAATATGAAGGATGAGGTATTTATAATGGTGGACACTACTTAATTGAATACGACTAGGATTGGCTAATTTGGATATGATTAGGATGAGTTTAAATAAGGATAGGATATGCATGAAATTGTATTCCTAGTAGGCTCAGGATTTGAATTAATTTAAAATAGAATTTGTGTTTATCTCAATAATTTATAATCTTTAAATAGAATTAAATATAATACAAATAATTTATATATAATCTTATTAATATCTATTAACACTAAATTAGCATATATCTAATATTAAGACTATATATATCGAAATAATTCCTAAATAATTTCAAAAATCTAAATAAATTTATTAAAATTCTAAATAAATTACAGAAAAATATAATTAAATATTTTAACCTAAAATAAATATTTGGTAGAAATAATATGCAAGTATGGACTCATAGTAAATCATAGAAGTCCTAGAAATTTAGGTTTCCTATGTTTTAATTATCCAAAAATTCTAGAAAAATCTCAAAAAATCTAAAATAGCCTAAAAATGATTCTAAATAAATATTTATATAAGTAAATATATCAAAAAATTATTTTCTAATTAACTAAGAGAATACTCTAAAGTAATTCAATATTTAAAATAATCTATAATAAATATAATAATATAAAATATACACAAAATATCTATTTTGGGTGAGGGGGTTTACAGATGTACATTATATATTCCATGTTTCTCAACTTAGGAAATATGTGTACGACCCGAGCCACGTGGTAGACCTTGAACAACTGAACCTTCAGGCCGACTTGACGTATGTAGAATAACCTGTGCAAATTTTGGATAGGAAAGAAAAGCTGCTTCGGAGTCGCTCGGTTCCTCTCGTGCACGTGCTTTAGCGGAATCACTCTGTCGAAGAATCTACTTGGGAACTTAAATCAGAGATGAGGGAAAGGTCCCCTCATTATTTCCTAGTGGTAGGTTATATTCCTTAAGTTTCGGGACAAAAATTTTAACAAGTTGGGTAGGATGTGGTGCCCCGTTCCCCCTATTCGGGGAGCGCGGCTAAGAAATACAAGACGGTATCGTTCGATCGGGATAGATTGAAACAAGAACCCATCCTCTTTATGGATTTGCTTCTTTGGAATCGATTTCCATATTCAGTGGACCGTGCCCCCGGGATCGACTTAGCGGGAGAGTCAGGAGGGACCTCTCTGCTGCATCTTTTGTTGCCTAGTTTTCGCTGTTGCTTGTTGCTTTCGTGCTTTGAGTTAGTTTTCGGATTTGCTTGAGATTTCTTGAACGGTTTCGATGAATTTCATTATTTTTTTTCGTTGAACTATACTTCAATTCCGATAATGGAAAGAGTGGAAGAGGTATTGATCAGCTGTTCGTGGCAATGCAGTGAACCAGCATTAGGCACCGCTCGAACGGACTCCTAAAGCACATATTTCCTCCTTCCTTCCAACTACTAAGTGAGTGGCTACCATCCCGATTAGCTATCCCTTCTTGCAAGTCTTCACACCCAAAATCTTGCATTCTTGCTTGTTCCGATCAGACGATACCAAATAATAACTAAAAGATATCAAGATAATAAGGGAATAGACTTGGATCAGTATGCTTGTCAATGAAACTTGTGAACGGTTACTTACTTACATGCTTGCTCATTTGAAATGTTCATCATATGCATAAATACAAGTTAGAATATTTACTTCTTCTATAAATATGCTATATGTAGAACACCCCTTGCCATGCAACAATTGATCAGGGAGACTATGCAAAATAAACCATACAATGCTACCTATCTCATGATTTCATTGCCTCAGTTACATAAATGGTAAACTTATCACAAACGTCATTGATCACGGACAACTTGTGCACAAGGCCTTCCGGTTCATGCGGACGGTTGCTGGGGCACTGGCACCGATCCGATCCGGACGAAACTTCATGATAGTCTCATGTCCCGGGCAGAATTATGCAATGCCTTCATTATTTCGTTGCATACCATCCTTGCCCATAGACTATATCGTCCATTATGGCATCAAGCCAGTGATCCCCTCATATATTTAAACCTGTTGCTAATAATTTGTGTCTTCTTGGCAGGGAAGGCAGAGTAAGTATTGTACAGGTGGTTCAGACAGGCAGGTAAATGTCATCGAACGGTGGCGGGTTATTTTATTGATTTCTATGTCTATTGCTTGCTGTAAAATAAACTAAGGCAAGATAGCAAGACCATAAATAAATATGCATGCTTCATCTAAACAACGTGTTAATTGGTATATTTGGGTTAGCTTGCCTTCACCAGTACGTTTCGATATACTGACCCACGTTGAAACAGGTTACCCGCGCTAAGGAGAACCAAGCGAGGAGCAGAAGTCAATCCCCCAATCCAGTCCAGCTGTAGGTACGCCTTGACCGTGCCACCTTTTGAAGTATTTTTGAAGATAGACGCTAGCAACCCAAGCAATTATGCAGCTTCGTGGAAAGGCCGTCGTTCCGACCGGAGGTCTTATATTTTGAGTTTTAGTAAGGGATGTAATGCACAGGACTGCTATCTCATTTTGTGTCAACACTTTTGTAAGCCCATGGAGGCAACCTTATGACTCAGTTCAAGGAGTTTGTAATAGATGTTCATATTATCAATAAAAGAGAACTTTTTCATGCTTCAATTTGTGTTTCAATTTATCTGCTTACCCTGAATATGTGTCCGCTATGCAAAATAAAAATACTAAGCCTTGTGCGGTGCGCAACCTAGGCCCGCACGGCGGTCACGCCCGGGGGACGACTATCGATTCCACGGAATCGGGGCGTGACACCCGTATCCGCAAAAAATTCCTATATCGCGACTTTTGTAAAATATCGCACAATTTAGTGTACGCTCGTCGGAATGCGATAAAACTTGTGCCATTGGATTCGTGGTATCATGCTGGTCCTGTGACCCAAGTTTTACGCGATTCTGAGACAGTTGACCAAGCCGCCTAATTGCGAGCCCTACGGTTGACTTTTTGTGCGAATTTGTGTTCGGCTCACCAGAATCCAAAATTGGATATACCGTTGAGTTCGTATTAGCGTTTACAATTTGTTTGACCTATAATTTGTTCTATTTAGAGACCTTTACCCCTGGCACGCTTTTCGGTATAAACTGGGCCACCTGTGGACCCCGCTTTGACCCAAAATTACCGTTTTGCCCCTGTGTCCAAGTTGGACGAAATGGTAGTATTTTTTAGCTATTTTGCTGATTTTGGGAATGTTGGTGACGTTTATTTCAGCATCCGGAGACGTTTATTCGGAGGCCTTAGTTCCTGATCTTGTGTACTTGACATCGGGACGCTTACACTTTACAGATTTCTTACCATGCAAGTATACCTTGCCATTGTACTGTGATTTATATTTCATATGCTGCTTGTATTTATTTTTTTCTATTTTGTTCATATATTTTTAACTGCTATATAAACTGCGCGTCGAAGGATAACTTGGGTACAACGACGGTGACGTCGTATTCTGTTTTTATTTATATATGTATGTCGACCTAGGTTTTTTGAGACCACCCCATTATCATGAGGCATCCTTATGTTTCATTGGCCATGACACTATTATTACACGAGTGTGAGTCACATGTAGGACACGGACTTGTGTACTCGGCTGGCCACTGGTACATATAGGTCGTGCGAAGGATAGGGATAACTGCTGATAGAAATTTTGCATGATAGAATACCTGGCAGTTATTTAGAGGTATCATTGTGTCATGGATGTGACATGCTTAGAGCATGGGGTGGGGAGAACAATAAGTAAGGCGTTTGGGCTCCTTTGTACTTTTCTTGTGTAACCCGTACTCTCCGTCGGAGATGCGCGGTCATGACGACCACTATATATTATATATTATCAGGCGGCCTCTGGCATTCAAAAGACAACATACTTTTTAGGCCCCTGAATCTTCGAGAGAATTATGGCAATCCCATTTTAGCCAGATAGCCCACTTGTTGGAAAGTATTCTCAAAGTGCATTCATATAGAAGGTTAGGTGACCCATTGGATGTTTATTTTCAGTACTTTATTGGCATACTTCTATGTATCTTGTTATGTCCCTCTGAGGACCTGGTCCCTTTCCAAGTATAGACTTGCAGGAGTATCCACAAGAGTACGGACCCGGACCTGACGTTTCATACCAGACTAAGGAGGTCTTACCTTCGGAGTACCTTTGATTCATCTCAGCTGATGGATATTCTAGTTGCTATTTCTTTTATGGACATTCATTTTATATTAGAGTTTGATCTCTTCTCTCATTTAGTAGTTTTTAGTATAGTCGATCAGTGGATTTGTTTCCACCCGACTATCATAATTTGAGACTTCACATTTGATATTCAGTTATCTATTCCTATTTCTTTATTTGTGCTGTGGATAAGATATAGATTGCGTGTGACTTGTTGACAGTATATTTGGAAAATGACTATACTAAAAAATATGAGCCAAACGATAAAGCACAATTTGGCAACTCTGGCCACGTCTACGGAGCGCAGACAAACGGAGTTGTAAGGGTTGCATACGGCTATGAGAGACTCACTTGCGGGGATACATGCGGCGCAAGATTTGTTGAGTCGGTCTATGGCGGAGAACACTTTTAGGGTGGTATCTACCATGGATTCATACAATGCTCGACTGCTAGCATTATAACAGATACGTCCTCCTGGTCTGCCGGCATTGACACCGACTCCATCGATTCCACTGTCTCCTCTATCGGGATGGGTGACGCTTTCACAGTAGCAGTATGGCTTCCTCTTATCCCAGATGTGCGACAGTGCTCCTACTCCTCCTGATCTGCAGTAGTTCTTATTAGGATATTTTAGTATGTTTGTGTGTATTGGCCCATTCTTGGGTCTTTGATGTACTTATTTTATACGTTTACTACATTATTTGGATGAGATGCATGTGACATTATTTTAGATTTATTTATTTATTTGTTGGGACATTCTTTCGTGTTTGGATATTCTTGACGTGTTTGTGTATGTAGCGGTGTTGAGTGTTCCACCGAAGGGGTCAGCGAAGCCAGTAAATTCAACCGAGGGTTTCTCCGGGTCTATTTATATAAACTGTAATTTTATAACTGCAGACAGACTTTTCTTGGAAAATACTTTTTGAAACTGCATGTTTTTTCTGGTTTGTTTAAAATTTTGCGACGTTTATCGACCTCTACTGACGTGACAGTACGTCACTAAACTTTGTCAAAACATCACTGACTGGTAGCAGCGACGTCGCTAACATTCTTCAAAATATCGCTACACGTCGCTAAATAGCTGACATGGCAATTTCTGCCATGTTAGTAAAACTCTGAAAGCGGAAACCTCTATTGTCGTCCCACATTCCGAAATGAAAGCGGTCACTCTAATTCGCCGAAGGGAGGGTGTGGCGAACACTAGTGAGGCGAGCGAACCTACGGGGCGGTGACCGTGCCGATTGCTATAGCAAAACGTCGCTAGTAATGTCGTTGATTTTGCGATGTTGTACGACAATATACACCGTCGCTGATGTACCAACCTCGAGTGGACAAAAAAAAAATTCAAGGTATCGTACTGATCATCACAAGCGTTGCCGGACGTCGCTAATAACAAAATAATTGGTGACGTGGACACGTCATAAATATACGTCGCTATAGCGACAAATAGCGACATTTTTGTTGTCACTGACAATGGATTACGCGACAACCCAAAACGTTGCTAATTAAATTTACCAACATTTTTTACCTATTAGCGACGTTTCATGGCGTCGCTAATAAGTATTATTTTGGTAGTGTACCTAGCCAACGAGGGGAGGTTGCTTCTTTCTCTCTTTCTTAGATTGTTTATCGGTTTTGTTGGTAAAAATAGGATTTTTAGCATATCATCGTCGACGAGGAAAAGGCTGATAATGGACTTCAAGAGGTAATCTTTGGGTCAGTCACTCAATGGCTTTCTTCTTTTTCGCTGATTCGATTCAGTACTATTTCTTGATTTAATTTTATTCAGATTTTTTTCTCTCCCTCTCTTTATAATTTTTGAATTTTGTGTAGAGTTTTTGTGAGATCGGTGGAATCCTTAAATCATTTAGATCTGGACTAGTTTAGTGTCTACATGATGATTCCCCTTTTGATCGGATTTTGAGGTATGTTGCACGAACACGACAGAAGTTTTAGTGTCTAATACATGGGAATGCCACCAATTTTTTGTGTCCTCTAGAACTTTGGAGTGTCAGTGACTTTGTAGGGCACGCCACTGGTTTTGGGCTGTCCTAGCATATTTTGGCGTGTCCTTGACTTATCCAATTACAACATTGACGTAATTCCGACACAACAAGAATTTTTTAGTGTCCTATTAATTTACTAACCATGACTGTTTGTCCTTTTGGTGTCCGACACAGCATGCCATTAACTGTCCTAAGCTTAGTAAGCATGGACACCTCCAAAAGTTCATGACGTGTCCCTATCTCACCATGTCGGGCGGACGTCCCGTGGCAGACAAACGAAAATATACTAGGTCACACCAGAATAGGTGCTAAATCCATTTTTCCAAAAGTTTATGACGTGTCCATGTCTCATCTTGTCGGGCGAGCTCCATGGCTGCCTGAGCCTCTGGCCCCTTATCTTCCTCACAGCTAAGCTGCAAATGGAGGGCTTAAATTATTAAAGCAGACGACTTCAGAATCATAAAAGTTTGGATCAAAATATGCTGCAATGGGTAACATGTCTGCGGCTAGTGAGGCATCGAAAATTAGAGTAAATTTACTAGACCCATCATCAGTTGTAAGACATTCACCTTACAAATTTACTGGTGGCATGAGTTGCCAAAGAATTACTTTGCAGAGATTAGTACTTGTAATGTTTTGCTTATTTTCATGATGTTTACAAGTCATGGAACAATGCATCGAATCATAAATGATGACTGCTTGGAGTTTCGCAAATTCGAGCAAAAGAACAAGGTCTATACATGATTTGCAAAAAAAAAATTGGTTTGCTTAATCTCTTAATTAATAACCATGTTCCGTTGTTTACTTAAGAAGCCACTATAATTAGAGAAATTTTGTTTCAGTAAATTTTTCTCATAATAGAATCAAATGTGTGCAGTTTCTATCTTTTGCCCTCTGACAAGTTGATTGAAAGACGTGGCTATGTATCCAAGTATGCTGTCTTGACGCTTCCATCGGTCGAGTGGCAAAAACTTTGGACAAGTTATAGAGAGCAAGGGGCTGACAGTCATGCCCATGGATATGGCATAGAACCTTCTTCAAACCATATAGAGAGCAACTGGTATTTATATTTATGTTGTAATTTATTCTAGTATTTTTCTACAGAACTTCTGGATTTGTTATTCTCTTATTTGTGGTTGGCAGATGAAAACATACATTGAAGGCTGGTTTCCAGCACCTCATATTTAAGGACAACTATGACACCGGGACTGGAAATCATTACTCCATGTAGCAAATATGTGACCAAGTTTACGAAAGAGGTTTGCGCCTACTTTCTTTCTCTTGGTTACGATGCAAGCCTATTCTTTACAAACATAATGTGAATCTTTTAGGTCATAAGATAATGAAAGTGTATGATTTATGATTTTACATACAATATGTCTACAAGCATAATGGAAGTGCATGATCTGTTGATAACATTTTACACTGCGAGTAGCAAGAAGAAAAATTTAAGGGGGACATAGAAGAAGGCTAGGGAACACTTGAGTTTATTAGGTTTTTATTATCTTGCGTTTTCACTACAATAACTGGAAACAACCTAGTTGATGATATGAATAGGTCACTGCAATTACTGGAAACAACCTAGTTGATAAGAGGAATACCCATTGCCATGTCTACTGTATTGTTGGTTACCCCTGCAATTGGATTTCACCGCCTTTCTTAACAGGTAATGTCCTTCTAGACCAAATCATACTTTTCTGGAGCAATACCAACATCTACTTTAATCTACATGATGCAATAACTAAACACATGACAGTAATTGAGGAAATGGCTGGAATGGATGTTCTCTGCAGCGACAAAACTGGAACGCCCACTGTGAATCGCCTTATTGTGGACAAATATCTCATTGAGGTGAAATATATTCATACTTTAGAATTGATTATTATAATGGTGTAAACTTGATTAAATTATCTAGATTAAGGAATTTTGTTCATGTTTGATCATGTTATCAGTCAGATCAACTAAGAGTCTTGCTGTCTGATTTATGTTTTCCCCTGCGAGAATATAGTTCAATTGGAAAGATACAAGCATAGTCTGTAATATTTTGTTTTATGTTTTCGGTGAGGGTAGGTTCTCAATGAAGACATGGATAGGGACATGATAATGTTGCTTGCTGCCAGAGCGTCAAGGCTTGAGAACCAAGATGCGATCGATGCTGCCATAGTCAACATGCTCGCTGATCCAAAGGAGGTAAAAGAGGAAGCTACATTAGCAAGCCTACTAGTTCACATCTTGAGTTGTTTTTATTTTTACGATAATTCGATTCTGATCAACTAATGGAAAATAAGTTGACACTTTATTTTTACTTATTTGTCTAGTTTACAAAATAAGTTGACACTTTTTTCTCTTACTTACTAGGCTCAACCAACAGCAGAAGAGATTGACAAACAATGGTAGTGCCAAACCCATCAATAAGTTATATATATTTTTTCCGTTCTTTATTCCCTCTCAAGTTTCTTCTTGCAGTGATCAACAAATAATGGCAGTGCCAGGGCACCAATAAGTTAATTTATATTTTCCATTCTACTTTCCTCCTTCCATGTTCCTTTTTTCTCCTCCCCTCTTCCCACCACCACATCAAACAGAGAACATAGCAAAAAGAGTGAGAGGACTCAGAGGAGCATCATTACTAATTGTTGTCATGTGCTGGCCCAGGGCTAAATATTGGGATATCACAATTCACAACTGCAGACCTATCCTCCCACATGATCTTTAACGTTTCACCAATGACAACTCATATTTTCTTGCTACGTATATCTTTCTTTATTTTCTCATTATTGTTGCATATGTTCTCATTATCGTTACATATGACCTGATGAATTGAGACCGAGAAAGCAGGGACACTCAAAAATCTGGGCCGTGTCATGTCGGTATTGGACACATACCAGAAACACCAGACACTCCAAAATACAGTAGTCACACCAAAGTAGGTGCCATGCCCGTGTCGCCGTGTCCTACCATATTGTATTTATTCGTGTCCGTGCAACATATCATGAGACCAACGAGTGAAAAACTCCATTTTCTCCTTTGCTTTCTACTAATGCAACAGACCAAGACCAGCTGGTGTCAAAGCATCATTAGAGACTCATCAGCCTTTAGCAGGTTAGTCTAAAGGATTTGCATTTGTAGTTAGGTTTCAGGTAGATGAATCAAATTATAGTAATTAGGGTTTTAAGTTTTATGACTTTAAATAGAATAATGTGTAAGGTTTGGGATACAATTTATGTAGAATCCTTCTACATAGTGCACATTACGCTACATGTGCAGAAACAATTTGAGTTCTAATGATTACAATTGCTATCAGAGAAACAGAAATCCAGAGAAAAATGCACATATACCTACAGTTAAATGACTAGCAGCCTTCATTTATATCTCATGTGTTAGAGCATACATAAAAATTTGAAATTGACAAGAAATTTATTAGTTTGAGAAACATAAATAAGTATATTTCATGTTTGTTAGATCACATCTTCACCTTCTCATAGTCCTCAAAGTAAATAAATAAATAAATAAATAAATAAATAATAGTTTACAGGTTGGATTACTTCTTAGTTGCATATTCATATCTAGCTAATTATTTCACTAGCTACTACTTACTAGTGACAAAATGTAGCTAAATGATAGTGAACTAGAGACTAACTCACGTGTTTGTGGCACTCCTATTTACCAGCTCCTATTTACCACTATCTCACCAATGTAATATACTTCAACCTCACAACATTATCTTAAAAGATATTTCACTAGTTACTACTTACTAGCACTATCAAATGCACTGTTGAACCCATACATTACACAATTACATTTTCCACCTATTCATTAACAATGTATAATGTCTAAATTTCAACAAGAAAACACTATCTATGAGTACAATAACATGAACATATAACAACTGAATTTTGTACTGTATTTTTAATGTGGAACGTAACATCTATTTTAACTATATGGATACATATATTTATATTTGTTATCAATTATATTATTTGTTTCCATCTATCTTACCAGATGGCACCCATGATCCGAGCACGTGCACATCGCTTGAAAGAGGCACCTCCTACTGTTAAGGGGGAAGAGGCACCTCCTACTGTTAAGGAGGAAGTGAATGTTAAGGAGGAAGAGATACCTCCTACTGTTAAATTGGAAGTGGTTGTTAAGGAGGAAGTGGCAACTTCTACTGTTAAGGAGGAAGTGGTGCCTCCTACTGTTGGGCAGGCACCAGCTCATAGAGGAAGTTCCAGTCACCCAGCACCTATAGAGGAGATGGATCACCTAGACGCTGCTTATGCAAAGTAGCTGAGGGACTGGGTTCTGCCCTAGCGTATTGGATTTCCTTGAGAGATTGAGAAATGGGATAAGACTTATGGTGTAATTGTGATACTTTTATTGTGGATATGACTGTGATAATTTTATATTGTGCTTTTTGTATGACTTTGATACTTTTATTTTGTGTTTATTGTGTGATTGTGATATTTTATATACTTTTGTGATATTTCGTACCCAGAAAATTCAACGGAGGGTTGCTCCGAGTCTGTCTATTTTTATAAACTATTATAAGTTTGTGTATTTATTTTATTCATATTAAATATATGTTAATTTATCGGTGTTGAGTGTTCCACCGAAGGGGTCAGCGAACCCAGAGAATTCAACGGAGGGTTGCTCCGGGTCTATTTATATAAATTGGGAATTCATAAACTGCAGGAAGATTGATTTGGAAACCATTGATAATTCTTTTTCTTATTTTTTCACTGAAAATTTAGCGACGTTTAGCGTCGTTTAGCGACTCTTAGCGACGTTTATATACGTCGCTAAATACGTCGCTGAATACGTCGCTAAATATGTCGCTAAATATGTCGCTGAATGTCGCTAAATTGCTGACATGGTAGTATTTGCCAGGTCAATAAAATGTCGCTAAATGCGTCGTAAAACGTCGCTAAACAGAAAAAATTTAGCGACGTTTAGCGACACACTATACGGCGCTAATTTAGTGACGTTGAGTAGCTAAACGTCGCTAATAAGAAAAATATTAGCGACGCAAATACGTCGCTAGAAAACGTCGCTATAGCGACATTTTACGACATTTTTCCTGTCAGCGACTAGCTTAAATGCGACTTCATTAAAATGTCGCTAATTACGTCGCTAATTTATTTTAGCGACATTTTTAGGTCATTTAGCGACGTTTACAGACGTCGCTAATTTGAATTATTCTGGTAGTGGATTACCTAAATATCTGGAAGTTAACCATGATCATATCCAACCCCAATCGAAATATCGGGAGGGTACGGTTGCCTTGAAGTATTAAAGAATATGTTCGTGTGTGGAGAAAACTAGCAAGCAATCTCTATAAATGATTCTTAAGTTCACAAACCCTAATTTGTAGCACAAGCATATCACCCGTAGGACTTTACCTCCCATTGTAGTATGTCCGTGTCAGTGTTAGTATCAATGTGTCCATGACAGTGCCATTTTGAATAGGCTATAAGGCACCAGTCACTTCACACACACACGCACTCCATGTTAGTATTAGTGTGTCTGTGCCAATGTCAAAATAATTATGTTGTGTATGTCTGTGTCAAAATGTCTATGAGTGTCAGTATCGATGTTATGAGAATTAGGGTTAGGGTTTACCTGACCGAGGAGAGGGGCTGACTGATCGGAGAGCCGAAGGCGGAGGGAGAGTCGGAGCACAAAGGGGGGAGCCGGAGCACAGAGGGGAGCGAGTCGGAGCATAGGGGGGAGTCGAAGGGGGGCTGGAATAAAGAGGGGGAAAGCCGGAGGGGGAGCCGGGGGGGATCACGGTGTTGGGGAGGGGGGCGGAGCGGCGGAGGGGGTCATGGAGCCGGAGGGGACGCATGGTTTCAAATTTTTGCGAATAAAAACGAACGGGAGAAATAAAAATTCAGAACCTTATATTAAACAATTTAGCGACGTATAAAGTAGGAGTCACTAAACGTCGTTGTTTTTTAATATATTGCGACGTAATTGTTACAATGTCGCTAAATACATCGCTGTAATTAAAATATTAGCGACGTTCAGCGACTATTACCGACGTCTATTTCCATAATATTAATGATAGTCGCTGGATGACGCTGAAAGTCGCCATTAACGACGTTTTACGACTTTTTTAAATGTAGTCGCTAAATTCTTAGGAATTGGCGACATTTTACTCTGACGTCGCTAATGACGTCGCTAGTTGGACAAAATTTAGTAGTAAAATACCTAGGAGACGTGTGAACATACCCATTCTATCGACATGTGTGGTTTTCCAGATTTTATCCCCTAGTCGTTCACATGTCAACTTGGTATTTCAAAATACTAGTTTAGATATTGTCTTTCTGGATTACTCTATACCTGTTGGTTGCATATTTACATTCACAGGTTTACTAGTTTCACATATTTGTCTATCTTTACATACTTATTTGTTCTTCTTTCTTACTTTCATTGCTTTCGTATTTATCTGCTTACTCTATTTTGTACCATATTTCTTTATTATCTGCTCATTAGGTATTACATCACTATTTACTATTTTTTAGTCTTTGTCAATTAATTGGAACTACTATTGGGTTATACTTTGCTCCAATCCTGACTAGATATATTCTTCAGACGATTACTTGGAGGATTTGTGTCCGATGTATTACAGACCGCAGGAGGTAGCAGATGCAGCTTTCGGCCATTTAGTTCAGGAGTGATTACCAGGAGGCCTAGCCGGTATCATTATTTATTCTAGTTACCCCTTCTTAGCATTATAGTACTGGATTTATTTTCAGCATATTAGACATTTCAGATGTATTATTTTTACTCCTAGACTTACCGATTATTGATAGACTTATTTGGATTTTTATTAATGTTGAGGATTAGTAGCGTTGTGGCTTGTGACTTCGTTGTTTTATCATATCGTGCCATTTATCTTCCTTATAGATTCTCTTGTGATTGAGTATTGATATTGACTTTATATCATCATCTTGTCCTCCTTTTGGAGTTGAGATTTCATCGACAGGTTATATATTTTATTGAGTGAGATTGATAGACAATATTATTGACCTAAATAGCGTTCTACCGTCGATGTTGCGACATAGGCTGGATGTATCCACATACTCGTATCCGATCATCCGGGTGCGGGTCGTGACATTCTATATTAGTAATCATGTCGTTTCTACAAAATTGTTTGACATGTTATCAAACAAGCCCAGTTTATTCTTTTTACCATGCATACATTAATGTTATTGCAACTAATGTGAATGCTTACTTATTTCACTTGCCTCAATTTCTCACGTAAGGTTTGCAAATTCTTTTATCCTTCAATATAAATTAAAATATTTCCCTCTTCTCTCTTAATGATGCATCTACATCCTTTATAGACTTCATACATACCCATGCCTGATAATTGTCAAAACATCTAAAGCAGAAACATGAATAGTAATCATGAAGAAGACAGATGAAACAGAAACAAATATAAAGAACATACAGTCATCTTCAGCTTGTACTTATGATCAAATGTAGTAGACGGTACTTTCTTCTCTGTTTATTTTCTTCCATCAAAATTGAATAATTATCACTTGCTCTTGTCTTATGAAGTTCATCAAGAAATGTTTGAAAAGTTATGGGCCAAGTTTATAAGAGAGAAACATGAAATCGGAGGTAGGCAACAAAAAGTATGAAGGTTCGAATTTTATAAGATTTATTCTCTTTACAATAAAATAAACCTCTCATGTATCCAGATAGATATAAGTTGATTTGGCAGAAATCGACAGTGCCTAGTGTTCTTTTTTCTACTCAATAATTAGTTCCTCACATTGGGGATGTTATCCACACACAAAAAATTGTTTCTATCAAGAATGACTGGACTAATTTGCATAGCTAATAAGACTTCAACATACTATCCACTTACTAAAACAGAGAGGAATATTTTGGAAATTCACAACATAAAGTATATCTAATATAGGCCCCAAAATTTCTATGCTTAAGAGGGGAAAGGAAATAGGTTATAAAAATCTTGTTGCTGATGACCTCAGTGCCACATACCTGAGTCCAGTATATAAATATTTTGATACCAGATAGTCATTAATTCTCTTTATGTTTAGACACTGCAATCTACAAATAGAACTATAATATTTCTGACTTGTATTCTTGTTTTGATACTACAATATCAACAAATAAAACTACCATATATAGCCCAAGCCTCTCTATTCGTGTGGTCTATAATAAAAGTCCTAGTGAAGGAACCAGCATGCTCTGCTAAAATAATGTGATAAATAGGAGAAGCTGGATAGAACCCAGGAACCAAGTTTAACAAAGCGTCTAACTGAATGGATATGTATTTTTTTATAGATAAACTACTAATTAGAAAAAAGAGTAATCACATGGTTGGAGACGAGATTGCAATTAATAAAACCAACAGCAGACAATAACAATTAAACCCCAGTGTTCATACAGTAACAGCTCATAACTTGCACATTCTTAGAAATGCTCCTCGCAATGATATGAAAGAACACTTAATTAACACTTACCTTTTAACCAAGCACCTACAGTCTAGACCAATCTGAATGATGCTTGATTCGAAAAATGTGTGTAATCTATGTTTTCTATCAAAGAGTGTTCTTCTTCAGTTATTTATATCTGAAGTTCTGTAAATACAAAGACAGCGACAACAAGATCTCAAGGTACCTAACTTGCATTCTTCTATGACAGCTTTTCTGTAGATAAAAGGGTCTCTCTTCCACTCACAAAAATCAACAATTAACTTCTCATTTTGTGCTGTCGTTTTGAAATTTGCCTAGATTATTCTACATATATAGCTTTTCCTACTTTTCAAGAGAGTCTATTGATTTTATTGATTTCTTGTTAGTGTAAGTTGATCATGACATCAACTCTCAGCATTGAAGTTTCATTCATCAAACTTCCACCGCTAGAGCTTACCCAGAGGCTAGGCGTAGCCTTACCATCCGAAAAAGAGCTTCAGTTGTATCTCCTTTCTCAGCACACCTGCAAACATGAAACACTCGAGTTTATTAGCCCATCCAGTCTATAACCTTGCATGATCAGACCTGTGCTAGATCCCATTTCTTGATTCTTCTAATTCTTTCAATATAGAATCATTATTTGTACAAATAATATTGGACGATTTAATCCCAATTTATGTAGACATAACTTTTGTAACATTGAATTTTGTACTGTTTGCTTGAGTATTGAGTTTGAAAGTGTATTCTTTTTTCTTTGGTTTATATATATATCAAAAGGTTATGGTTTCCAAGTATCAACATTATATTTTTTAAATGATTTGTAATCGTTATAACCGTGGCAAAATTTAGCATTATAACGGTTTCGTGACAAAATTTGGTATCATTACGGTTATTAACGTGACACAATTTGGGTTAAATAGTTATAGAAGTTGGTGTTGTAACGATTGTTAGTGTGACAATTTATTTTTCGACATTTTTTGTTAAATTGTTGGAAAATTGTATCTCATGAATACAAATTCCAACGTTTTTGGAAAGGCGGGGAATCAGTTTAGTTCCCAACGTTTTGTTTAAAATGTTAAAAAATTGTTAGTTATGAACACAAATTTCTGACGTTTATTAAACATCGCTGCAAACGTCAGCTTTAATTTTAACGACGTTTATTGTAAACGTCATAAATTTTCAACTAGACAACGATGACGTTTATAAGAAATGGTGGTCAAACGTCGGCAAAACTTATGCCAACAATTTTAGGCTTTTTTCGACGTTTATAAAATGTTGGAAAAAATAAATTTTCTTGTAGTGAATTGTGGACACAATAACACCATCATACAACCCAAATAGACACTAATAGTCCTCATGAGGACACCAATCACACACTTGATGGACACAATTCAGATTTCTCCCAAATTGAGCCCAAAACTCAACATTCCTTATGACACAAACTTATATCTACCAATTGGAAGGCTCCTAACACCTAAATCTATCATTGGAGAGTCAATTCCAAATATGGGAAGGTTATATAGGTCCAAGG
The DNA here is from genome assembly GCA_036927795.1 of Iris macrosiphon. Lineage (NCBI taxonomy): Eukaryota > Viridiplantae > Streptophyta > Magnoliopsida > Asparagales > Iridaceae > Iris > Iris macrosiphon. The sequence goes on from JAYESA010000006.1 coordinate 211,665,626, forward strand.
GGTGTTCCTAAACATAAAATTGGTGAAAATATAGAAATTATATAGTGTTTGTGTAGCTCATTTGAAGAACTTCGTATTTGGACACGAGGAAGATGAATCAGACACGATCACCAATGCTTGGACTCCTCTTCAAGCTTCCTCAAGTTCTCCAAGCTCCTTGCTCTCCAATGAAAGATGAATGAATGGAATTGGTGAAGAATTGTGTTGAAAATCAAATTCTAGATCAAGAAATCGAAGGAAAATGGAGGGAAAATATAATTTAAACTCTTCATAACAAGGTCGGCCAATACTTAGGCTTTGATTTGAGTTTAATTACTAATTGTGCCACTCGCCTCTCTAATTTAAATTCAAATTAGTGAAAAATGAATCTAATTAGTTATGGAAAGAATCTAATCTAAATAATTGGGTATTTTTCTTCCTTGGCAACTAACTTAATTAATTCTAATTAGCGAGTACTAAGTTTAACACTAATTAATTCTAGGCAATACTAATTAATTCTAGACTAACCACTAGTATAATATACTAAAATACAATTACAATATGTAAAATTACCAAATTACCCCTAAGGTGAAAAGTGATGGTTACAGAAGCTCGTTCTCAAGGGTGTGCGATGTGTACCAAGTTTGCGCTATAACTTGATTTCAATAGGGAGGCTGGCGGATGATGGATATTATAGTTTTTTTTTTGGGATGTAGAAGCAAAGAAAATCTCTATCATGCGCCAACAATAATCAAAGGCCATGCGCAGTAGTGATCAAGCCCCCTACGCCATAATGATCGTGACATGCAACGACTATTTTATAACTAGTGTTCCCATGTGCCAGCAGTATCATGCGCCACTAAGTAACTAGTGCTCCTATGCGCCAGTAATGACATGCGCCACTAGGTAACTAGTGTCCGCATGCGCCAACAGTGCCATGCGCCACTACTCCCCCAAGCATCCCTATGCGCCAAGCGGAAGGACACTTCACAGATGTGTCGCTGCAGTTCATGTTGTTATCTCCTCCATGCTTCTGTTCAAAGTATTCTGAACTTAAAAAACTTACAAAGTTTAGAAACTTTGAAGGAGATCTTGTAGAAGCATGAAAATCATGCAGGCCTCATAGATCTTATGCCCCTTTAAAATGAAAGCAGGCTGCAGAGGAGCCACATAGAGCCTATACAGCCCGAACAACCTAGGAGTTTGAAGCCGCATAAGAAGACTCCATGCGGCCTGTACAACCATGAAGTAAGGGGCCGCATGATATCCCCACATGACATTCAATGACCGTCAGAAGTTCTGACATACCATTCATCACCCTGAACGTCTCGAGAATCGTGAGAGAGGCGGCATCTCATAAAAAAATGAAAAGTCACATCAGTGCATTAATAACTTCGTCAAATGTGCCATGCCACGTGTTCCTTCATATGCGGCTATGGCCCTATGAGGCCTCGTAATCATGTGGTCAAAGTGACCATTCGACCAAGGCTAGACGAGAGTTCGCATGCGGCCACAATGCCATACGATCGAAGTGTCCATAAGACTAAGACCAAAGGAGAGAACGTATACGGCCACGACTCTATGTGTCCTCACCCTCATGCGACCAAAGTTTCCATCAGACCCAGGCCGAATGAGAGCACGTATGCGGCCACGACTCCATGCGGCTAAAGTATGCATAAGACTTAGGCCGAACAAGAGCACGTATGCGACCATGACTCCATCGTCCCTCAGCTTGCATGATCTTTTCTATTGTAACCAAAAAGATCTTCAAACAATCAGTGCTGACCATGTGTCCAGTTGACAAAGTCATGCACACAATGTATTAAAAATGACCCCAACCGAGATTTTATCAACAGCATATCACAACCAAGGCCACATGGCAGTATGCCCGTGGTATGCAGCTACAGTTGCAACTGTATTCTGTTGAAGGAGTCCAATACGGCCACCAAACAGAGGCATATGCGGCACCTATAGCCTATCAGCATGATGGATATAAAGAGGGGAACTTAGACGTTCCCAGGGTCCTCTTTTCAGAGACCATACCCCCTTGAGCGAGCTGCGCACATGCACACAAGCTCAAGAGAGAGAAAAGAGTAGAGAGCATCAGCATTCCCTCGTCGGACCTTCAACGGAGTAAAGGATATATATATATATATATATATATATATATATATATATATATATATATATATATATATATATATATATATATATATATATATATATATATATATATATATATATATTAGTGTCTATAGTTATACATATATATATGTTGGCTTATGTATTTAAATGTATTGTGTGTTGTTTACCTATGTATTAATATACATATGAGAGTAGTGTATGTATATATGTGTAATTATATATATAGTTATATATTCGTAGTTGTGGCAGTGTAGTGCTTGTGTTTGAGTTGTGTGTGTGTGTGCACTGGTATTAGTGTATAGCAGTGATCATCAGGGAGTGCACACGACATTGTGTGCAGCAGTACTTCAGCTGATGGAGGACAACAGCTCGGGATAGAGGGTAGCAGTTAAGCCATCAACACTGGCAATGTGCACTTGTGCACAGGATCTACAGCAAGGAGCCACTGCAGAGGGGCACTCACTGCAGTAGCAGTTAACTGAAAGGGGGAGCCATCAGCACTGGCATAAGCTAGGAAGTGTGCAACTTTACCTCGAGCTGCAACAGCCAGTTCAGTCTCATACGGTGGCATTTCAGCATCAGTGTTTCAACAACGTCATCATTTCAGCAAGAGGAGAGCTCTTACAACTCTGTAAAGCACAGCAAGGGCCGGGGTAAGCAGTAGGTCGAGCTAGAGCATGTGCATCACTTGTACAAAGGGACAGGCAATGTAGTTAAGTGTGCAGCCAATTGAAGGGTGTGAGCACACTGTAGTGTGCAGTGCAGGGGGGCTCGGGTCACTGCACAAGGTTTCAATCCACTGTGCAGTTCTCACTGCACAGTATTGGACATTGTTTCAGTCACTGTGTATCGAGCACAGTGAAGAGGGCAGCAGCCAACAGCAGACTAAGTTCTTAACTGTGCAGCTCCACTGCATGTATCAGTATATTTCCTGTGCAAGCTGAGCACAGTCTCGAATTTCTTTCACTGTGCAGTTTTAGTGTTGGGTTTTGTGTTCAGTCTAATTGGTAGTTGGGTGTTGGGTTATGAGGAAGTGATGTTTGGATAGTTAATGTGATAGGTATTTTAGTGTAAGTTAGATAAATGTATAGGTATTGGGTATTAGTTTAATTGTTAGCTGAGTTTAGTTAATTTTCAGTGTTTCAGCTAGTTATTCGTATCAGGAAGGTTAGGTTTAGTCAAGTTATTAGAGTTAGTTAGTTAATAGTTATGTGAACAGTTATTTGGGTGTGAGTTATCAAGGTTTTGGTCAGTTAGTATCAGTGGGATTTGTATATTGGTATTGTAGTTAGTTTATATCATATTGATGAGTATATCTTAGTGTTAATTTATAGTTAATGTATTAGTTTGAGATATGTATATATAGTATAAATTGTTATCCTATAATAGTTAGTTATAAGTATAGTTAGCTAGCATTAGCTTGGTTACGTATTTTCTTAGTTGGGTTACCTTGGGGCACCAAAGTATCACCAAAGCTTTGTGGCGATGCCCAAGGTATTGAGATTGGGTATCGAGGTAGTTGCGATACGCGTTGGTGCAAGGCCAAGGTATCATATTTATATTGTTTTGAGATATTATTATTATATGTGACTTATGTATATATATAAAAACCTATTTTCATATTAGAAAACTTTCGTATCTTAGGATACGGCTCTTTGAATGCTCTGTGGCGTGTTAACTTAGCTAGTTTAGCATAGTTTCATAGTATATCGACTTAGTGACTAGCATTAGACTCTTGCAACCTAGAAATGCATTGGTTGGACTTAGAAACGGCGTATTGACCTATAACTTCTTCAACTTCATTTATTTTTATCATTGAACCTTGTTTTGATGCAACATACCATATATAGGTTGTGAGACACCAACTTGGGCATCGAGAGACACACTTTGCTCAGGACTTCAGGCGAGTACATTTCTCTATTTGTTTTCAATTCATAATATTGTATATATGCATGTTCTAGATTAGTAGTATACATTGATTCCCGACACAGTGATTTCATGGACTGGTGCTATATGGATCCCGTCAGGAGGTGTTATCCTCTACCGTGTGCAACGGGTACCCAATGACATGTATTTTATCGTGTGCATCGGGTATTGATTTTTATGTGCTTCTTGTGCATCCACTATTTCGTGTGCTAGTGTGACTATCGTGATCATGTACGTAACGTGTCGTGATTGGATCCATGAGTATTGGTTGGGGAGGGAGAGTAGGAGTTGGTTATGTGATCAAAGCCCTTTTGATCTCATGTGCATGTCGATTATACACCTCACGTATAATGGAGTTACCTTTATACCTCATGTGCAACCTAAGCCGACCACATAACGAACTTACACTCTAAAACACATAGTTAGTATTCTTGTTCTCTACTTGCAGTTATTCTTGTGTTTACTTCCAGTTCTTATTGTGCTTATTGCTTGTTCACCCTATATTGTATATTCTTTCTACTTGTGCATCTTGTCTCTTTTTTTTCTATTGCTTGTTATATATGCTCGATTATGTTATTGGAACTGCTTTCAGAGGTATGTACTTCGCTCCAATCCTGACTGGATATATTTTTCCAGATGATTGGCTAGAGGAGCTGTGTCCCACACATTATGACCCTCAAGAGGGTGAGACTTTTGAGGATACTCCCCTAGAGCCAGAGGACATAGTACTAGTGACCGAGGAGGTCTAGGTTTTGTTTAGTGATCTTGTATTAGACTATTCTTTGTGGTGATTCACAGATGTACTATTATTTCATATTGTGGATTGTATCTTTCTTTCCTTCGCTATTCCATTCGTGCATTATTTTTCTCCTTAGTTTGTATTGTGATTGAGATTTGATATACTTGTGAGATACCATATTGCTCCTCCGTTTGGAGTTGAGATGATTGACAGGTACCATATTATATTGTTTAAATGTTAGATAGTTAGAAATGACCCAGACAGCGTTCTACCGCCGATTCTGCGGCGTAGGCTGGGCGTAACCATGTACTCGTGCCCGAATATCCGGGTGCGGGTCGTGACAAGTGTTACGTTCAGGCCACCAATGCTCAGCAAGAATTACAACTAGGTGAATATCGTGGATTAAATATCTAACCCGATATATATAGTGGAATCCAAAGGATTGCACCAAAGCCTTTTGGGCATTATTTAGCTCCCACGTACGATAGTTTCTTTCGTTCCGCCAATGTACATGGATCGTAAACCAAGATCATGATCGTATAACTATAAAAAAAAATATGGATTATGTTTTATGTGATAATTATCTAACTTGCAAACTTACAATTTAAAAAATTACCTCTCCAGTAATTATCTGACTAGATATGTGGTCTTTACGTTGCTTAATAATAAGGTTGATAGTCGGTCCACCAGGAATACGACCGTCGTTTTGATTAGTCATCTACCAAAAAAATATAACTATGATAATTAACGACTAATATATACCCCTAAAAATATAACAAGTTTGATAACGATAAAAAAATCAGACATAATATTTTTACTTACCTCAGTTTTTTTTTTCTCTATCACGATTTATCTTGCTAGTTGTAGGAAAAATGAGAGAAAAAAATGAAGTTGGAGAATGTTGTTGTGTGTATAGAGGGAAGAGAGAGAATGGCCATATCTATAGTGGAGGGAGGGAGGGAATGAAGACTGAATATGGAAGAAAAGAGAAGGGGGGGGGGGGTCTTCGATGTAGTCAGAGAGGGGAGGGGGGTTTCGAGGGTGTCGGGGAGTCTTCGAGGGTGTTAGAGAGAGGGAGATTTTCGAGCTGTATGAGAGAGGGGGGTGGCCCGCCAACTCAGTTGGCGCGGAGTTCGGGAACCGATGGGGGGAGCCCACCAACTGAGTTGGTGAGCCTTGGCTTCCCCCCCCCCCCCACCCGTCATGTCAGTTGGTGGACGCTCCATTGCTTGCAAATTTTCTCTGCCAACTCAGTTGGCTAGTCGTTCCGTTCTTTAAATTTTTTTAAAACTTCTTTCTTAAGCTGCAATTGGATAAAATTTTGTCCCTTTTTTTGAAAAAAATCTGTTAATACTAATAATAAAAGGCTGATGATAAAGACACTACAAAATACACTTAGGGCTGGTCCAATTTTTGTTTTTAAATTTTTCACTTAAAATTTTACTCCGGAATAGCCAAAAAATTTATTTATGACTGTCAAAATTTTGACAGTCCTGTCAATAGGTTGGATTGTCAAAATTTTGACAGTACTAAATAAAGTATGCAGTTCAACGAACTGTCAAAATTCTTGACAGTCCAACCTATTGGAAAGACTCAAAATTTTGGCAGTCCTAATAAATATTTGGACACGGTTAGGAATGTGATCTTATTGGAATTTTCGCCGGCGGAAAAGAGGAGGAGGAAGGAGCTGTCGCGGAGGCGGAGGGAGACGAGGCTGTTTCTTGAGAGGGGGGTCTCGTCGGAGGAGACGGAGGAGGGGTCTTCACAAGTCTGAGAGGAGAGGCGGAGGAGGGAGGAGTTGGGGAGGAACGCGGAGCTCGCTTCCAAGCGGATGGAGCGGAGGCCGACGATGAGGGAGCTGGAGAAGAGGAGGCGGATGGAGCGGGGGTCCGGGAGGAAGAGAAGCAGGCCGAGGGAGGTGTTCAACGAAACGCTGCTGAGGAGGAGGTTGGGAGCGGAGAAGACGGACGAGACCAGTCCGGAGACTAGTCAAGAGTAAAATTTTAAATGAATTTAAAAAAAAAAAAAATTGGACAGCCCCTAGTAATCTTTTCAATGCCTTTACCAAGAACCTAATAAAAATAGGCTTTTGATAAGGGCACTGCACATTTTACTCGGGGCTAGCCCATTAGAAATTTACAAAAAATTACAAGTTTGCCATCCTAAAAGTTACTTGGGGCTAGCCCAAATTGTTATAATCAGGACTGTCAAAATTTTGACAGTCCTACCACTTGGAAGGACTGTCAAAATTTTGACAGTCCTACAAACAATGAGGACTGTCAAAATTTTGACAGTCCTAATTTTAACCCACAGAAAATTTTATATAAAACTAGGACTGTCAGGATTTTGACAGTCCCACAAAAAATGAGGACTGTCAAAATTTTGACAGTCCTCATTTGGGGCTAGCCCAAATTGTTATAATCAGGACTGTCAAAATTTTGACAGTCCTACCACTTGGAAGGACTGTCAAAATTTTGACAGTCCTCATTTGGGGCTAGCCCAAATTGTTATAATCAGGACTGTCAAAATTTTGACAGTCCTACCACTTGAAAGGACTGTCAAAATTTTGACAGTCCTACAAATTGTTAGGACTGTCATAATTTTGACAGTCCCATAAGCTATGTGGACTGTCAAAATTTTGACAGTCCTAATTTTAACCCACTAAAATTTTATATAAAACTAGGACTGTCAGGATTTTGACAGTCCCACAAACAATGAGGACTGTCAAAATTTTGACAGTACTCATTTTAATTGTCAGGATTTTTTTTAAGTTTATTTCTATTTAGTTAGTTTTGGATTTTGATTTTTTTTATTTAGTTTAACATCCAAAATAAAATATGTTATCATTGAACCCAAAAAAAAAAAAAAACTACCGTACGAATATTACGTCTGCCGTCGATCAGACTTCAAACGGCCATAACTATTTGTTTTTAAATCGTTTTTCGTCACACAATAGGTCGATTTGTATGTTTTCGACGAGAGTAACACAATTCGTGTAGAGAGAATTTTCATCTGAAGTAAGACGTACATATTACAGGCAAAAATATAAAATATAAAACTTTAAAGTATCATAACTTTTGACTGGGAGATCGAAACAAGCTCCAGTTTGAGCCCAAATGACCGTATGGAAAAGTACTTCGGGATAAACTGTTTCACCGTTTGACGGACTTCCCAAATTTTTAGAATCGCAAAAAAACGATGTTTCGACCTCCAAATTTTACTTTTGGTAATTTTTTTTTTACAAAATATTTAATGTACCAGTAATAAATTTACTATTTTAAATAACAGCATACTTTAACAAATTTTAAGGATAGAAATTTTAAGGATATTTTGAAATTGGCCCCCCTAACAATTACCAAAAATAAATTAACAGAAAAAAAAATTTAGGACTGTCAAAATTTTGACAGTCCTACCAATGGGAAGGACTGTCAAAATTTTGACAGTCCTAAAAATATAGTCAAAACCAAAAATGAAAATGAAAAAAAATAAAAGAACTGTCAAAATTTGACATATATGTTGATTTTTAGGATTGTCAGGACTGCGGGACGACGACGGGAGGCGCGACGACGGGAGGGCGACGGGAGGCTGCGGTGGAGGACGGGGGAGGAGGCGGAAGAGGACGGTGGGAGGGGGGAGGGCTCCGGTGGGGTGGGGAGGGTTTGGGAGTGTTTGGAAAGAAGGGTTTCAAAGTGGGCTAATATGAGTAAAATGTTGGGTTAGTATAAGTAAAAGTTTCTCTTTAGTGGGCTACCCCCAATCCTGGGCTAGCCCAAGTAAATTTGGCAGTGCCCTTATCAAAAGCCTAAAAATATCCATCCTCTCTCTCTCTCTCTCTCTCTCTCTCTCTCCACTCTTTTCCTCCAAAGAGAGGAGCCCTCGCCGGTCTTCTCCACCTCTCCTCCGTCTTCTCCCTCTCTCCTCACAGCGCCTCCGCCGCGCGTCGATCAGCGCGAGACAGCCGCCCGTGGCCGAGCCGATCAGCGGTGACTCCACCACTTCCGTCCATTTCTGGACTTTTTTCCAAGAACTGAAAAAGGAATAAAAGAGAGAAGGAGTTCCTGTCCCCTGTCCAATCCGGGAGGAGTTCCGAGAACGCAAACCAAACAGCAGAAGTGTGGTCGAAGCCGCGCAGTTCAGGATTTTGGGCAGTTCCGGGGAGGAGTTCAGTGAATCAAACTGGATCGGGACGGTGGCACGCACAGACGTCACAACCCGAACACGGACACGGGAATAGCCGGCGGTAGAAAATGTTTGGGGTTTCTTACGGACAGCTCCTGGTCCTGCTCGGAGCCTCCACAATTCTCATCGGTAGGGATCCCCAGTGACCCATTTCGTCGAACACGTTGCGTTCGTTCTAATCCGCATACAAATTTTACTTCTTTCTGGAACTGTGCGTGCTTGTTTCAGGTCCTAAAGATCTTCCTCGAGTCGCAAGGAGCGCGGGGAGGCTTGTCGGGAGGGGCGTCGGCTACCTCCAGCTCGCCCGCGGCCAGTTCGACAACGTCATGCACAAGTCCCAAGTCACCCAGGTTTGTTGCAGTCAATTTGTTCGTCAAAATGCCTGTGAAGTTTTTTTTTTCCTTTTTCTTTTTGCTTACTAGCAATCCTACGATAGGTGCACAAAGAAGTGCAGGACGCGATGGCACAGTTGCAAGCAATACGCTACGAGATCCGTAGCATGTCGATTATTAATCCCGGTCCGCTTACTAGGAGTCAGGACATCAAGAAATCCACGGAAGATTCGAGTCCACCGGCAGCCGTGCCAAAGGTTTTCACATATTTCCGCACTTCTCCATTTAGTGGACTAATGCGTTTTTAACTTCTTTTTGTTAATTTGTCCGCTTCAGGATTTTGGCAGTTCGATGATGGTTTCTACCATTCTGCAAAGCCAAGCAGCAGCACATGCTGAGTTGGCCGAAGAACGACAGAACTCTGCTTCGCCTAAAGTTGGCGGGGATACAGAGAAACCCGATGACAATAGTGGCCTTGTAGCTGTTCTCCCGGTCTCCGCCGAAAGTGCAGGTTTTCTTCCGAAACACGGCGGTAAGCATTCTAAAACACTCACAACGAATGTTTGGTTTAGAGTCCCATTTGAATGAAACAGTAATGTTTTTCTCGAACTGTTAAAAGTTAAGGTGATGCAAATTGATTTACATGATGCATTTTCTTTTCTATCATTGGTAACATAAATTTTATTAGCCATTATTGGTTGTATTGTTTATTAGCTGACATGTGGGCTTTGTTCCTATTATCTAGTCAGAAAATTGTTTGGTTGGGTATGGGTTGAAATTTTGATCTATCTTAGTTTGTTTATGAATTTATGAGAGACTAATATTTGTTCTGAGTTGTGTTCTATTTTACGACGGGTTGAGACCTATGTGATATGGACGTGGGAACACTTGGAAGTTGGTGTCCGTACATGTATCCATGTTTGTATTCATGCACAAAGGTGACTATATTAGGTATCCGTATCCCGTATCTGGATCGTGTCTTATCCAGACACCGTGTACTTATTCGTGCAACATAGATTCCGACTGTTTGATTTAGACACACAATGGGCCAGGCGTCATGAATTCTTGGTCAGGTCTGCATCTCTGTCTGATCAGGTTTTTGTTTGGGTCTTTTTAACAGGAAGTCCTACTAGGTGTAACAGTCAATCAAATTGCTTTTGGGACTCCCATTCATACCTGAACATACCTATAGACCCTACTGGAGATTCCATTTGATATCAGTCTTCAAATTGAGATTGTTGTCTTGAATTTTAAGATCCTTTGTAAATGGTACTAGAGGAATATTAGCAGAACAGTGTATTTCCAAAATTTTATGGCCGACTTGCTTGTGAGATTCTTCTTCTTTTTTATCAACCTCCCAACTCACTTCCACTATCCCCCTTTCTCAGGCATACTTTTCTGTTGTTTCTTCGTTCAATTTGATTCACTGTAGGACTTCATATTTGAGACCTTCTACTGTTCACCTAAGAAGCTATTCCCCTATATATCACATATAGGAAACTCTGAAAATCCGATACAATGGATACGTGTTGGGAACACCTCTTTTGTATCTTATAATTAACATTAATTATCCTTTACGAGATAAGACTTTATACATCTTGACCCTTTCTAGACCCTGCGTGAGCTGGAGCTTCGGACCACTCGGACGCAATTTTATAGAAAAGGACTTGTTTACAGTTTTGCAAGGTAAGTCTTAGAATTTATTTTGTTTGTAAAGTGTTAGTTCATCCAACGATCTTGGCTCTTTGTTTTTTTTTTTTTTTTTTTTGAGAAAATTTAAGTTGCACCCCACTTTCTTTATCATTATTCAAGGTGCATCCCACTGCTTTTCCATAATGTACGAATGTCCCCACTTTTGATGGAAACCGTCTCCAACTCACGGACTCACGATCAACTGTTTTGACCAAATTTTTTAGACAAAAATATCCCCTTCGTCTTCTTTTCTGCCCCTCCCCCCGCTGCGCCCCCCGAGGGGTATTTCGGTCAAAAATTAACATTCAAAGCAGTTGACTGTTGGTTTTCGTCAAATGTGGGGGCATTTGTACATTATGGTAAAGCAGTGGGGTGCACCTTGAATTATGGTAAAGAAAGTGGGGTACAACTCATTTTTTTTTTTTTTTTTAATATTCGTTCTTTCCGTGAAGTCCAATATAGGTGTGTTTGAATGACAAGGTGACCATGCCCAAGAGCACAAGAAGGAGCAAACTCTTTTGCTTTGACGAGTTTGTGATCGATTTGACAAGCATATACCACTCACTTAAACCAACAGAGAGTATACCTCAGCTGTCACCCTTTGCCACCCATAAACACCACTTTTACCTCTTGCCATCATGGATACATGACAATGGTATCAAAACTACTGTGACTAATGGCACTATTATCACCATCCCTGTCGTCAGTCACCCATCCATTGCCATTGTCTGCACTACTATGATCACCAATGCTACCATTATCTATTCATACTTCTTCCCAAATGGAGTACAAAAAGATGAAATCAAGTTAGTTTCATTTGTCTTTCCATGCATTTGACTATTGAGGATCCTTTTCTTATGTGCTCTCATAATAAACTTGATCATTTTATCTATAAGCAGAAATTTTCCATTCCAACTGATTAGAAAAACCACATTGTAGGTATTCGCAACTCCGTCTGCCTGATGCATAGCATGGATGAAACCATTCCTCAAAAAGCAGTTGCCATATAGCTCAAGGAAGATCATTATGTGTAGGGCCTGTTCATGTGCTCATGGTTTGTAGTCTTTTTTGTTTCCTGGAGTGGTCACTTTATGCATAAGTTAAGGGACTATAGGTGTCTAACATTAGGAATTATAGAGTGAGAGAGTATAAACTGAAGTTAGATTTTTTGATTTATATTTAAATGATAAATATAAAATATGTAGATAAAGCCATTGTAGATTTTATGCTACCCACGCACAAAAAGCTTTCTAAAATCCTGGATTTTGTCATGGTTTATACATCCATCTACGCTACATTTTTAAAATATTTATAACTTTAACTCAAGAAATAAATTAATCCTTCCAAATATATAAAATATTTTCTTTTTTACTTTAATACAGAACTTTATATTTTGACTTGAAATTTATTCCTCCTTTGATATTTGTTCCGTATGTGTAAATAAAAATACATCCAGATATATAGAGTATTTGTTTCTTTACTATCGTAAATACAATTAAAATTTGACTTGAGCATTTATCATGCCTTTATTATATTTTGCCGTATCTGTAAATAAAAGTAGCGCATATAGTATTGAAAGTCGAGAAAGACTAAAACCTAAAGAAACTAACCCAATTTCCAGTGTAGCATACTTTCCAGTGTAGCATACTCTCGCACGCATGCACACACACGCACGCAATTTCCTCTCTCTCTCTCTCTCTATATATATATATATATATATATATATATATATATATATATATATATTGGATCAAGGTAATTGTCTTACAGACTCCTGGCCTGAAGGTCTACAAACTCAGCCCAAAGGCTACACTCCCAGTTCGAAGGCCCACACCTGCACCGTACTCGCACCGCTCCCGCATCCTGCCCACACTCACATTTATTCCCCCACAGGAAATTAAATGTGCTTCCTCCGTTGCTCAAACGTGCAACCTCTTGGGAGGATATGCCTCACTCTAACCACTTGAGCTAGAGGTCCTTGGCGCTCTCTCTCTCTCTCTCTCTCTATATATATATATATATATATATATATTCCTCTTATCTTTTTGGGTGAATGATGACTTCATTTTGACAAATTGGAGGGGGTTTGCTGTTATGGATGATTGTGAGATTAATGTCAGTGTTATTAGAAATAAGGAGAATATGAGAACAAAAAGGTCATCTAGAAACTGTCATGGTGTCCGATAAATGGAGTTGAGGATGAGTAGGTCTAGGCTTCCAGTGGTCAGCGTTGTTACTGACAATATTGATGACATCCGGTCACTACCTTGTAACTATTCCTCTCTCTCTCTCTCTCTTGATATATATATATATATATATATATATGCTCCAAAGACCGAACTCAATTGGCTCTTGTGGTCAGTGAGAAGAGGTATAACCTTCCTAGTCGGATGGTAGAGATGATCAAACCGCGGGGGAGGTGTGGGACAGTGGGCCCAAATGGCATGCAACACAGTGTGCACAAAGTCCCGTGCGTATCGTCGGGCATCGGAAAAAAAAAATGCTCCAAAGGGATTGTGCAGTTGGTTAAGTCAAAAGTTGAGGGTACGAATCGTGCTAGCTGCATTTAATATTTGACTTACCTGAGGAGTGTGGAGTTGGGCATTTGCACTCTCCCCTAGGTAGGCCGGTCAGCTGCGATAGTGTCGCTGGATTTCAAATGTGTTTGTGTATAATGTACACGCCTTTTTTTTAATTTGTCTGCCTTTGTTGCTCAACCATCATCGACAATACCAAAGACTAGTAGAGACTTATGCCGACCCTGATAAAGGCTTATTTTTTCATTTAAAAGGTGCTTCTACATTCCTTTTTATACTCAATTCATTAGTGCCGCATGCTGCTCTTAAGTCCTGTTTCTCCTTTGTTTCTTCTCCATCAATTGATAACTTGTGTGTTAAGATGCGTCTATGATGAAAAACTTCTGACATTATTTTCTACAATTTGGCGTCAGTTTTATGTATACTGTGCATTCATGTTTCAAGTAATGAGAGTAATTATTTATCTCAGCATGTTATGTGGAACTATGGAGAGGTAACAATGAATTTTGAACTCTACTACCCTAGTCATTAATTACAAACAAGCGATATTACATCACATTATAATGTATCATATGTATGCTTTCTGATTCCTTCCCAGTCGATATTGTTTACATCAAAGATTGACCATTAGCTGTATTGAATGAGAAACGATGTCCATACAAGTTGTATAATGTATATATTTCTCATATTTTTTTTTGTATAGTTCACCTATTTCTGTAAGAATTGTCTATACCATGCAGTATATAGGACAATGGCATCAGACTCTCAACTGCTGGACAACAGTATTTAACCAAGGATATATCCAATGCACATCTGACCCATTGCAGTTTATCTGATATGAATTCACGGAGTTATCTCCCATCATAGAGAATGCTCGGCCTATCAATTGAGGTATGTGATATACTTGAAATCTGTCAAAACCCCAAGTGGAGGAGGGAGAGGGGGGGGGGGGGGGGGGGACTGATGCCACAATACTGATAGACGAATAAGAATTCCTCTACTCTAAAACAATGTTAAATAATAGCAAATAGTAAATGCAAAGTGCAGAAGAGTTTACAGAATGGAGAAAGTAGCAATCACAAATTCTAAAGGGATGTTTGGTTTGCACACAGACATTGGCCTACATTCAACCCTTGAGCTATCTCATGCTTGAGAATCCACTAATCCTAGGCACAGATTTGCATCGGGGCCTACAACCTATCTACAAAACATCGATGAAGATACTACCTTTTCTCAGAATTGAAAATTTACAATCTTGAAAATTAGAAGATTACATGAGCATAATTTTTTCCGTCAAAGGAATGAGAATCTCTCTGTCTGAGTCTCAATTGTTGCTACAGAGCAAAGGGTGTCTCGTGGATAGTAAGATAGTATGTATCAATGTATGATATCAACAGTTCAATATAAATGTGTGGTCTCCTATTTTAATGGTTTACAAGGGCCCAAAGATATCAGAAATATATTTGAAACTGTCAGATTGCGGCCGGAGCAGGTCCAAGTTCACTTGGCAAGCTTGTAATGCTAGAACAGGGTCCAGCCACACCCATATGCGGCCCTGCGACATAGTCTGTGGGTCACCTTCATGGAGATGCCTATCCACTTTCCAACCTTAACTAATTGTCTACGGCAGTGTCAAGGTGGCCTGACTACATAGAAAATGTAACCCAGACGCATGAAACATACTTACCAAAGGCCAGGTGTAGGTAAATTGGCATGACAAGGGTTAGGTTTGATGTTACGTCAAATGAAAGGGGGTCAGCTAACCAAATTCGACAAGGTTCCAATGCCACAAGACTATACACATTATGACATAGAATTCTCAAAATAAATGAAAATACAAAATCCAAAGAAAATCCTATGAGCTTGAGTAGTTGAACTTGCTAGTCAGCATGATGAGGCTATATAAGTGGATCTTTAAGAAGAGCTTTATTGATGCATACCACCACTCTATTTTATTTTGCTACGACAGTTGAGCAAACTATTGAGTATGCACATTTATTTGTTAATCATCATCAGAACAAACAATTAATACTGCTTGGAATCGGTTTTGGTACCAGCCTATCCTGTTGGTACTTTTTTTAGGGATCTCATAGAGTTTTCTTCTTGAAGTCTCCTGATGGCATTGAAAAGTTACATATTAACAAAAAGGTCAATTATATAACTTAACAATTTCTCAAATGAAACTTGTTAAGATTCCTTCACTATATATTCTAATTAGATATGAAACCATATAGTGCAATAGTCATTTATCGGAACAATGAGAACGGCTTCATCGCCTGTATAACTGGCTTGCACTAGTGAACTATCCTGTTTTCTGAAGCTTGTTAATTGGGATGCTTGTATGCTAGGCCCATTAAGGATCGACAAACCTATCTAGGGAATTTTCGCTGTCGTGGGTTAATTGTTTAGTATTAACTATATGTTGGAAGCCTTCTTCAGCCTTGAAACTTCAATAGTGCCTCCTATCTTTACCAGAATTTGAATTCAATCTCTCTTCAATGATGTAATTTTTTTAATTTGATAATCATCATGTAAGTGGCATGTATTTGAATCTGGCCAAAACCTGACAAATTCTTAGATTAGTACAATTTGGACTGTAACTACCATACTTAATTCCAAGGAAAGGCTTTAATAGCAAGATTAGTTTTATTAATACACCATTAGCTACACTTTGCTACGCACTTGTATGCAGTTGACTGCAGTACCTCTTTCCATTCCCACTTACTGTTTGGTAGGGTGAACAGTCACTAGTACAGTTTTTGGACAGTATGGAGCTATTAAACAGTAAGATCTTATTTGATGTATAGATTATAATGCATCTAGCAAATTTCTGCCACTTATGCAGAGTTTAGATGTTCTTCTACATGAAAAATGCAAGTTCCTGCTGTCATTTTACATTTTGACACTTACTTGCCATGTTGTCACTTGTGTGTTGAATATCGTGTTAAGTTAATTATAGGCTTCAGCCCTATTCATTGCAAACCTCTGTTGAATTTTTCTAGATCTTGCATGTCATGCACATGCACTTTTAGACTCCCAGTAAGCTTTGAGATGGAAGGTTCAAATAGATTCTCTGAATATCAGTTGTCGTATTACTGCTCTTTATTCACACTTTTGAGATGCCAAAAGGTTCCTTTTGCTTATAATTATAGCAAAAGAAAAAAGAAGATAAATTTATTGCACGCTTTGAATGCTGACTTACGTAAATTTGGAACTGATGGTTTGGTAATAGAATACGGATATATACCTTACCAGCAAAGTCTGGGGAGGATACTTACCTGTTTGTCTCAAATAGTGTTGCAAGCTCTTTGAATGCTGTGTTTTGACTGGTTTTTTATTGCATGGATATGATATCCTAATCTTTATTGTCTGTGTCATTTAAATGTGATCCCAGATACAGTGACAGGATCAGATATCGTGCTGGAAGCAATACTGGAAGCAGAGGTTGCACGCAATGCGAAACAATTCTTCTCACAACCAGAGAATCAGATACCCAAAGAACAAAATGGTAACTTGGTGAGTCCACCTTTCTTATCCTACTTGTTTGGTAAAACTCAGTACTGAAATAAATTAATCAGTTTCGTGACTAGTCAATCAGATTCTTAGAGACCGAAACAATACCTAGTCGCTTCTCACTTATAACCTATGTTGCACTATGGACACGGGTACTGGACTCGGACACAGTCCGGTACCCTATACAAAAAATTTCAGATAGGTATAGTTGAACTATGTTGCAGGACACGGGTACAGACACCATTTTGCCTTTTCCGTGGAACATAGCTTTTAACACGTCGGAGTATGTTTAATGCAATCTTGGGAAGACATAATTACTATATTGGCTAGACGAAGTACAGTGGTTGTGTAGGTATTACAAGGTTGAATTGATAGGTTTATGGGCATTTGGACTCATTAATACTGTTCATCCATCTTAGTTCCATACCTGCTTTTCCATCCTATTAATATCAAGGCCTATATGCATCCCATCCAGGTGTGGAGCCAGCAAACAGGTTGGCTGGGGAGAATATAAAAACATTGCTCTATATGTCTGAATTTTCGATCAAACCTTTGTTCCATTCCAAAAATATTCAGAACAGCTTCCTCTCTGAATTTATATTTGACTGAAACGAACTGTGAGCCTTGAGTTAGAAAGATTGAAAAAGGAGAGTCAAATTAAACTTCCATAAACATTCAGTAATTCTGTGACTAATAATTTCCTCTCAACTCATCCTGTCACCAAACAAGTGTATGGTACTTCTTATGTTCAATGTACCTGGACTCGGCCATGATGCCTACCAAAACTTCTGATATTATGGAGTCTTGTCATGTATCGATCCTATCTACAGTGTCTGTATTTGTCATGTAGACCTTGTTCCAGAATTGCACTTTATTTTAGAAAACTTGTTCTTAGTCGATGGTAGACTCCAATATGAGGGCTGACAACAATTCAAGCAGGATATAACCTGGTAAACTTGCGACATACTTTTACAGTCTCAGCTTCTTTACTAGTGAATGTCATAAATATGTTCCACTGGCAACCACTTCGTGATGTTTGACTATAAGGATATGTGTATGTTCTATTTACAAGCGCTCATGATACATGTATACAATTTTCTATTTAGGCCCTTAACTTTTTCTGTTTAGGCCCCTAAAAAATCAAGGGATGAGATGCATGCAATCCTATGGTTTGTCATTGATGAGTTTAAAAAATTTGGAACTCATGAGTTCCTCTAGGACTTTTGGTCATGATATTGACTTGAAATTGTAAAAAAAAATTGCACCCTCTAATCATGACTCTAATTTTTATTTTTCTTGTGCAGTCAGGCAAACATGATTTTCCTAAAGCATAGCTGGAAGGATGAGGATGGTATGGGAATAATTTCTACTCTCAGGTCACACCGTATATACTAATTAGCTGTGGAACTTTGACGAACAATTGTCCAGACATTGCTATGGAGTTTAGTAGAGTAGTTAAGAACTTGCACTGAGGCTGTAAAAAGTATATAATTATTGTTTATGTTGCCTCCCTTAATAGAGCTGAAAGGAAGAAAAGGAAACTTTATTGTAGTTGTTGGAAAATTTGCAAGTCGCATGAACTTTTGATGCCATAAATTTTTGTATATCCAAACATTTGGGTATGCAAATCAATTAATTATATGGCTTCCTTAAGTTGGTTAGGACAAACTTAATACTTTTATCATGACGTAGTCTTTCGCCCTGAGCAAATACCGTCTTTGCAATGAAGTAGTATATGGAAAGCTTTCGAATTGAATGGATGACGTCTTAAAAGACCTAGCCCTCAAGAAATGCTTATTCAGCTTCTTGGAGCAGTTGTTGTCCAGCTCCATTCTTTCCATGTCATCTCATTCATGCTTCAGTAACACAACAGTCGCTTGATCATGCATATGCAAGTTTAGACGAGCCATCGAATAACTATAGATGCATGTTGAACTGCTATTATCCTCCGATGGTTTTTCTTCCAACCAAGTTTCTTTCCTCAAGCCTCCTGACTATATAAAAAAAAGATGTCTTTTTGAAATTCACTCGAGGACAAATTCGTTCAAAATTTTATATTCAAATTTGAGAGCGAGAGAAAGGAAAGAACTTTAGAGACCCAACATAGCATCTAAACTTACGAAGTCCATTAATTTGTGCTAGTCCAGACTTAAACAATTTTTTACTCAGGACAACTCTAAATTTACTATGTGCTGTCCACACCCTCCCTCTCCTCCACCATAAATCCAAATCCTAATTCCAGCCGTCGGAGAAGGAGGAGGATGTTGGAGGCGGCGGCGGGAGGTAGGAGGAGGACGAGTCTGGAGGAGGAGGAGGAAGGATCTGGAGTAGGCGGATTAAGACTGTCACAAATTTTGACAGTTCTAAAAAAAAATTAGACAGTCCGAAGTAAAAAATTTCGATGACAAACTTGTAAATAAAAACAAAAAAAATATAGACCGTCCTGAGTAAGTTTAGATGTGACTTTAGTATTAACCTTTGTTAGGTTCTTTAGTTTCTCCATGCTCCCACTTCGAGGCCAACTGGAGTCTGGACCCCAACAGCAGCAGGAGATTGAAGAGGGAAGTGACTGTCCTCCTTTTCACTGTTCGGTCTGTAATGATCATGTTCTGATTAGGTAGCTATGTTACATTTTCTTCTCCCACCTGCTTTGCTGTATGTCTGTCTTCATGCTTCGTTTATTGCAAAGCAAATAATCAGTTCAATAAGTACTGTTTCACCGAACAAACACCTTACAGCACAAGTAATTTGTAGAAGGATGCAAAAGCATACTTTTTTTCAACATACTCCTGGCAGGAGCTTTGATAGATTTACAGTGAAAGGTTTACGTTCAATACAAGTCATAATCATGGCCTCTTCCGAGGATCATATTTCATGCTGAAGGCCGCCTTCACTATGTTGTAATCCATCTATTCTCCAACTTCACTACATGAAATTGCCAGCTACTTATGCACACCATGGACAAGAAGCAGAGGGTTCTGTTAAGAGCCTTTTCATGGAAGAAACAGACAGGTCCATTTTTGTTCACCCACCAAAACTAGGGTGGATGTTCACCCTTTCATGATTGCAACGTGTCAAACTAGTAGTCAAAAGCTAGTGTGGATGTTCACCAAACCACTCTCAACGTGGTTTTAGGTTGAATGAAAATGACACGTGATAACCTTTGAGAGGAACGGTGAACATCCACCCTATTTTTGGTGGGTGACAAAAAATGGACTCGAAGCAGACCACTTACTTCAATATTTGTAAGCGGACTGCCTCATATACGAGAACCTACTAGGTGTTGCCCAGTCTCCTTTTATACTAGCTTTGCACGAAGCTGGATAGAAAGTCTGTGAATACTTGTTCATAGCCTGGCATTTTACCATATCCTGAATTAATTAAACAAATAATATGTAAGAACAAAAGAACCGTAGCATTTACTAATTAAACAAATGTAAGCACAAAAAGGATGATCACAGCATTTACTAATGGAGATAGAAAACTTGTATCGTATTTACATCATAGCTTTGAATTTATCACCTTAACCAGGGGACTTGTGAGAAGAGCACAAAGCATAGGCATTAACATTAGTCACATCACAGAATTGCAATGGAAGGAGATGTGGATCTACATTAGGTTAACCTTAAAAATGATCAGAATACTATCTAAAATGGAGATGAAACTAAACAGTTGCGACTCCTATGATTGAGGTAAGAGAGGATGAACTCTTTCATGTAAGCATCTAGGTCCAGTAAAACGTTCAGGCCAGAGTCCAAGGCAGCTGCAGTTGTTATCCCAGTTCTACTTTAGTAAATGCGATCTCTGGGAGCGTCGTGAAAGAAGCACACATGGGCGAAGGGAAAATCATAGCTGGCCTGATCAACTAAACATGAGCACGATGAAGACATGATTAATTACGTCAGTGTTACCCTTTCTATTGAGGAAATATTAAGTTGAGGAAGTAGAGCTGGCCACCCGGAAGGTCCTAAGCAATGTTACCGGGATCGTGGGTCGCTTTGGTACGTGGTACGGGTACGCGGTACGGTACCTCAGTTGGTACGCAGTACGGTGGGGGTAGGCTTATTCGGTACGCTATTTGGGATTGTTGTTCGTTTTTATGTGGGTCGTCTTTCGTACCATATACAATTATATAGAAGTATACACCAAATATCATAAGTTCGTAACCAAAGCCATCAAAATCCGGGTAACTAAATTTGACGAACGGGTCGCGAACGCACCCCGTTCGGGATTGTTCATTCCAATTCGTGGGACGTAGGAGGGGTTGGCTAATTAGGCAACTATGGTCCTAAGGTACCCTTTCTTTTCTATCACATTAATGGTGAATTTGAAAAAGTCTAATCCCTTCATATGCAGAACCTCTACCTGGTGCCTTAAATAGCTAATCAATCATGTACTTATCAACTTCTCGGCAACCTTCCTTTTGGTAATTTTCATTCATTGCCATCTATTTATTGCATGGACACAGGTAATGGTGTCCGTATCCAAATCGTTTCCGCTCAAGTACCTGTGTCCATAATCGTGCAACACTTAGATGACAACTTACAGTACCTACCAAAACATGTATCCCGTATTCATATCACGTCTGCATTTATGCAACATAGGTTGCATAGTTTGGTTCAGCGAACGAGAGAAGTACTTTATCTGATACCTGCGATGGATGCCCCATGTATGTGCCAGTTAGCCTTTTGTTCTTCAATCGCTACGCGCCTATTCTTTCTCCCCATCGGATAACAACCGTAAGCCCTTCAGTTCCTTCGCTCCCTTCTACCCCGCCGGAGTCCTTGTTCGGATAAAGCCCTAGCCCTTGGCTTAATAGAATATTAGTTGGAGCAGCAGCAAGGAGAAGAACAAACAATATGGATTAGGCAGTAACTGGATCCTTTTCTTCCAATTAGCTCAGTAAGGATTAGTCATAGTAATCTAAAAATGTAAGAAACTAAGCACAGCACAGGTGCTGTTAGCAGCACTTGCTCTAAAATCTTCTCTTCTTTAGTTGTTTTCCTTTTTTACATTAGATATATGCAAATCTTTTTGAAGTGACATTTCAAACCTATTTCACGTTACCAATAATTTTTTTGTAGGCTTGCTACTAGACCATCAAGCCAAATTTCCTGTTTAAAACTATTAAAATTCTCTAAAATCTCCATAACTTGAATAGCATTATTAAATATAAGTGGACCAAGAAGGCTTCAATTATTGTGCAATCATCCAAACCTCCTAATAACACAGGTTTTAATTCCAATTATTGCTCTACAATAGTAAAATATCACACACCCTTTTCTGCAATTGAGAAACTCTATCCCAGTAAATCAATATCATCGCTCCACCATGTGCAATCACTAGCCAACTTAATCACAGGCGGACGTGACCAGACATAGAGAATCACTAAGATTTGCACATCATGGGAACTTTCTACAGATGGAAACATACTGTATCAGAAATTTATACCATGGCATCAATACTTTAGATTAATCCCAAAGAGAAAATTTAAATTGGCACATATACTAGTTAAATGCATGTTGCCTATGCTCAACCCTCATGTATGGAGACATACAAGGATACAACACTAAATGGACACAGGCATATGTACATACATCCCATAACTTGATACAGGTACATATGAAGAGGAATTGGGTTTAGTTATCTCCTGCCCAAAGGGATCTAATATAGGAAAGTCGGTCAGGTTCAACCAGTCCAAGTTGGTTTCATACTTGTATGTGATGGATGAAAATAAATACCATCATGTAGTTCTATGGCTAAAAATGAAGAGAACAGCTCACAAGCTCGATTCGGCTTGACTCGACGAGCCGAGATTGAAAAAAGAGCTCGATTACCTTAACGAGCGGAGCTAGAACATAGGAAGCTCGGCTCATGAGCTCGTGAACTAGCTCGACTCGTGAAGTCTCGGCTCAACTCTTTTGACTTGACTCAACGTCAGTAGCCGTATATAATTTTCTAAATTTATAGATTTGTATTTTCTAGATTTTGTATGTGAAATTTTCAAGAAATTTAGGACCAAGCATAACTTTGAGTCCCTCATTGATTGGAAAATGAAATGTACACGGAATCATTACTAAAAAAAATAAAGATAGCCAAATCCTCTCTCATAGTTAGCGTGGCTGGACTATAGATGACCATGTCCCATGAAGTCCAGGACTCCAGCGTCGCTTGAGTTGAGCTCAACTCGAGCTCGAACAACAACTTGCGAGAGCTGCTCACGAGCACAGCTCGACTCAGCTCCCGAACAAAGTGAGCTCGAGCTTGAACATCTGCTCAAGCTCGGTAAGGACCAATACTAAACGAGCCATGATTGAACATGCAAAGCTAGTTTCTGCTCTGGTTCGGCTCAATTGCAGACCTATCATGTACCAACTGCCTTCAAGGAAAGTATCGAGCATTGGCATAATAATTTCATATATAATTTAGAAGCAATCAAGGGATTTATAGAAATAATCCAATGCCGGTGGAATTTTCTCAAAATAAATGTAACATATTTTAGAAAACTATAAGGTTTTACTTGCCTGGGAAATAGTTGATATCGATGACATAGTATCGGTCCCTTGTTCCATGCTCTCTGATTATGTCTATGTTGAACAAACAAAGACCCTAAATACAATAGATAAAGCAATGAGATGAATGAATAATAAGGGATCCTATTGGTGATGTATGTATTTAAGATATACCAATCGACGACGAAGCGCTCTAGCAAGCCTCTCGAGCAAAGGTCCTGTTGGATGTTCTGCATCAGAACATGAGAAACTTAGACATTTTACTCAAAGGACTGTATCACGAGCATTATATCACCACTCGATAGTTGGTTAGCTTCATTTAAACGTTCTGCTGGTTGAATATTAGTAAATCCATTTTCTTCGATAGGCCAATTTTCAAGACGAAAAAAGGGGCTAGAAAAGCAGTAAACTAACTAAGAAACCAGAAATGCTTTTTTGAACTATCAATAGCCTTACCAGCAACACAAGGGTCCAGATCTGCATCATCTGCTGAAGCTGCAGCACAAGAAACTCCAGGGAACCAAAATACACCAGCATTGTTTGATAGATCACGCCTGTTTTACGGAGGACATTTTACCATCCATTTAGCTTTTCCGCTAAATGTAAGAGAAAGAATCATAAGCCAGAAATAGTTCATGTGATTTTGCAGTTCCATCCACCACCAATGGTTTGGCAACTGCATTTGCAATGAGCACCAAAAAAACATAAGCTTACTGTGTTCATATGCATATTGGTAAGGGATGGATCAAGAAAAATCACGTAGCCACCAATTCACCAAGGAGAAAATCTCACATCAACGTATAGCAACGTAATCCCATTGAAGCAAAAAAATAAAAACTTTCAAGTGACACAGAAGGCATTAACCACTGGAATAGTGGGCATCTAAAGTAGCTCATTTTTAGTGTTTCCACCATAAACAGAATAAGTTCTACAGCTGGCTATATGTAAAGCCAAAATATAGGGAAATCCTATTCCAAAAACTTAACTCGTTCTCTAAATGGGTCTAATATGAAACCATTTCCTATATATATATATATATATATATATATATATATATATATATATATATAAACGGGATATGGGCAATGCATATGTGGACCAATAGGAATGGAGTGTACTAGTGCACATGGAGGATAATCTATAAAAAATTATAAAGGAGAATATATTGAAGTATGATTGTTGCAGTAACAAAAAGAGTTATAGAGAATAAACCACTGAATTGCATCTAAAAGTGATAGAAATTATTTATTTCCATGATAGACATGATTTATGAGACTACAACTCCAAAGTACAGAGTTTCCACATGGATAGACACGCAAAAGGAAGTTTCATTAGTGTTTGCTCCCAGTTCACTAGTTTCACCATGTTAATTTTTACAAAACCTCATAGACAATTACATATATGCTTTTTAATCATTAAAAAAAAAAAAAAAGAGGGGTTGTCCATCTATTTGTAGTTCTTCAACTCTAATACAAATTTACCAAAATAGCATAGGATTTGTCTTTTCGACTATGTTTGCTAATTTTTGTTTTAGCAATATAACATCCAGAAAAATTCATGTCTCATCCAGTTTACCAAAATTTGCTAGAGGTAGCAGCGAACTTAGATAGAACGCATGCATGTTCTGGAAAGTGGAACTGGAACAAATTGGAACATGAAAGCCAAGTTCCAAACTTCCGACTAACGTGGAGATCTCCACATTCCATGCCCGCACGAAGTTGAAGATCTCAGTTCACCTCGAGGTGCCACGGAAGAATTAACGTCCAACTCGTCGAGTGTGAATCATTGTGGCTACTCCCACCAGAGATCTTAAACCACTTGCTAACACAATCTAAGATCAAGAGAAACCGGACACTAGACGTGAAAACATCCTCCTAAGTAAAGAAAGAATGGAAGCTTGAGCTCAATGATTAGGTTGGACGAATAGACGGTTATGTAATAAAAAAGAAAGTCATGGGTGCACATGATGGGGGAGGGGGTTCCAACTCCCCGACTCTAAAAACTAGTCTACCCAACGTTTACTTTTCGGACAACCAGTTACTCTTTGTTGGAAGAAACCCTAACTCTGCATTTCAAGGTATGTTATTGCTATCTCTTGACCTGAAACTTTTTTTGACAATAGCGAGTCGAGTTCTCTCCTCCTACAGGTATCGGATAGATCATGCTGAAAAAAAATCTTCTTTATGTAAAACTAAAATCTGCTCAATTTAGATAGTTTACCTTGTGACGGATGTCAGCGGTTCGAGTCCGCTTATCTTCAACCCGTGAACTTAGTTGATACTATGATAGCACCCATTTTTTTCAATTCACTTGATCTGTTGGCTCCGTTGATGCGATTTCCATTGATATCAATATATGGAAACGTCTTGTTCTAGCATTGTTGACCCATTACTATATCATCTGACACCTTGGTAGTCAAAGCGCGCCTCGTAGAAAGGCGCAGCAGCTACGTCTCGCACCTCACTAGGCAATGCGTCTTTCTCTAGGCTCACTCAAGGCGCGCCTTAGGTGCATGCGTCTTTTTGCAAGACAACTAAGAAAATACTGCATAGTTGCGGCTTATCGTTTCTTTTATTTATACAAAAAACTTTGAGGCAGGAAGATAACCCTTACTTCGTACAAGTAGTTGGTAACAATTGAACTAGAAAAATTAAAGTTTACTAAAAGCGTGGTAGGGATAATACAAACTCTTGTTAGTTCTGTTGACTGCTATTGCTTCTCTGCTAGTTCACTTGGTTATCTTTTAACATATTTTTGTTGATTTTAATATGTTATTTGGTTTTATTTCTTACATTACTAATTTATTTATTTACCTATGTATATTTTTATTTTTATTTTTATTTTTATTTTTATTTGCACTTTGTTTCGTTCGGGTGCGCGTCTTAATTGCGTCTTGCGCCTCGGGCGATATGGACCTTTTGCGTCTTGAGTGCGCCTTGCACTTTAGACTACCTCGATACGACACAACACGGCACGGCGCGGCACGGCACGGCACGGCACGACACTTATTTCTGCAGTGTCAATTCTTCCTAGGTCATGACTCTTGATATAATCAACTATTTTAAAGTTGAAGTCTCTAGAATTCTGAACGAGTGTTGCATCTTCCCTATGACTACATTATTCAGCATCTGATATGATTCACAAGTTTTTTGTTTACCTGTTGCTAGCAATAGCAAAAGGGCATCCTGGTGCAACAAAGCTCCTGCTAATGCAGATTTCAAAGGGATATTTACATAGCCTTATCCACATTTAAGTAAGGTGTCGATAATTCTACACCATCAAATTTGTTTTACACAAGATATGCGGTGATGTGTTGTTTTCAGATTTATTCTATGACTTTTGTAATTTGAACTCAGTTCTCTGAGACACAGCAAGCTCTTTTTCCTGTAAAACCTGATCTAGTCTCTGTTATGAAGTTGAAGTTATTTAATGATTCCTACTATACTGTCCTAAATATTCTAGATGTCTGAGGGAAGCAAGCTGCATTGCTTATTAAATATCTATGTTATAATGATTGCTGCCATCTAAATTTGAAGCTTAATTGTATCTTGAGGAGTATAGCAAGTTGGAAGCTTGGGATTTCTACGCTTCATTGTTGTCCATAAAATACAACCAGATAAAGGCAAAGCAACCCAACATGCTGCAGAGTGGCACAAGTATACTGCTAAGTCTTGCTGTATTTAGGCTATGGTTAGGTTTAGAATTTAATAATCACTTACTACCAATTTCTTGCGTATATAGCTGCATATTGCTTTTCATCTTCTTTGGTTTTTTGTAGTGCAGCTTCTTGATATGCCTGTCACCCTTCAAGATGTAGGACCTAGAACGGTAGAACCACATTAAATCTTGTTGGTTTTGGCCACTGTCAGATACATGAAATCAATCAATTGGAGAGTATTTTAAAATCATTGGAGAGTATTTTTTGGATACAATTTTTATGTAATTTTTTTCACCAACTATGATAAAAAAAAATTCTTAGGGTCCATTTGGTTGGAGGAAAAAGTGGGAAAAAAAAAATGGAGGATGAAAAAGTGGAGGAATGATATATTTTCTTTTATTTGGTATAGAAAAAAAAAGTGAAGGAATTGTTTTTCTCTTTTAACCTAAAAAATTCAATTCCTAAAAAAATGAGAGAAAAAGTTAAAACCTACTAATTTACAATTATACCATATAGTAATTATATTATTTAAAAATTGTTTAATAAAGTCAAATGGTAAATAAATATTTTTAGTTGATGATAAAATTGGTAAAGGATTTTTTTTTCTTTTTTCTTTCCTTCTACTTTTTTTTTTCCATACAAAAAAATAAAATAAAAATTGCACCACTTTCATTTTTTATCTATCATACCAAACACAAAGGAAAAAAAAAGTCTTTCATTTTCATATAGAAAGAAAATATATTACTACTATTTTTTTTTTCTTTCACTTTTTTATCATTTCTACTAAACGAAGCCTTAAAGTAAAATGCTAAATATGATAGAAACTTAAATTTTGAATTCTCCATAACTACTGACATTTATTTAAAAAAAAAAATCTGTATGCATAAGATAGGAGTAGGATCTTTCTTAAAAATCTGTATGCAATAGGATAGGAGTAGGTCTTTCACCAAAGTAAAGTTATTGGATTAGGGCGCGGATCTACATTTGAGGACCCAACCCACCCGATTCGACCAGATATTACTGCGGTTCTTAGATGTGGTCTGTTTGGTTCACCGAAACGGGACGAAGTAAAAAATTTGGAAGTTGAGAGTTTGCGTACGTAGTGCATATGCGAATATACGTATGCATATTCTATGAGTACCTTAGTTTGGATAATTGTTTAAGTGAGTTAGAAAGTATTATTTTTTGTAGTTCCCATGTTTAATTTGTAATGAAATAGTAATTTAGAAGTGATTTCCCACTTTATAATATGGTAAGGTTACCCCCTCACCAATTAGTATTATTCATTATTATTACTACTACTACCACTACTACAACTACTACTACTACTATTATTATTATTATTATTAAATAATGTAAATTAAATATTAATTAAATTATTCATTGTTACTATTTCATACTAATTATTTAATTAATAACTAATAATAAAAATACTAATTAATTAGTAATATTAATTAAGTTATTGACTATTTCATACAAATTATTTCATACTAATTCTAAAAACTAGTAAATTCACGTGCGTTGCACGTAGAATAATTTTTTTCTTCTAATATTAATATAATTTTTTAAAATAATTAAATATATTTAAATTAAGATTTATTATATATAGTTTTATATTTTAATTAAAATTTGTTAAAAATTTGTTAATATTTTAATTATAATTGGTTATTGATATATTTCTACTTCTCATAAAGAATCTTGAAAACGATTAGCTATATAATATTATCTAATTATAAACAAAAATCTCTTCTTGCTCATGTTTAAGGTGTGGGATATTCTTCCTAGTTGGTTGAGTTCAAATCTTTGTAGTGTTATTTATAAAAAATTTAATTTTTTATGTATTATTAATTATTAAAAAATAATTAATTGATGATATACGTACGGCTTAGACGGCTCAACAAACATCTCTTCTAGCTCATGTTTAAGGTTGGGAGGTATTCTTCTTGGTTTTGCTGACTTCAAATATTTATAATGTTATTTATAACAAATTAAATTTTTAATTTTTTTTATATAATATTAATTATTAAAAAAATTAATTGATGATATACATATGACTTACACGGCTCAAAAGTGAGCCGTTTTGAAACTCATTATCTTTTCATTTCACATGGAAGATAGAAGAATATTAATACTACGGATTTTTTCAAACAAAGGGACGAGATTTTACCCAATTGTGGTTGAAGGAAGAAGTTCCAAAAAATTTCAAAGAACGGGATGCCTCGTCAACTGAGTTGGCAGACGTAGATATAATTTGGGGCCCGCCAACTCAGTTGGCGAGGGCTGGCACGTAATGGGGAGCGTCCGCCAACTCAGTTGCCGGGTGGGGAGTTGGGTGTGGGCCCGCCAACTGAGTTGGTGTGGGGGGTGTGTGGCTGGCGTTGGAAGATGAAAAATTATAGCCGTTGGTGTGGGGGATGTGTGGTTGGCGTTGGGAGATAGAAAATTATAGCCGTTGGTGGGGTGTGGGTGGGAGGTTGGGGGGGGGGGGATTATAGCTGTTGCACATCGGCTAATTCAAGGGCAACGTTGCACAACTCGCCAATTAAATTGGCGAGTAACTTTCTATATATACCACCCACAGCTCCAAATGAACCTTCATCACACTCTCTCCCTGTCTCAATCAAATCCTATAGCACTCTCTCGCTCTCTCTCCTCTAGCAAAACCTCCAACACTCTCTCTGTCTCCCCTCTAGCAAAAGAAAATTCTACCTGTACCCAAAGTTCTTCTCAGCGTATTCTAACTAAAGTTCTCAGCCGTCATAGATCGTAGTGTAAGAATAATATGCTCACATGGTGGTACAATAAATGGGTTAAATTACGAAGAAGGAGAAATCCAAATTTTGTTAACTTACCCGAATATTAGTTTTGATAATATACATAATCTTATTATTGAACGTTGTTCTATTCATTATGATTTTATTCTAAAGTCTATTTTTGGTCCTGATTATTTTTTGATAGATAGTGAAGATGCATGGAATTATATTCTTGAGATTAATTCACAATCAAGGTATATAAAAATATATATTATTAAAGTAGTAGCAACATTAGATAATAGAAATAGTGAATATTTTTTTGAATACCAGCATGTTAGTTCGGGTGCTAGTTCTTCTCAATAAATTATTTTATTTTTCCAAGAAGGTCATTCATCAGATGAATCTAACCATGATGATGATAGTGACAACGACGATGGGAATAGTGATGATTTGATTAAAAATATAGATTATGCGGTAGATGATGATATTGTAAAAGCTATCACTGATGAATTATTTATGGGACAATCATTTCCCAGTCGTTCTAAATTTAAAAGCTTTATAAGTAATTTAACAATTAAATATAATTTTAGTTATTCAGCTAGTGCTATGAATAATGCTCATGGAATATATATAGGTTTGATTAACCGAATTATAATTGGATAGTATATTTCAAATCCATTGGAAATGACGATATAGTTAAAGTTAGTACATTATAAAATCACCATTCTTGTTTAGGAAGACTTACAACATGACGTAATCAACTAGCTACCGCTTCATGGGTTAAGACCATGATAATTGACATTATTAAAGATAACCAGTCATATAGTTCATCACAAATTATTAAAGATATATATAGGGAGCTGTCACGTCCTAGATCCAGAATACTGGAGAGCGGGAGAATGACATAGCCAACCACACCTTGTGGATTACTGAAGCAACCTGCAATGTGTTAAGGTTGTCTAGAGACAAGGGGGTACATACTACAATGAAGTCTTCTAGGGTCAAGAACTTCTATATCTCAATCATTCAAACAAGTTGCAATAACATATAATATTTCAGAATAAGCAGTAAGGTGTCCCCAACGCCACATCAGAATATTCTAGAGATATAGCAAATACAAGTGTTATGCCAGATACACAATCAAAAGTATACATGACAGTGAGTTAGTTGCAGTCTGAATATATATATATATATATATTACATGTCATTTAGGGAACTAGTGTCCAGATTATCCGGCTAACAGGTGCCGGTTGGCTAAATGCCCCAAAAATTATAGTTTATAAAAGACGAGCATGGAATAAAGGAACCCACTCGTGATCCTCAACAGCCATTCTTCTGGTGCGTGCCATCAGTGAGGGAGAGATACGCTTGATCCTCCGGTGCTGGCTCTAAACCTGGCCATGCAAAACTAGTGGGGTTGTCACACTCGATCCCAGATTTAGTATTTCTTGAATTTATAGAATTTAATTTATTTTTTGATAATGTATTTTGGCTGTAATTGCATGTTGGTTCCTGTCATTTTATTTATTTCCTGTTGTTGAGAGAGACTACCCGAGACCAGTAGAATACCCATTGGGATTTCCATAGACCCGGTGTAGGACTCGCATGTAGAATGGACACTTGGTTTGGTTCATTTTGTTTGAACCCAAGAGTAAATCATTTTCCCTCTTCCCTTATATATATATGTGTCTTTTCTCTCTCCTCACTCATTTTCTCATTTTACTCATCTTTCTTCCTTCTTCCTCCTTTCCCCCTTTCCAAACCCTAACCCTAACCCTAGAGGACTTGGGAGTAGTTAAGGTGACCACTTGGACCGTAAGAGGAGAGGCTAGGAGCCACTCGAGGCAAGTACATCTTGCTCAATGGTAAAATAATAGATTTTTAGATTTTTATATATATTGTTATTTTAAAATATATTTGATGAAAAATGTTCTCCTTGAGTTGCTGTTCATGTTTAGTTCTTGGAGTTTTTGATTTTGGTGGATAGATTTGAGTAGATCTGAGTTTAAGTTAGGGTTTTCGTAGGTTCCATAAATTTTTTTAGTTTTGATTTATTAAAACATGGTAATTTAGAAAAATAGTTTTTCTAGGCGATAAAGCTTTCCATTTCGAGCATTTTGGTTTTTGGTTCACTTGATTTGGAGTTGAGATGATAATTTTATGGCAGAAACAATTTTCGGGTTCCATAGAGCTTTTTCATGGACCGAACTTGCTATTTTGGGACGAAGGAGTTCCATGCGGCCAGTTTTACAGTTTTGCTCATGCGACCAGTTTTCCCTACTGTCCATGCAGCCCAGTTTGGTAGTCTCGCTCATATGGCCCAGTTTGGCAGTTTTGCTCATGCGGCCCAGTTTGGTAGTTTTGCTTATGCTCCCCAGTTTTTTCCTGTTTTTTTATGCGATCATTTTCCTTGAGTATTATGTTAGAATATAGTTGGATGGTGTGCTCTTATATTTTAACACACGATTTATGATCCATACGACACCGTGGATTATTTGTGCATGTTAATCTATTGCATTTTGGCATCGACAAACGAGTTTGAGTATTGGCGATTTATCGCGTATTTCAGATACGATAAGTTCGCCAGTGATAACTCGTGAAAAACCCGTACTCATGACTCATCATTCTAGGAAGTTCTCAAGTGTCCATAACTCAAGAACTTGTAATAAATCTGGTAATAATTAACATGCTTGATTCATATATAGATAATTGGGAGGGACGAATATTGTGCTACCGGCTACCCCGATCTCCAAGGGCCCCATGCAGCATGGAATCACCATGCTAGGTAAGGGCTCCATGACTGACCAAGTTTACGTGTGTTGTGGCACTTACAAGACAAGTTTATATATTAGTTATGTTTACAAGATAACTTACATGCAAGTTTCGTTACAAGACAAGTTTTGCCCTTCAAACGAGTTTATGATTTCAAACAAGTTTATGTTTAATTATGATAAGTTGCAAGTTATGTTTCATTACTCATGATTGTGAAATGTATCAATTCGAGACAAGCATACCCTTGGCCATCCGGGTTGACTGCAGTGTCGATGGTAGCAATATTCTTAGCAATGCATTTCTAGTAATTAGGGCTTGTGATAACCCTAGCTAGTTAATTATAGAAAGCCGTATGCATGTTTGGTTGTGGATTGGATGTTGTTATCCGTATAGCTCGCTCTTCTAGTTTCATTTTCTCCCGGCGCATGGTTAGGGTGCTAAGTTCTGCTCGGGTGAAAGTCTGCAACCCCGGTCCTTGTTTGGTTTAAGGGTTGTGGTCCCGATCCAGAGTAGTTCCTATGCTCTCTTGCTGCTCGTCACATTACTTTCATTTCTTCACTTATTATCAGTTCTTCCAGTATTATTCTTGAGACGAGTACGTTGGTACCGAACAAGTCACGATCTGCATTTATTTCTTATATATCTCTTTTGCTTATGTTGTGATGTATTTGGTCTATCACCTCGAGCTCCTTTGTGGTACTTGTTGCTTGGGGTTCTGACCCCACTGGTTTTGTATGGCCAAGTTACCCCAAAGAGAACCAGGATCCACCACACTTCCAGCAAGATGGCTCGCACTCTTAGGACTTCGGCCGAAGCTCGCGAGTGGGTTTTCTTCTTTCACCCCTCGTCTTGATCACTTTTTTTGTGGTGTTTAGCAAAGGCATAGTTAGCTCCTTATATTTTTGAGACTGCGGTCAACATGATGTATATATTAGACCATGGCTGGTATTTTGATCATGTATATTTAAACTCTGCTAGTGCAACATTTTGTATTCACTAGCTTCATGATCATATATGACATATAATTTGGGACGCCTCTTTACTTTCATGTATGATATACTCTTCTACTTGTGTTGCTGGATTAATATAATAGAATTTGTCGGCTTTAGGACTGACGTCATAGCATGCTAGAGTTCACCCATATGTCTTCTAAATAACCTTAACACATTACGGCTTACTTCGATATTCTGCAAGGTGCGGTTGGCCATGTCAGTTCCTATATTTATCCAGTATTCTGGAGCAGGGCGTGACAGGGGTCAGACCCCAAATAACAAGTACCATAAAGGAAGCACGAAATAAAAAAAAAGAAACCAATTCTATAACATTAGATGCTTAAACCAACAATCAATGTCATATGTCCCATCTATGACATGACCCGACACCCCTTCACCAAACAAGGACACGAAGTGCCACATCACATCAAGATAGAATACGTTCCTTGATTATGGTCAAGCTAGAATAAATCTGCGTCGTAGTTTCAGTCCACATGCTATCGTAACACAATAGCGCAACCCAACAGCCCAACAAGGACATGAGTTGAACTAGCATGCCACGACAGTCTATGTCCCTAATTCCACTCAACAAAAGGCACAATATACAAGCAGGGATACAATATTAAGTAAAATAACATAGTGATAACAAGTAGCTTCGATCTGTGTCCCGTTGTAACACAACAGTGCAACTCAATAACCAAACAAGGACATTAGTTGAACTTTCATGCTGTAACGGTCCACTTCTCTAACTAAAACAGATTTAACGGCCAAACATGTGTTACAGCTTGATATGTGATCTCTGAGTTATCACAGTAAGGCAATATATAACTATCCTCAGATCGTACCATAATTGAGCAGGGCTGGCTAAACTAATGATATACAAACAAGAATATATGATGTACCGGTCCCTTATAAGGATCCTGAGCTAATTTAATGATCAGTAGCAGTTCCAAGATTTATATAGGAAAGACACTAGCTCGGCTTATAAATAAGTCATATACTGCACTCCACTAGTGCGAATGATATACGGTATCTATGGTGGCCAGCCTTTACTCCCAGCTAACTTAGGGTGGTTCGACATGCACGATCTCGAGATACCATTTCCTTCCAATGCTCTACAAATTAAGTTGACTAGTTAACCCTAGGTGATTTAGAATCTCATGCTGTGGTCACATGAATATTCATTCCTAAATGTCGTACTTTAAGTACGGGTACTCTTGATACGAATCCACATTGTCTTTTAAAGTAAAATCTGGATTCACCCAAGTGTGATACAAAATTGATACTATCTAGCCACGGCTAATGTCATTGTCCAACTACCAGATCCGTGCAAGAAAATAATTACATATATCACGTAGCAAGTGTATATGGCACGACGGCTCACTATATCAAGTAGCACTCTTGGTGCGATCAAGTGTATCAGCACGGATACAATAGTCAGGGCAGGAACGAGTTCTAGTATCAAGGTTGTGGACAAGTTATCAAGTAGCAAGTTATTCAGGATAGGACAAGCAAATGATGGTCACAATGATTTGTTACTTTATTATATCGATAGATAAAATAAGAGTAGTGTGAGAACCCCTCGAGATCAGATCCACAATCCTTAAACCAAACAAGGACCAGGATTGCAGACCCTCCCTCGAATTGAACTATGCCCCTTATTCTGTCCAACGTATAATAAGGTGATCCAGGAAAAGTAGCTTAATCAGTAAGTAAGAACATGTAGAGCCATATCTATAGGCTCATGGCAGGTGCTTAGTCATTTAGCACGTGGTCACATCTGGGTGAAATAATTCATTTCTAAGTTAACACATAGCATAACAATCATTTAATCAAACGAAAATATTAAACCAAACATGTGTCAAAATGGACGCATGGGAATAATTGACGGATGAGTCAGTTGGCTGCATGACCAAACGAGCCGCATGAACTAACATGCTGCATGAGTTCAAGGCCGCATGAGGTCAAGGCCGCATGAGCAGAGCCAAGTCCACTCTTCTGAAAACGTGTGATGTGACAAACAACAAATGCAAGTCAAGTCAGAAAAGTGGCTGATGTGATAGTGATAAAATTGACAGAAGAAAAGACAAAAGTAGGAAAAGTCATGCCGAGTCAATCAGTAATTATGCGTCCAGAAGAAGAGGGACGCATAACTCCTGGCCTCATGGTCGACTAGGCCGCATGCTCCTCTAGACTGCATGCACACTTGGCCGCATAAAATCTCTTGGGACTTAGAGAAATTTCATCCGTTCAAGTTTCAAGAATTCGGCCAAGGGACGCATGTGCATAAATCCATTCCATACGTCCAATAAGATGGCCGTATAAAATTTGTTGGGCGAGAAGTCCAGGCCGCATGCAATTTGCTAGGCGCATGGAGCTCCTTCGTCCCAATCCAAAAAGTTTGGCCACATAAAAGCTTTGAAACCCAAATCTTGTTTCTTCCACAAAAACCTCAGACGAAGTCCAAATCCATCAAAGTAAAGT
This sequence comes from Iris macrosiphon, assembly GCA_036927795.1. Lineage (NCBI taxonomy): Eukaryota > Viridiplantae > Streptophyta > Magnoliopsida > Asparagales > Iridaceae > Iris > Iris macrosiphon. The sequence goes on from JAYESA010000006.1 coordinate 211,701,839, forward strand.
TCTAAACTACTCAAAACCAAGTGCTCATCGACATAGAATAATAAGTTGTCCTAGATTAGATATTAACACTTCTAATCTTGCTGAATGTTTTAACAGTTGGATTAAAAATTTACGAGATAAGCCACTAACAACATTTCTTGATGGTATTAGAGCTAAGATTATTACACTTCATGACAATCGTAGAAAGAATGCCGAAAATATAGACACAAATTATTGTCCAAAGCTGTTAAAGACTATGGCTTGTATTATCAAAGAGAAGAATCACCTAGAAATATTAGCTATTGATAGTTATAAGTTTGAAATAATAGATCGTGCAATAAGTAGAAGCTATATTGTTAATATAACCGACAGATCTTGTACATGTTTTAGATGGTACCATACTTATATACCATGTATACATGCATATTTTGTTTGTCGATATTGCAATATTAGTATTGATAGTTTTTATCCTCCAATATTTTTGACGGAGACCTTGAGAAGTGTATACGCACAAAAAATGGAACCAATTTCAGTTTCCTACAAGATACAAGATCATTTGGTTAGAGAATAAATTGGAGTATCATATGTAAGACGCAAAGCTGGAAGACAAAAGAAGAACCGCATCAAATCCCGGAATTCATCGACGAGAAATCTTTGTTGCAGTAATTGTGGTACAATGGGATACAACCGAAGAAGATGTACTAGTCAACCGAGAGAGTAAAGTAGAATTGTTCAGTACAAACTTGAAAATATTGTACTAGTGAGTTTGATAATGAAAGTTGGAGATAGGAATAGTTGACAAAGATTTTAGTAATAAAAGTTAACAAATATTGTAATCAAACATTGTTAAAAATCACAGTTCTAAACAAGAATATTGCAATCAAATATTCATCTACTCATCCTCATCCTCCTCCTCGTCATCCTCATCCTCCTCCTCATCTTGCAGAGTCTGGGTAGGCAGCGGCACTGATGGAGTTAAAACAACTGTGTGAATAGTTGATAGCTTTCATCTCCAACGCCCTGGTAACTAGTGCCCTCTGCAACATATTGGTGACTAGGGCCTGCTCCGGCATAGTATTGGGGAATGTCTCCAGCGTACTGGTGACTAGGGCCCACTCTAGCATAGTATTGGGGAATGTCTCCAGCGTACTGGTGACTAGGGCCCGCTCTAGCATAGTATTGGGGAATGCCCCCAACGTACTGCTGACTAGGGTTCGCTCCGGCATAGTATTGGGGAATGTCCCCAGCGTACTGGTGACTAGGGCCCGCTTCGGCATAGTATTAGGGAATGTCCCTAGCGCCCTCTGCACCAGTGCCCTCTGTACCATCCCTCATATGATGACGTGAGTGTCTCTGTCGTACAATGTTGATCGAATAATCAGGTGGAAGACGTGATTGTACTGGAGGCATTTCAGGTTCCCGTCCAATACCGAGACGATCAACACGAGTCACAAGTTCCTCCATAAGCACTCGACTTTGTAGGGGAAGATTTCTCTCTGGTCGTTGCAAATATTGTCGGTATACACCACTCTGAAATATAAGACTTGTAAATTAATTTTTTATGATATCTATGTATATTTAAATTTGAACGTGTAATAAAGTCATACCAAATCATGCATGCCATCGACAAAAGCACGCAAAGTAGAATCATCTACGAAACTACTCTTGAATCTTTGCTCCTCAAATCTGTATACTCGGTTGCTCATACGAGGGCATCCCCACCATTGCCTATAATCCAAGTTACCAATGTCTGCCATAATGTAAACAATATTTTAGCAAACTATTTCTACTAAATCAATCCGAATAAGTAACTTAGAACTTACATTCCTTAGTAGATCTTAGTACGGAAGACATGTTCATCACACTAGAATTCTTGAATCGATTATTCCAATAAAAAATGAGACCAAGGATTTTATTTCTTGCTTGTGCTGGATCATAATTGACAGTCAGTGGATCATTGAGAATTATTTGAGTCATCCCGAATTGTCGAAGAACACGGTCTGCCAGATGATACATGATAAACCGATCATATATAATATAAGAATTATGCAGACTAAAAGAATATGATGTCCTCTTGATTTCTGGAGCACCATCTCCACATGTGTAGGGTAACCAGATAACCTATTTAATGACAATGTATCAAATTAATGATTATGTTTCTCTACTATCATAACTGTAATAATTTAAAAATATTTATCAGATAGTTAAATAATTACCTCATGATACTACAGTGTATCAAATTAGTTACGATAAAGTGATACACTCATGTATTGGTAGTGTTGGTAATCCACTACATCCGTGGGCCATCGCATAGCAACCAAAAAGACTCCAACATCACTGATAATGCTAGTGAGAGGCCTACCAACAGAGAAATACTCGTAGGACCAGAGCTATAATACAAAAATATGCTATTAGTACAAATAAATTTGTATTCTAATCTAACTAATATATGTCTTTCATTCTTGCCTGAATCAGTGAAATACATGCACAAATTCTTTTGCGACTCGATCTCACAAATTCTGTCAAATTTGCATATAAAATGCTAGAGTAGCATCTCCCTATGCATGCCGAGTGGGTTTTTCCAAATCATCTAGGAATGATATAAGCTGCACATTTACCATATTTTCTGATGCGTCGGAAAATAGAATTGTAGTACATAAACAGAACAAATATGCTCTAGTGTAACAAGTGACCTAAAAATATTAAATATTATATAAACACTAAATTAAGTCATAAAAATCTTACTAATTAAAATACATACCCGCATTTCATCCACGTCAACCACCTCGTCATTAGTGTGATGTAGGTCTATAAAGTTGCCACGAAACCATGTAAACTTCACAAATAACTATTTTTTATATCTGATGGAGGCGTAACACCGAGATACTTCCTGATCAGATCAGATCCCTTTAAGTGCGGATCAAAATATATAGCGTCACTTGTAATAGGTAACCCTAGTATATTTGCCACATCAAATAGGGTGATCGTCATCTCGCCAAATGAGAGCTGAAAATTGTTACGTTCAGGCCACCAATGCTCAGCAAGAATTACAACTAGGTGAAGATCGTGGATTAAATATCTAACCCGATCTATATAGTGGAATCCAAAGGATTGCACCAAAGCCTTTTGGGCATTATTTAGCTCCCACGTACGATAGTTTCTTTCGTTCCGCCAATGTACATGGATCGTAAACCAAGATCATGATCTAACTATAAAAAAAATATGGATTATGTTTTATGTGATAATTATCTAACTTACAAACTTACAATTAAAAAAATTACCTCTCTAGTAAATATCTGACTAGATATGTGGTCTTCACGTTGCTTAATAATAAGGTCGGTAGTCGGTCCACCATGACTACGACCGTCGTTTTGATTAATCATCTACAAAAAAATATAACTATGATAATTAACGACTAATATATACCCCTACAAATATAACAAGTTTGATAATGATAAAAAAAATCAGACATAATATTTTTACTTACCTCAGTTTTTTTTCTCTATCACGATTTATCTTGCTAGTTGTAGGAAAAATGAGAGAAAAAAAAATAAAGTAGGAGAATGTTGCTGTGTGTATAGAGGGAAGAGAGAGAATGACCATATCTATAGTGGAGGGAGGGAGGGAGGGAATGAAGAATGAATATGGAAGAAAAGTTAGGGGGGGGGGGGGGGGGTCTTCGATGTAGTCAGAGAGGGGAGGGGGGTCTTCGAGGGGGTCGGGGAGTCTTCGAGGGAGTCAGAGAGAGGGGAATTTTTGAGCTGTATGAGAGAGGGGGGGTAGCCCACCAACTCAGTTGGCATGGAGTTCGGGAACCGATGGGGGGAGCCCGCCAACTGAGTTGGTGAGCCTTGGCTTTCCCCCTACCCGTCATGTCAGTTGGCGGACGCTCCATTACTTGCAAATTTTCTCTGTCTCTGCCAACTCAGTTGGCTAGTCGTCCCGTTCTTTTTTTTTTTTTTTAAACTTCTTTCTTAAGCTGCAATTGGATAAAATTTTGTCCCTTTCTTTGAAAAAAATTCTTTAATACTAATAATAAAAGGCTGATGATAAAGGCACTACAAAATACACTTAGGGCGGGTCCAATTTTTTTTCTAAATTTTTCACTTAAAATTTTACTTCGAGCTAGCCCAAAAATTTATTTAGGACTGTCAAAATTTTGACAATCCTGTCAATAGGTTGGATTGTTGTTTGTTTTTATCTGGGTCGTCTTTTGTACCATATACAATATATAAAAGTATACACAAAATATCATAAGTTCATAACCAAAGCCATCAAAATCCGAATAAATAAATTTGACGAACGGATCGCGAACGCACCCCGTTCGGGGTTGTTCATCCCAATTCGTGGGACGTAGGTGGGGGGGAGGGGGGGGGGGGGGGGGGGGGTTGGGGAATTAGGCAACTATGGTCATAAGGTACCCTTTCTTTTTTATAGAGAAAATTTAGAGTTGAGGGTTTGGCGAATTAGGCACCGCCTCCAACTTCGTCCTCCTTCTCCGACGACTGGAATTAGGGTTTGGATTTAAGGTGGGGGAGAGGGAGAGTGTGGACAGGACATAGTAAATTTAGAGTTGTCCTGAGTAAAAAATTGTTTAAGTCTGGACTAGCACCAATTAATGGACGTCGTAAGTTTAGATATTCCTTTAGAAATAACCGAAAGAAACTGTGTTGGGTCTCTAAAGTTCTTTCCTTTCTCTCGCTCTCAAATTTGAATATAAAATTTTGAACGAATTTGTCGTCGAGTGAAATTTCAAAAATACATCTTTTTTTTATATAGTCAGGAGGCTTGAGGAAAGAAACTTGGTTGGAAGAAAAACCATCAGAGGATAATAACAGTTCAACATGCATCCATAGTTATTCGATGGCTCGTCTAAACTTGCATATGCATGATCAAGCGACTGTTGTGTTACTGAAGCATGAATGAGATGACATGGAAAGAATGGAGCTGGACAACAACTGCTCCAAGAAGCTGAATAAGCATTTCTTGAGGGCTAGGTCTTTTAAGACGTCATCCATTCTATTCGAAAGCTTTCCATATTAGTCAGGGCGAAAGACTACGTCATGATAAAAGTATTAAGTTTGTCCTAACCAACTTAAGGAAGCCATATAATGAATTGATTTGCATACCCAAATGTTTGGATATACAAAAATTTCTGGCATCAAAAGTTCATGCGACTTGCAAATTTTCCAACAACAACTACAGTAAAGTTTCCTTTTCTTCCTTTCAGCTCTATTAAGAGAGGCAACATAAACAATAATTATATACTTTTTACAGCCTCAGTCCAAGTTCTTAACTACTAAACTCCATAGCAATGTCTGGACAGTTGTTCGTCAAAGTTCCACAGCTAATTAGTATATACGGTGTGACCTGAGAGTAGAAATTATTCCCATACCATCCTCATCCTTCCAGCTATGCTTTAGGCAAATCCTGTTTGCTTGACTGCACAAGAAAAATAAAAATTAGAGTCATGATTAGAGGGTGCAATTTTTTTTTTTACAATTTCAAGTCGTGATATCATGACCAAAAATCCTAGAGGAACTCATGAGTTCCAAATTTTTGAAACTCATCAATGACAAACCATACGATTGCATGCATCTCATCCCTTGATTTTTTAGGGGCCTAAACAGAAAAAGTTAAGGGCCTAAATAGAAAATTGTATACATGTATCATGAGTGCTTGTAAATAGAACATACACATATCCTTATAGTCTAACATCACGAAGTGGTTGCCAGTGGAACATATTTATGACATTCACTAGTAAAGAAGCTGAGACTGTAAAAGTATGTCGCAAGTTTACCAGGTTATATCCTGCTTGAATTGTTGTCAGCCCTCATAATGGAGTCTACCATCGACTAAGAACAAGTTTTCTAAAATAAAGTGCAATTCTGGAACAAGGTCTACATGACAAATACAGACACTGTAGATAGGATCGATACATGACAAGACTCCATAATATCAGAAGTTTTGGTAGGCATCATGGCCGAGTCCAGGCACATTGAACATAGGAAGTACCATACACTTGTTTGGTGACAGGATGAGCTGAGAGGAAATTATTAGTCACAGAAATACTGAATGTTTATGGAAGTTTAATTTGACTCTCTTCTTTTTCAATCTTTCTAACTCAAGGCTCACAGTTCATTTCAGTCAAATATAAATTCAAAGAGGAAGCTGTTCTGAATATTTTTGGAATGAAACAAAGGTTTGATCGAAAATTCAGACATAGAGAGCAATATTTTTATATTCTCCCCAGCCAACCTGTTTGCTGGCTCCACACCTGGATGGGATGCATACATGCCTTGATAGTAATAGGATGGAAAGGCAGGTATGGAACTAAGATGGATGAACAGTATTAATAAGTCCAAATGCCCATAAACCTATCAATTCAACCTTGTAATACCTACACAACCACTGTACTTCGTCTAGCCAATATAGTAATTATGTCTTCCCAAGATTGCATTAAACATACTCTGACGTGTTAAAAGCTATGTTCCACGAAAAAGGCAAAATGGTGTCTGTACCCGTGTCCTGCAACATAGTTAAACTATACCTATTTGAAATTTTTTGTATAGGGTACCGGTCTGTGTCCGAGTCCAGTACCCGTGTCCGTAGTGCAACATGGGTTATAAGTGAGAAGCAACTAGATATTGTTTCGGTCTCTAAGAATCTGATTGACTAGTCACGAAGCTGATTAATTTATTTCAGTACTGAGTTTTACCAAACAAGTAGGATGAGAAAGGTGGACTCTCCAAGTTACCATTTTGTTCTTTGGGTATCTGATTCTCTGGTTGTGAGAAGAATTGTTTCGCATTGCGTGCAACCTCTGCTTCCAGTATTGCTTCCAGCACGATATCTGATCCTGTCACTGTATCTGGGATCACATTTAAACGACACAGACAATAAAGATTAGGATATCATATCCATGCAATAAAAAACCAGTCAAAACACAACATTCAAAGAGCTTGCAACACTATTTGAGACAAACAGGTAAGTATCCTCCCCAGACTTTGCTGGTAAGGTATATATCCGTATTCTATTACCAAACCATCAGTTCCAAATTTACGTAAGTCAGCATTCAAAGCGTGCAATAAAATTTTCTTTTTTCTTTTGCTATAATTATAAGCAAAAGGAACCTTTTGGCATCTCAAAAGTGTGAATAAAGAGTAGTAATACGGCAACTGATATTCAGAGAATCTATTTGAACCTTCCATCTCAAAGCTTACTGGGAGTCTAAAAGTGCATGTGCATGACATGCAAGATCTAGAAAAATTCAACAGAGGTTTGCAATGAATAGGGCTGAAGCTTATAATTAACTTAACACGATATTCAACACACAAGTGACAACATGGCAAGTGTCAAAATGTAAAATGACAGCAGGAACTTGCATTTTCATGTAGAAGAACATCTAAACTCTGCATAAGTGGCAGAAATTTGCTAGATGCATTATAATCTATACATCAAATAAGATCTTACTGTTTAATAGCTCCATACTGTCCAAAAACTGTACTAGTGACTGTTCACCCTACCAAACAGTAAGTGGGAATGGAAAGAGGTACTGCAGTCAACTGCATACAAGTGCATAGCAAAGTGTAGCTAATGGTGTATTAGTAAAACTAATCTTGCTATTAAAGCCTTTCCTTGGAATTAAGTATGGTACTTACAGTCCAAATTGTACTAATTTAAGAATTTGTCAGGCTTTGGCCAGATTCAAATACATGTCACTTACATGATGATTATCAAATTAAAAAAATTACATCATTGAAGAGAGATTGAATTCAAATTCTGGTAAAGATAGGAGGCACTATTGAAGTTTCAAGGCTGAAGAAGGCTTCCAACATATAGTTAATACTAAACAATTAACCCACGACAGCGAAAATTCCCTAGATAGGTTTGTCGATCCTTAATGGGCCTAGCATACAAGCATCCCAATTAACAAGCTTCAAAAAACAGGATAGTTCACTAGTGCAAGCCAGTTATACAGTGATGAAGCCGTTCTCATTGTTCCGATAAATGACTATTGCACTATATGGTTTCATATCTAATTAGAATATATAGTGAAGGAATCTTAACAAGTTTCATTTGAGAAATTGTTAAGTTATATAATTGACCTTTTTGTTAATATGTAACTTTTCAATGCCATCAGGAGACTTCAAGAAGAAAACTCTATGAGATCCCTAAAAAAGTACCAACAGGATAGGCTGGTGCGAAAACCGATTCCAAGCAGTATTAATTGTTTGTTCTGATGATGATTAACCAATAAATGTGCACACTCAATAGTTTGCTCAACTGTCGTAGCAAAATAAAATGGAGTGGTGGTATGCATCAGTAAAGCTCTTCTTAAAGATCCACTTATATAGCCTCATCATGCTGACTAGCAAGTTCAACTACTCAAGCTCATAGGATTTTCTTTGGATTTTGTATTTTCATTTATTTTGAGAATTCTATGTCATAATGTGTATAGTCTTGTGGCATTGGAACCTTGTCGAATTTGGTTAGCTGACCCCCTTCTATTTGACGTAACATCAAACCTAACCCTTGTCATGCCAATTTACCTACACCTGGCCTTTGGTAAGTATGTTTCATGCGTCTGGGTTACATTTTCTATGTAGTCAGGCCACCTTGACACTGCCGTAGGCAATTAGTTAAGGTTGGCAAGTGGATAGGCATCTCCATGAAGGTGACCCACAGACTATGTCGCAGGGCCGCATATGGGTGTGGCTGGACCCTGTTCTAGCATTACAAGCTTGCCAAGTGAACTTGGACCTGCTCCGGCCGCAATCTGACAGTTTCAAATATATTTCTGATATCTTTGGGCCCTTGTAAACCATTAAAATAGGAGACCACACATTTATATTGAACTGTTGATATCATACATTGATACATACTATCTTACTATCCAAGAGACACCCTTTGCTCTGTAGCAACAATTGAGACTCAGACAGAGAGATTCTCATTCCTTTGACGGAAAAAATTGTGCTCATGTAATCTTCTAATTTTCAAGATTGTAAATTTTCAATTCTGAGAAAAGGTATCTTCATCGATGTTTTGTAGATAGGTTGTAGGCCCCGAGCAGATCTGCACCTAGGATTAGTGGATTCTCAAGCATGAGATAGCTCGAGGGCTGAATGTAGGCCAATGTCTGTGTGCAAACCAAACATCCCTTTAGAATTTGTGATTGCTACTTTCTCCATTCTGTAAACACTTCTGCTCTTTGCATTTACTATTTGCTATTATTTAACATTGTTTTAGAGTAGAGGAATTCTTATTCGTCTATCAGTATTGTGGCATCAGTCTCCCTACCCCCCTCCTCCACTTGGGGTTTTGACAGATTTCAAGTATATCACATACCTCAATTGATAGGCCGAGCATTCTCTATGATGGGAGATAACTCCGTGAATTCATATCAGATAAACTGCAATGGGTCAGATGTGCATTGGATATATCCTTGGTTAAATACTGTTGTCCAGCAGTTGAGTCTGATGCCATTGTCCTATATACTGCATGGTATAGACAATTTTTACAGAAATAGGTGAACTATACAAAAAAGAAGAAGAGAAATATATACATTATACAACTTGTATGGACATCGTTTCTCATTCAATACAGCTAATGGTCAATCTTTGATGCAAACAATATCGACTGGGAAGGAATCAGAAAGCATACATATGATACATTATAATGTGATGTAATATCACTTGTTTGTAATTAATGACTAGGGTAGTAGAGTTCAAAATTCATTGTTACCTCTCCATAGTTCCACATAACAAGCTGAGATAAATAATTACTCTCATTACTTGAAACATGAACGCACAATATACATAAAACTGACGCCAAATTGTAGAAAATAATGTCAGAAGTTTTTCATCATAGACGCATCTTAACATACAAGTTATCAATTGATGGAGAAGAAACAAAGGAGAAACAGGACTTAAGAGCAGAATGCGGCACTAATGAATGAGTATAAAAAGGAATGTAGAAGCACCTTTTAAATGGAAAAATAAGCCTTTATCAGGGTCGGCATAAGTCTCTACTAGTCTTTGGGTATTGTCGATGATGGTTGAGCAGCAAAGGCAGACAAATTTAAAAAAAGGCGTGTACATTATACACACACACATTTGAAATCCAGCGACACTATCGCAGCTGACCGGCCTACCTAGGGGAGAATGCAAATGCCCAACTCCACACTCCTCAGGTAAGTCAAATATTAAATGTAGCTAGCACGATTCGTACCCTCAACTTTTGACTTAACCAACTGCACAATCCCTTTGGAGCATTTTTTTTTTGCGACCCCCGACGATACGCACGGGACTTTGTGCACACTGCGTTGCATGCCATTTGGGCCCACTGTCCCACACCTCCCCCGCGGTTTGATCATCTCTACCATCCGCCTAGGAAGGTTATACCTCTTCTCGCTGACAACAAGAGCCAGTTGAGTTCGGTCTTTGGAGCATATATATATATATATATATATATATATATATATATATATATATATATATATATATATCAAGAGAGAGAGAGACACACACACACACAGAGAGAGAGAGAGAGAGAGAGAGAGGAATAGTTACAAGGTAGTGACCGGATGTCATCAATATTGTCAGTAATGACGCTGACCACTGGAAGCCTAGACCTACTCATACTCAACTCCATTTATCGGACACCATGACAGTTTCTAGATGACCTTTTTGTTCTCATATTCTCCTTATTTCTAATAACACTGACATTAATCTCACAATCATCCATAACAGCAAACCCCCCTCCAATTTGTCAAAATGAAGTCATCATTCACCCAAAAAGATAAGAGGAATATATATATATATATATATATATATATATATATAGAGAGAGAGAGAGAGAGAGAGAGAGAGAGAGCGCCAAGGACCTCTAGCTCAAGTGGTTAGAGTGAGGCATATCCTCCCAAGAGGTTGCAGGTTCGAGCAACGAGGGAAGCACATTTAATTTCCTGTGGGGGAATAAATGTGAGTGCGGGCCGGATGCGGGAGCGGTGCGAGTGCGGTGCAGGTGCGAACCTTCGGGCTGGGAGTGTAGCCTTTGGGCCGAGTTTGTAGACCTTCAGGCCAGGAGTCTGTAAGACAATTACCTTGATCCAATATATATATATATATATATATATATATATATATATATATATATATATAGAGAGAGAGAGAGAGAGAGAGAGAGGAAATTGCGTGCGTGTGTGTGCATGCGTGCGAGAGTATGCTAGACTGGAAATTGGGTTAGTTTCTTTAGGTTTTAGTCTTTCTCTACTTTCAATACTATATGCGCTACTTTTATTTACAGATACGGCAAAATATAATAAAGGCATGATAAATGCTCTAAGTCAAATTTTAATTGTATTTACGATAGTAAAGAAACAAATACTCTATATATCTGGATGTATTTTTATTTACACATACGGAACAAATATCAAAGGAGGAATAAATTTCAAGTCAATATAAAGTTCTGTATTAAAGTAAAAAAAGAAAATATTTTATATATTTGGAAGCATTAATTTATTTCTTGAGTTAAAGTTATAAATATTTCAAAAATGTAGCGTAGGTGGATGTATAAACCATGACAAAATCCAGGATTTTAGAAAGCTTTTTGTGCGTGGGTAGCATAAAATCTACAATGGCTTTATCTACATATTTTATATTTATCATTTAAATATAAATCAAAAAATCTAACTTCAGTTTATACTCTGTCTCACTCTATAATTCCTAATGTTAGACACCTATAGTCCCTTAACATATGCATAAAGTGACCACTCCAGGAAACAAAAAGACTACAAACCATGAGCACATGAACAGGCCCTACATAGTGATCTTCCTTGAGCTATATGGCAGCTGCTTTTTGAGGAATGGTTTCATCCATGCTATGCATCAGGCAGACGGAGTTGCGAATACCTACAATGTGGTTTTTCTAATCAGTTGGAATGGAAAATTTCTGCTTATAGATAAAATGATCAAGTTTATTATGAGAGCACATAAGAAAAGGATCCTCAATAGTCAAATGCATGGAAAGACAAATGAAACTAACTTGATTTCATCTTTTTGTACTCTATTTGGGAAGAAGTATGAATAGATAATGGTAGCATTGGTGATCATAGTAGTGCAGACAATGGCAATGGATGGGTGACTGACGACAGGGATGGTGATAATAGTGCCATTAGTCACAGTAGTGTTGATACCATTGTCATGTATCCATGATGGCAAGAGGTAAAAGTGGTGTTTATGGGTGGCAAAGGGTGACAGCTGAGGTATACTCTCTGTTGGTTTAAGTGAGTGGTATATGCTTGTCAAATCGATCACAAACTCGTCAAAGCAAAAGAGTTTGCTCCTTCTTGTGTTCTTGGGCATGGTCACCTTGTCTTTCAAACACACCTATATTGGACTTCCCGGAAAGAACGAAGATTAAAAAAAAGAGAAAATTTGAGTTGTACCCCACTTTCTTTACCATAATTCAAGGTGCACCCCACTGCTTTACCATAATGTACGAATGACCCCACATTTGACAGAAACCAACAGTCAACTGGTTTGAATGTTATTTTTTGACCGAAATACCCCTAGGGGGGCGCAGCGGGGGAGGGACGGGGAAGAAGACGAAGTGAATATTTTTGTCCAAAATTTTTGGTCAAAGCAGTAGTTGACCGTGAGTCCGTGAGTTGGAGACGATTTCCGTCAAAAGTGGAGACATTCGTACATTATGGAAAAACAGTGGGATGCACCTTGAATAATGATAAAGAAAGTAGGGTACAACTCAAATTTTCTAAAGAAAAAAACGCATTAGTCCACTAAATGGAGAAGTACAGAAATATGTGAAAACCTTTGGCACGGCTGCCGGTGGACTCGAATCTTCCGTGGATTTCTTGATGTCCTGACTCCTAGTAAGCGGACCGGGATTAATAATCGACATGCTACGGATCTCGTAGCGTATTGCTTGCAACTGTGCCATCGCGTTCTGCACTTCTTTGTGCACCTATCGTAGGATTGCTAGTAAGCAAAAAGAAAAAAAAAACTTCACAGGCATTTTGACGAACAAATTGACTGCAATAAACCTGGGTGACTTGGGACTTGTGCATGACGTTGTCGAACTGGCCGCGGGCGAGCTGGAGGTAGCCGACGCCCCTCCCGACAAGCCTCCCCGCGCTCCTTGCGACTCGAGGAAGATCTTTAGGACATGAAACAAGCACGCACAATTCCAGAAAGAAGTAAAATTTGTATGCGGATTAGAACGAACGCAACGTGTTCGACGAAATGGGTCACTGGGGATCCCTACCGATGAGAATTGTGGAGGCTCCGAGCAGGACCAGGAGCTGTCCGTAAGAAACCCCAAACATTTGCTACCGCCGGCTATTCCCGTGTCCGTGTTCGGGTTGTGACGTCTGTGCGTGCCACCGTCCCGATCCAGTTTGATTCACTGAACTCCTCTTCCACGGGCGGCTGTCTCGGGCTGATCGACGCGCGGAGGAGGCGCTGTGAGGAGAGAGGGAGAAGACGTAGGAGAGGTGGAGAAGACCGGCGAGGGCTCCTCTCTTTGGGAGGAAAAGAGTAGAGAGAGAGAGAGAGAGACATGATAGATATTTTTAGGGTAATTATAAGGGCACTACACATTTTACTCGGGGCTAGCCCATTGAAAATTTAGAAAAAATTACAAGTTTGTCATCATGAAAGTTACTCGGGGCTAGCCCACTGTTATAATCAGGACTGTCAAATTTGACAGTCCTACCACTTGGAAGGACTGTCAAAATTTTGACAGTCCCATTTCCCAAAATTACAAGTTTCCCAAAGTTACTTGGGGCTAGCCCAAATTGTTATAATCAGGACTGTCAAAATTTTGACAGTCCACATAGCTTGTGGGACTGTCAAAATTTTGACAGTCCTACAAATTGTTAGGACTGTCATAATTTTGATAGTCCCACAAGCTATGTGGACTGTCAAAATTTTGACAGTCCTAATTTTAACCCACTGAAAATTTTATATAAAACTAGGACTGTCAGGATTTTGACAGTCCCACAAACAATGAGGACTGTCAAAATTTTGACAGTCCTCATTTTAATTGTCAGGATTTTTTTTTTTAAGTTTATTTCTATTTAGTTAGTTTTGAATTTTGATTTTTTTTATTTAGTTTAACATCCAAAATAAAATATGTTATCATTGAACCAAAAAAAAAAAAAATCTACCGTACGAATATTACGTCTGCCGTCGATCAGACTTCAAACGGCCATAACTATTTGTTTTCAAATCGTTTTTCGTCACACAATAGGTCTATTTGTATGTTTTCGACGAGAGTAACACAATTCGTGTAGAGAGAATTTTCATCCGAAGTAAAACGTACATATTACAGGCAAAAATATAAAATATAAAACTTTAAAGTATCATAACTTTTGACTGGGAGATCGAAACAAGCTCCAGTTTGAGCCAAAATGACCGTATGAAAAAGTACTTCGGGATAAACGGTTTCACCGTTTGATGGACTTTCCAAATTTTTAGAATCGCAAAAAAACGATGTTTCGACCTCCAAATTTTACTTTTGGTAATTTTTTTTTTACAAAATATTTTATGTACCAATAATAAATTTACTATTTTAAATAACATAATATTTTAACAAATTTTAAGGATAGAAATTTTAAGGATATTTTGAAATTGGCCCCCCCAACAATTAACAAAAATAAATTAACAGAAAAAAAAAATTTAGGACTGTCAAAATTTTGACAGTCCTACCAATGGGAAGGACTGTCAAAATTTTGAATTTTGACAGTCCTAAAAATTCAACATACATTTTTAGGACTGTCAAAATTTTGACAGTCCTTCCAATTGGTAGGACTGTCAAAAGTTTGACAGTCCTAAAAATATATGTTAAATTTTTAGGCCTGTCAAAATTTTGACAGTACTTCCAATTGGTAGGACTGTCAAAATTTTGACAGTCCTAAAAATCAACATATATGTCAAATTTTGACAGTTCTTTTATTTTTTCATTTTCTTTTTTGGTTTTGACGGCGACGACGACGGGAGGCGCGGCGACGGGAGGCTGCGGTGGAGGACGGGGAAGGAGGCGAAGGAGGACGGCGGGAGGGGGGAGGGCTCCGGTCGGGTGGGGAGGGTTTGGAAATAGTGGGCTAGTATGAGTAAAATGTTGGGTTAGTATAAGTAAAAGTTCCTCTTTAGTGGGCTAGCCCCAATCCTGGGCTAGCCCCAAGTAAATTTGGCAGTGCCCTTATCAAAAGCCTATTTTTATTAGGTTCTTGGTAAAGGCATTGAAAAGATGACTAGGGGCTGTCCAAATTTTTTTTTTAAATTCACTTAAAATTTTTATTCATGACTAGTCCCCTGGCCGGTCTCGTCCGTCTTCTCCGCTCCCAACCTCCTCCTCAGCGGTGTTTCGTTGAACACCTCCCTCGGCCTGCTCCTCTTCCTCCCGGACCCCCGCTCCCTCTGCCTCCTCCTCTCCAGCTCCCTCATTGTCGGCCTCCGCTCCTTCCGCTTCAAAGCGAGCTCCGCGTTCCTCCCCAACTCCTCCCTCCTCTGCCTCTCCTCTCAGACTTATGAAGACCCCTCCTCCGTCTCCTCCGACGAGACCCTCTCTCAAGAAACAACCTCGTCTCCCTCCGCCTCCGCGACGACTCCTCCCTCCTCTTTTCCGCCGGCGAAAACTCCGATAAGATCACGTTCCTAACCGTGTCCAAATATTTATTAGGACTGCCAAAATTTTGACGAACTACATACTTTATTTAGTACTGTCAAAATTTTTGACAATCCAACCTATTGACGGGACTGTCACAGTCCTAAATAAATTTTTGGACTAGCCCCGAGTAAAATTTTAAGTGAAAAATTTAGAAAAAAAATTGGATTTTGTAGTGCCTTTATCATCAACCTTTTATTATTAGTATTAACGATTTTTTTCAAAGAAAGGGACAAAATTTTATCCAATTGCAGCTTAAGGAAGAAGTTTTTAAAAAATTTAAAGAACGAGACGACTAGCCAACTGAGTTGGCAGAGGCAGAGAAATTTTGCAAGCAATAGAGTGTCCGCCAACTGACATGACGGGTGGGGGGAAAGCCAAGGCTCGCCAACCCAGTTGGCTGGCTCCCCCCATCGGTTCCCGAACTTCGTTCCAACTGAGTTGGCGGGCTACCCCCCTCTCTCATATAGCTCAAAAATCCCCCTCTCTCTGACTCCCTCGAAGACTCCCCGACCCCCTCGAAGACCCCCCTCCCCTCTCTGACTACCCCCCCCCCCCCCTCTCTTTTCTTCCATATTCAGTCTTCATTCCCTCCCTCCCTCCACTATAGATATGGCCATTCTCCCTCTACCCTCTATACACACAACAACATTCTCCTACTTCATTTTCTCTCTCTTATTTTTCCTACAACTAGCAAGATAAATCGTCATAGAGAAAAAAAACCGAGGTAAGTAAAAATATTATGTCTGATTTTTTTATCGTTATCAAACTTGTTATATTTCTAGGGGTATATATTAGTCGTTAATTATCATAGTTATATTTTTTGTGTAGATGACCAATAAAAATGACAGTCGTATTCCTGGTGGACCGACTACCGACCTTATTATTAAGCAACGTGAAGACCACATATCTAGTCAGATATTTACTAGAGAGGTAATTTTTTAAATTGTAAGTTTGCAAGTTAGATAATTATCACATAAAACATAATCCATATTTTTTTATAGTTATACGATCATGATCTTGGTTTACGATCCATGTACATTGGCGGAACGAAAGAAACTATCATACGTAGGAGCTAAATAATGCCCAAATGGCTTTGGTGTAATCCTTTGGATTCCACTATATAGATCGGGTTAGATATTTAATCCACAATATTCACCTAGTTGTAATTCTTGCTGAGCATTGGTGGCCTGAACGTAACACTTTCCAACTCTCATTTGCCGAGATGACGATCACCCTATTTGATGTGGCAAATATACTAGGGTTACCTATTACAGGTGACGCTATATATTTTGATCCGCACTTAAAGGGATCTGATCTGATCAGGAAGTACCTCGGTGTTACGCCTCCATCAGATATAAAAGATAGCTATTTGTGAAGTTTGCAAGGCTTCGTGGCAACTTTATGGGCCTACATAACACTAATGACGATGTGGTTGACGTAGATGAAATGCGGATATGTATTTTAATTAGTAAGATTTTTATGACTTAATTTAGTATTTATATAACATTTAATATTTTTAGGTCACTTGTTACACTATAGCGTATTTGTTCTGTTTATGTAGTACAATTCTATGTTCTGACGCATCAAAAAATATGGTAAATGTGCAGCTTATACCATTCCTAGATGATTTGGAAAAACCCACTCAGCATGCATGGGGAGCTGCTACTTTAGCATTTTATACTCAAATTTGACAGAATTTGTGAGATCGAGTCGCAAAAGAATTTGTTGATGTATTTCACTAATTCAGGCAAGAATGAAAGACCTATATTAGTTAGATTAGAATACAAATTTATTTGTACTAATAACATATTTTTGTATTATAGTTCTGGTCCTACGAGCATTTCTCTGTTGGTAGGCCTCCCACTAGCATTATCAGTGATGTTGGAGTCTTTTCGGTTGCTATGTGATGGCCCACGGATGTAGTTGATTTCCAACACTACAAATACATGAGTGTATCGTTTTATCATAGCCAATTTGATACACTGTAGTATCATGAGGTAATTATTTAACTATCTGATAAATATCTTTAAATTATTACAGTTATGATAGTAGAGAAACATAATCATTAATTTGATACATTGTCATTAAATAGGTTATCTGGTTACCCTACACGTGGAGATGGTGCTCCAGAAATTAAGAGGATATCATATTCTTTTAGTCTGCATAATTCTTATATTATATATGATCGGTTTACCATGTATCATCCGGCAGACCGTGTTCTTCGACAATTCGGGATGACTCAAATAATTCTCAATGATCCATTGACTGTCAGATATGATCCAGCACAAGCAAGAAATAGAATCCTTGGTCTCGTTGTTGATTGGAATAATCGATTCAAGAATTCTAGTGTGATGAACATGTCTCCCGTACTAAGATCTACTAAGGAATGTAAGTTCTAAGTTACTCATTCAGATTGATTTAGTAGAAATAGTTTGCTAAAATATTGTTTACATTATGCAGACATTGGTAACTTGGATTATAGGCACTGGTGGGGATACCCTCGTATGAGCAACCGTGTATACATATTTTAGGAGCAAAGGTTTAAGAGTAGTTCCGTAGATGATTCTACTTTGCGTGCTTTTGCCGATGGCATGCATAATTTGATATGACTTTATTACATGGATATCATAAAAAATTTAATTTACAAGTTTTATATTTTAGAGTGGTGTATACCGAAAATATTTGCAACGACCAGAGAGAAATCTTCCCCTACAAAGTCGAGTGCTTATGGAGGAACTTGTGACTCGTGTTGATCGTCTCAGTATTGGACGGGAACCTAAAATACCTCAAGTAAAATCACGTCTTCCACCTGATTATTCGACCAACATTGTACGATAGAGACACTCACGTCATCGTATGAGGGATGGTGCAGAGGGCACTGGTGCAGAGGGCGCTGGGGACATTCTCCAATACTATGCCGAAGCGGACCCTAGTCACCAATACGCTAGGGACATTCCCCAATACTATGCCGGAGCGGACCCTAGTCAGCAGTACGCTGGGGGCATTCCCCAATACTATGCTAGAGCGGGCCCTAGTCACCAGTACGCTGGAGACATTCCCCAATGCTATGCTAGAGCGGGCCCTAGTCACCTATACGCTGGAGACATTCCCCAATACTATGCCGGAGCGGGTTGCAGAGGGCACTAGTTACCAGGGCACTAGAGATGAAAGCTATCAACTATTCACACAGTTGTTTTGACTCCATCAGTGCCGCTGCCTACCCAGACTCTGCAAGATGAGGAGGAGGCTGAGGAGGATGACGAGGAGGAGGATGAGGATGAGTAGATGAATATTTGATTGCAATATTCTTGTTTAGAACTGTGAATTGTAACAATGTTTGATTACAATATTTGTCAACTTTTATTACTAAAATCTTTGTCAACTATTCCTATCTCCAACTTTCATTATTAAACTCACTAGTACAATGTTTTCAAGTTTGTATTGAACAATTCTACTTTACTCTCTCGGTTGACTAGTACATCTTCTTCGGTTGTTTCCCATCGTACCACAATTACTGCAACAAAGATTTCTCGCACCCAAATCCACCATCTTTCCAGCCGAGATATTTCTCTCAAGCTCTCTACTGCATGCCAAGTTCTTCCATATTGGCAAGCCATCTCAACCGGCAATGAAATTGTTTCTCAGTCTAACCAAAGACCGATTATAGGATTTAGGTGATCATTACTTCTTGTGGGTTTTTTTAGGTTTTTATTGTGATCAATGACTCCGAAGCAGATTTTGAAAAAGTTAAAGGAGTTGCATTAGGATGCTCTTGTTTCTTGCACCACGGGTCCTAATCGATTAGCTGGCTGTTTCGAAATATGAATTTTGTTTTTGTTTTTTGTTTTGTTTTTGTTTTGGTGTTGTGATTTGTTTCTAATTGTTTCGGTGCAATCGAAGGTCTATAATTCATTATGTATATGTTTTATTCTTGTGTAGAATCGGATTATTGTTTAATGTTTGGATTGATATAACAATATGGAATTATTATTATTAGTATTATTATTTTAATTATTTTAATTATTTTAATTTGTTTTGCCCTGTTTGTGCGATTGGGAGGCGATGGAAAGATGGAGATTATGTGGAGATGGGAAATAGATCGAATTCAAAATATGTGCGCTAAAACTAGCGGTGAGCATTATTCGGTTTCGAATCGAAAATCGAAACTAACCGGACCAATATGGAAGAACTTGGCATGCGAGAAATCTTTGTTGCTGTAATTGTGGTACGATGGGACACACAGAAGAAGATGTACTAGTCAATCGAGAGAGTAAAGTAGAATTGTTCAATACAAACTTAAAAATATTGTACTAGTGAGTTTGATAATGAAAATTGGAGATAGGAATAGTTGACAAAGATTTTAGTAATAAAAGTTGACAAATATTGTAATCAAACATTGTTACAAATCATAGTTCCAAACAAGAATATTGCAATCAAATATTTATCTACTCATCCTCATCCTCCTCCTCGTCATCCTCGTCATCCTTGCACATAAAATGAGATAATGTGCCTTGTAAAATGCCAATCTATCGATATTCTAATTTCTTCGTTATTCATGGTGCATGTCTGGGTTCCTTGTAAGATGGACGTGGAGTATGCACGAAGTTACTAGCTAAGGAAGGACATTAATCGCCACCTTCATCCCTGCTGTACAATGGCCACTGACACCACAGATGTACCACTTGGTTCCTGAAGTAGCAAGGGTGATGAGGTCATTCCCGGTTATCATAGGATGATCGTTTGGCGGCACCATGCATGCGTTAAAGTCCGATTGGGTGACTAATTTGAAGACGTTGTGCATCCCTGGTGAGTACTTGAATGCTGCAATAACAAACAAACATTATGATTAATCTTCTTGTGAGATATATATATATATATATATATATATATATATATATATATATATATATATATATATATATTGAATCAAAGTCTTCTATATATATATATATATAAGCTAGCTTGGTAGCTAGCTTAATTGTCAATAGATGATTGATGGTGAGAGAGTTAAAGTAGAATGAATACGTATATATACGTACTGATGGTATCGCCAACTCGAAAGGTTTTGCCTTTAGCCCAAGCAGCATAGTCGAAGTTGAGCTTCCATCCTTGGTCGTCTCCAACCAGATGATGTGTCGGGGGTTCCTTCATGGCGGGTGCCGGTGGGGAGGGGGAGGAATAGTAGGATGGAGGTGGAGGAGCTAGTACTGCAGGGTGGACATTGATGAATAACCTCATCCCCATTTGACAATGCTTGGCTACTCCGCATAGGTACCACTTTCTTCCGGGAGTTTCAAGATTGATGACATCGTATCCTGTGGTCATTGGTTGCTGCTCATGTGGCACACTACATGCTTGGAACATATGCGCGTCTGCTACTTTGTAAACATTATGCATTCCAACATGATACTTGAAGACTGCATGCATGCATGCAATTACGTATCAATTATAAAAGATATATAATTTTTGATCGATGATGGTACGTATTCAACAATTAATTAATATTAACTGCTTCTTACCAAGACTATCGCCAACTCGGAATACTCTTTTTTCAGCCCATTTAGTGTAATTAAAGTTAAGTGTCCATCCATGTTGGTCTCCAACTATGTGTTTTGTAGGTCCTGTTGTTGTTGGTGGGGATGGGGATGGGGATGGATATTTTGGAGATGGAGGAGTAGCTGCTGCAGCAGCTTGAACCTTAACGAATAACCTCATTCCCATTTTACAATGCTTGCCGTAGTTTACTCCGCATAGGTACCACTTTCTTCCGGGAGTTGCAAGATGGATTACATCCTTGCCTGTGGTCATAGGTTTTTTCCAATGTGCAGGTACGCTACATGCGTCGAACATAGGTCCGTCTACTCTGTAAACATTGTGCTTCCCTACCGGGTATTTGAAAACTGCATGAATGCGCCAAGGAATAATATTATTGTAAATATAATTATATATATATAGCATGCCATTTTAACAAGCTAGCTAAGAAAATTAAGTTATAATTACCAAGGGTGTCCCCGACGCGAAAATCTTTGCCTTCTGCCCAAGCTGAGTAATTGAAGTTGAGGGTCCAACCGGAATGATCCCCGACCATGTACTCCGTCGACCGAGCAAATCTCGGAAGGGAGACCACTACCAAGATGGCAAAGATAGCAACTACTTGCATTCTCACCATTGCCAACTCTTATTAACTCTACTTAATTGGTTGCTACTGTTTGCAATATGCTTGCATGCTTGCTGTGAGGTTCTATTTATACTTAATTTGGTATAAGTCTGTTCTTTTAGCAAGCTAGCTAGCCGGCCAAAGTGTTACAAGTAAGCTAGACTTAGTCTTTTGAATATATATATATATATATATATATATATATATATATAATGGGTACGTGTTGACGAGTTCCTCATGCCGATGAATTCTGTAGTCGGTCGATCAGATCTTACTAATTAGAGGTCTATTCTGAGAAAATTTATTTATATTTAATTACTGAAATTGTAGTGTTTGCTCTTTGGAATAACAACAAGAGATCAGCATATCAGTAAAGATAAGTTAGTGAAACAACCAATAGTGCACATACAAAATTCATATCAAGAATAGGTCCTAGTTATAAAAAATGAGAAGAAAAATAAATCCTCAACACGCAAAACCTACACTAGCATACATATAACAGGATCAAATACGAGAAGGGTTTGTTATGTTTTAATAGCTGGTCATCACCCAAAGTGTTAGGATAAGTGTAGCTGTAAAATAAATATTAAATAATAAATGAATATTATGTGGACTAAGTGTAGTAATATGGTTTAGCATTGTTTCGAAAGACAACATATCATTAAAGATGAAACTCAGATCAATTGGTTTATGCGTCTCATTGAAGCATGTTAAGATGACACCAATAAAGTGCCGTGAAATAACTATTACATGACATTAAACAATTGTCGTCATAAAGTTATTACATGACATATTTGTAGTGTCGTTGAAAGCCAAAAACTTTCTAAGACACCCTCACTAGACCTCACTCGAAAAGTGTCATAGAAAGTCATTAACAACACTTTTTCAGTGTCGTTAAAACACATTTTTATTATTGTGCATGTTTTAGGATTAGGTTGTTAAATATCGTCTTTTGTTTGATAATCTTATTCTCTTGTCGCTCTTACGGTAGCAAATCTTTATTAATAATCTAAGTTCAATTCTTTTGCCCAAATAGTTCATGTAATACATTTTAAATCCCATTAACTTGTAAGTGTTTTTCACCATGCTGGGAAGGGTCGATGTCCAGGTAAGATTTCAAGTTCTTTATTATGTAAATTTCTTTCAATTAACTTTCGTAGATCTTTTTCTTTCAACATCTTGCCAATAAACTAGGTTAGTTGTCTTTCATATGGCCATACAATATCCATTTGAACCTTTGAAGGTAGGGTGTTTAGTTGGAGTATTGTTTTCTTTTCAAGTTTCATATATGTACATATATTAACATGGTTTTTGATCATCTTAAGTTGTCCCATAACACTTGCGATAGTTCGACTGACTTTTGATGTGGGAATTTAAATGCTTAAGGTACATTTATTTTGACGGTTATTGTATCTGAATTGTGAGGTGTGATAGAGTAAGTTTCAGATAAAAATTGATCAAGTTTTATACAGTCTTAGAGGAGATGAAACCCTATTTCAAAAGTGAAACCAAACATTTAAAAAATGTCAGATTGTCATATTTCGATATAATATTAGCTTCTTGTGTCTACTTTTTTCTGCATCACTAGTTGGAATTGTTGAAAATCAGTCAAAGGAACTAATATTCTATACTTTATTTATAAGTGAAGAAGATATTAAAATGGAGAAGTGAAACTTTTATTCTGATTTTGGCATTGCTTGGCTTGATCAAATGAAAGATACAATGGCCCTTTTATAGGCCTTACAACTGTCACGCCTCATTCCCAGTATACTGGGTAAATACGGGGACGAACATGGCCATCTCCCCCGTACAAGGTATAGAACATCGTACGGCGGTTACGACTGTCAGTCATGTTGGGTAACCTAGCATTCAATATAATCTATGGCCTATATCTGATCTTATATCCACAGGCAATCACAATGAAATAAGCGACAAGAATAAACAACGATGAAAATCATATAAGTCCAAACGGTCAAAATACTAATGATAATCAAGATGTCTACAACAGAAAAAAGATGTTGAAGAGAGTATCTTCCCACATAGTTCCCAACATGATCTGGAAACTGAAGCGCACCCTCCAAGCCAGGTCTGAAAGATCCATAGGGTCGGTCACAAGCAATCTGGGAACAATCCTGGGTTGGTCAGGCCAACCGCAACAAGTACCAGAAAGGAAGGCTCAAGGACTGGTGAAGAAAATCCAAAAACAACATATAACATAAAACATATAGAAATAGCAGTAGACAAGAAAAAGGAATCGTGCGGTACCAACACACTATTACAGAATGTAAAGTGTTAATCAACAACTAATGCATGTAAGGAACCAACAGTCAAATCACTATCATACTAACATCCAATAATATCTGTATCGCCAACTGGAGTCCATAATATATTATCGGAACAGTAATCCACACCTACACCAAACAAGGATAAGGGAATAAATTACGACACAGGGAATGCTACGTACCAATCGACTAGCAAGTATTACACCATATAATTATATGAATAAATGGCCACTCAAACACCTACGGCTTGCTAGGTGAATTATTGGTTACCCATTAATGCAATAAATAGGAGTCAATAGATTGTTCTATGATCGAGCAAGGCTAGTCGAGCCAATAATAACAATGCATTGCACGTAGAGTATGCACTGGTCACCCGGCCACCGTGCTAAGATCAAATAGAACTCATAGTATATATAGTAATCAGATACTACACTCCACTAGTGCGGATGATACACAATATCTGAGGGGACTAGACTTGCAGTACAATGAGCGGCCCGCATGCACGATCTCGAGATTTTGTTCCCTCTCAATGCTTCTACCCATTTTAGTTACTTAATTAACCCTACAATTATGTAGAATTACGTATTGTGGTCACATGATCATCCTCCTAGAATGTCGTACTGCAGTACGAGTATGCTGTGTACGAATCCACATTAGGTTTCGTCAATTCTAACCCAGATCCGTCCTGAGATTAATGCAACAATCAATACACATATCATCTAACCACGCTCACTGTGATCACTGGCCAACTACAAAGGTACCCGTGCATGAGAAATCAAGATCATATAATGTCATATGTCGCATAGGATCACATAATATTACATGTAGCATACGATCAAGTGGCACCTCAGTGCACAACCGAAACATGTAACATATAACGCGTAAAAACACTTAGCACGTAAAAACATATAACACTTAGTAAGTGTATCAGCACGGATACAATTAGTCAAGTCAGGATACACGATAAACAGTCGGCCAAGTGAAATCCTTTGCTCACATTGTAGTCAAGTAAGATGAGATTGAGAGATTTAACTCATTTTAATTTTGAGAATTTTTAAAAGAATGATTATAATATCCTAAGAATCGAATATAAAATTTTGAATGTTGATGATGGAATTTTTTTAAAAAAATTACAATTTGAGGATTTGATTAAATGTTAAATTTTGAGGATTGAATCATGAATTTAACATTTGAGGATGGAAACTAAATTTGAAATTTGAAGAGTACAAAGTTCTAAAAATTTAAAATTCAGAATAAGATTCAATTGAATAGATTTTGGTTATTTAAAATTTAGAGGAGATTTTGATAGTTTTGATCCTGATTTGGAATTTAATTTTGGTTATTTAAATGTTGAGGAGGTTATAATAGATTTAAATTAAATTTAAATTTTGATTATTTGAAATTGAGAAGAGATTACGATCGATTGAATTTAAATTTAAATATTAGTTTTTAAATTCTGAGGAGATTATGATATATTTGAACTTGATTTAGATTTTGTTATTTAAGTTTTGAGAAGATTACGATTGATTGACTTAGATAAGAATTTTTACTACCAGAATAACACATATTAGCAACGTCCAAACACATCGCTAATATGTAAACTAACGTCGCTAAAAAATTTGGCAACGTAATTAGCGATATTTTTACGTTGTCGCGTATTACATGGTCGCTGACAACAAAATATTGTTAGGCGTCGCTGTAGGGATGTGTCATCGTTAAATTGGTGGCATAAGATTTGATCGCAACACATCGCTATTTTAGAAACATTATCAGCATGTTAACGACATGTAGCGTCATAATAGCGACGTACATGGTACCAGGTAGCGAAGTTTCGATACTTGTTAGTGACGTAACTGTACGTAGGTGAACATCACAAAATGTATCGCAAAATATTTTGATACTTGATGTTTTTGTAAAATATTTTCCAACAAAACACTACCTGCAGTTATAAAATCATAGTTTATATAAATAGACCCGGAGCAACCCTCCGTTGAATTCCCTGGGTTTGTGACCCCTTTTGTGAAAAACTCAACACCGATAAATTTACGTACAATTAATATGAATAATAAACTAAACTGACCAAAAGTTACATTACAATAAATATGTCTCAAGAAGTAGGTAAATAAATTTAAAATAAGTGTTAAATGCATCTCAAAATGTAATAAAAAGTATGAAATAAATATATCAAAGACCCAAGAATGGGCCAATACACACAAACACACTAAAACCTATCCAAACAAGGACTACTACTGATCAGGAGGAGCACCATTGCGCATCTGGGATAGAAGAAACTCATACTGCTCCTATGAAAACATCACTGATGTCGATTAAGGAGGCAGTGGAATCGATGGAGTCAGTGTCGATGGCGACGGACCCGAAGGACATATTTGCTCCAATTCTAGTCGTTGAGCATTATATGAATCCATGGCAGATACCACCCTCAAAATGTTCTCCGCCACCGACAGACTCAACAAATTCTATGCCGCATGTATCCTTGCCAGTGAGTCGCTCATGGCCATATGCGACCCCTCTAGATCCATCTGTCTGCCCTCCATAGATGAATCTAAAGTTGCCAAGATGCGCTCTGTCGTCTGGTCCATAGTCTTGAGCTCCATAAGGCTATGAGGAATGCACACTGACAGAGGGGGCCCTGGAGGACTACGTCACAACAAAGGCACCGTAGGATCCTGTACCATAGTACGTACCCCTCTGAGGACCACCAATGACGGTCATCCAGAGGTCGTCCACCGACGAAGCTGCAGAGGTTGCGAGGAAGTACCAGCCCCACCCTCTGCAGGTGCACTAGCAGTCACCCGCTCACGTAGTTTAAGATACTCGTCCTATAAAAGTGGTTGCTAACGTCTATGTTACTTAT
Source organism: Iris macrosiphon (assembly GCA_036927795.1). NCBI lineage: Eukaryota > Viridiplantae > Streptophyta > Magnoliopsida > Asparagales > Iridaceae > Iris > Iris macrosiphon. The sequence goes on from JAYESA010000006.1 coordinate 211,728,822, forward strand.
TACAAACTATATAGATATGTATTTGCATATTTTCTAAGTTATATTAAAACTAACACAGGTTAGTAAAACATAGAAAGGTTTACGTGGCCTTTTAATCGATGAGCTTTTTGCCCTTCCGATGGTGGCCAGGAAGACGGTCACCATATTAGCGTCCTCACCCCTCAGTACCTGTTGAAAATTATATTGTTTGTTATTAAAATTAAACATCTTATCCTAATTTTATTAAAATAATATATATTTAATAGGATACATACCAGAGGACGAAATTGTTTTGTCGTAGAAATCGAGCCACCATACCACTTTCTTGCCTTCGACCTAGCCGCCTTTGCCTTCTCTCACCTTTCCTTATAACTAGGTTCATCGAATCTAGCCTTCATCGTAGTCCATTGCTCATGCATGATCTAACCTTGGACCGGTTGTCAGGAGCGATCATGAGCCTTCTGGTTATCTATCGCACCACGGATGAGCTTGACAGTGACGGCAGAAAACTGCTCCTCAATCTTCTCATCCCGCTATAGTGGATAGAAATAGGTTTTCTACAAGAAGTAAAATAGAGAATAACATAATATGCATAAATGATTATTGATATTAAAAGAAAATATATTTTTACCTTGAAGTGGGCAAACCATAATGCTTTCCTATCTTCATGAGCATCAGATTAGTTGATCCAAGGCCCACCATAGTTTTGCCTCAGAAAATGCTCCAGTGCTCTCTGTACCGTCGAGGGACGATATCTATACAACTATAATAAATTTCATGAATATATAGATATAATGTCACGCCCCAGTCCAGGGGTTTTTACATATAATTATTTGAAAAAAGTTAACTATTTAACTTACTTGGTAGGCCCGTCCCTCCAAATATCCATACTCGTCTCGTCCGAAGGTGCGCATGGATGATAGCTCTAATCATGCACAGACAGAGTCGGCTCAACCTCTTCTATCAGCTCCTCTATCTCCATGGTGCCTTTAGTAGGAGGAAGGCTGGACGGGGGAGTAGTCTCAGGCGTAGAACTGCTCGTACCAAGAGTACTACCACTTACTATCGACAAAGTCGGAGATATAACCGGTTGGTACGCTGGAGTACTCTACGACGAGGATCTAAAACCTGTAGCCGGTACTGGAGGAGCACTCCATCTAGAGGATCTACCTCCAAATGATCCGCTCGTCCTGGCATACCTGATAGTAATATATGATGATAAAACAAATATACAAGGAGTACTCTGTCGGTGTTTCTTGTCAGCATGTGTATGTCATATCAGTGTAAGTGTGCCCCATCCATGTGTATATGAATATGTCGTATTGTATATGTGTCTATGTGTGTGTTTACGTTTCTGTGTCTGTGTCTCTATCATGTCAGATAGGGTTAGATAGGGTTAGGGTTTACTTATGTCTGTGTCATATTGGATAGTGTAGAGAATACCATCTAAGTTTATGTGTGTGTTCCTGTGTGTCACCCTCACTTTTCTAACTAGGGATGGTTTGTTAATTTGGCATGGATAAATAATTTTAGGAATAAATATTAATATTAGTGTGTTATAGTATTTATTTGATGTTTGTATTAATTATTTAATAATTAGTGAGCTATAAATTATTTGTGACTTATATTATTATTTTTTAGTTAGGAGGCTAGTCCAATAGTTAGACTCGTCACTTGTAAGCCCAATTAGACTTGTAATGACAACTAGTGTGCCTAACTTGAACCCAAGCCCATTAGACCATTCTCACTAATTAATTAAGAAGAATTAGCTTAATTAGAATTAATTAGAAACCAATCCAAATAGCCCTCCCTAATTATTTCTCCATAATACATCATGGAGGGGTACATGGAACATTAATAAGTGACTTGGGAAAGGGAAAAGGGGGCCGACCACTACTAGAGGGGCTCTCCTCTCATTTGCATTCATTTAGATCTAGAAATTAGATACCCAATTTCTCACATTTCTTCCATCAATTTCTCTCTTAATTCACTTTTATTTCCTCTCACTTTCACCATTAGAAGAGCATTGGAGCTTTGAGAAGCAAGGAGCACAAGAAGGAGGAGCATTGGTGGAGAGATCATATCTGGATCGTGTCCAATTATATTTTCATTGGAAATCCATCTTCCAATTGGTAAATTCTGAATTTTTCTTCATTCTAGCACCCAAATCATGCATTTGACCATTAGGAATGACCCCATGGCATATGTCTACCTATAGGAATAACTTTTAGGCTAATTGATGGTATATTGTGTTTCTTACATGGTGTTTTGTGTGTATTTTAGGAGAAATACGAGATTGACACATCAATTGTGTGTCATGAGACAAATTAGATTTAATTAGACTTAGATTAGGGTTGTGGGACTAGGTAAGTGTCCACAAATGGATACGTGTAGGCCGTATCACGATATGGTGTGATACTATGTGATACAGAGTTCTATTGTGAGTAGTTTTGTGAAATTCTCTATCAAAATTTCTGGTAGACCACTCATAATCAGTTCTCTTGGGCATTAGTTCATGTCCATTTCACCCCTGAACTACTGGCCAAATAGTTCTCCCTACATGGGTTTGCCATGTCCATATTATCTCTGAGAAAACCTCTCAAAATTATTATTGATTGTCACGTCAATAATATCTCCGACATCGGTCGTCATCTTAAACTTATCACCCATACTTAATTCAAAGTGCGCCAACGATGTTAAGGCCATATAATATATCACGTCCATATCACCTCTGATAGGATTTTGTTTCTAACTTATTACTTGCACTCAGGTGTACAAGAAGTAATAAGGCCACAAAACCTATCACATCCATATCACCTCTGATAGGATTTTGTTTCAAACTTATACTTGTACTCCAGTGCGCAAGAAGTAATATGTCTACTAAAGATCCCCCAATGGGATATCCTCAACAAAAGCAAACAGATCACGTCCATATAACCTCTGAACTATGAGCTGCCCATATTCCCTATCCAAAGAAAATAACCATGTCCATATTACCTTTGGCTCTTTTTCTTTTTCTTCCACAAAAATATTCCACCATTATCGTACCTAGCAAATATGCTTGACTATCGGTTATACAGAACAATATCCCTACCATTAAAGAGAATGTCTCCACCGAACCTCCTTAATGGAACTACTTTTACCTATCATGTTTATACTACCTCTGGTATAAATACTCATAGCCAAGATATCCACAACAACAAGAAGAGTTCTAAACAGGAAGTCCCGGGTGGGATGACTAGCCCTGCCACTTCCACACATCCTGACCGCATACAAAGAGAAGCTACAATGAGCTAGGTTGGAAGATCGCGAACAATCCTTCGGGTAATGTGCATGTTCGTCACGAACAACGGTAATTATGATATCCTTCCATGCTCCATCTGGATTCGAGCAATCCGAGAAATCCCCTTGATAAAATATGCTCATTTTGACAGCTGATACCACGAACAAAGAGACCAAGTCCGCTGTGTCAAATAGTCAGTTACCCCAAGTAAATGGCCACATTATATGTGCCAACACAACCCGATGCACCAAGTGAAAAGATGCGCTAAACAGAAGGTTACTTCACAGATGAGTCGTTGCATTTCCTGATGTTATCTCCTCCATGCTTCTGTTCAAAGTATCCTGAACTTAAAAAACTTACAAAGATTAAAGTTTAGAAACTTTGAAGGGAGTCTTATAGATCATAAAAATTCTCTACCATACGCCAACAGTAATCAAAGGATATGAACCGTAGTGATCAAGCCCCCTGCACTATAATGATCCAGTGTCATGCACCGACCGTTTCATAACTAGTGTTCCCATGTAACAGCAGTGTCATGCGCCACTAAGTACCTAGTGTTTCCATGTGCCAGTAGTGCCATGCGCCACTAAGTAACTAGTGTCCGCATGCGCCAGCAGTGCCATGCGCTACTACTCCTTCAAGCATCCCCATACGCCAAGCGAAAGAATACTTTACAGATGCGCCATTACAGTTCCTGTTGTTATCTCCTTCATGCTTCTTTTTAAAGTATTATATACTTAAAAACTTAAAAAGTTAAGAAACATTAAAGAAGATCTTGTAGAAGCATGAAAATCATACAAGCTGTATAGAGTTCATAACCCTCAAAGTGAAAGCAGGCCGCAGAGGGGTTACATAGAGACTATGTGGCCCGGACTATCAAGTAGTTGGAAGACGCATATGAAGAATCCATGCAGACTTAACAACAATGAAGTAAGTAGCCGCATGAGATTCCCTGACATGGCATTGAATGCCTGTCAGAAGTTCTGACATACCACTCATTACCTAGAGTGCTTCGAGAATTGTGAGAGTGGCAGCATCTCATAAAAATATGGAAAGTCACATCAGTGCATTAATAACTTCGTCAGATGTGCCATGCCACATGATCCCTTATATGCGGCTACGGCCCTATGCAGCCTCGTCATCAGGAGGCCAAAGTGTCCATCCGACTAAGGCCAGAAAAGATCTCACATGCGGCCATAACGTTATGCGATCGAAGTATCCATAAGACCAAGGCTAAAGGAGAGTACATATGCGGCCAAAAAGTTATGCGGCCAAGATGTTATGCAAGATCTTTCCGTTGCAACCGAAGGGATCCTTATATAATTAGTGCAGACCACGTGTCCAGCTGACCGAGTCATGCACACAACGGAGTTGAGAATGACCCTGAGATCTTATCAACATCATATCCCAATCGAGGCCACATGGCAGCATGCCCGTGGGATATGACTATAGTTGCAACTGTATTCTGTTGAAGGTGCCCTATAAGGCCACCAAACAGAGGCATATGCGGCACCTATTGTCCTTAATCATGATGGCTATAAAAGGAGGAACTTGGACGTTCCTAGGGTACTATCTTAAGAGACCATGCCCCCCTCCTCCCTGGCAAGCTACGTACATGAACACAAACTCAAGTTAGAGAAAAAGGAAGAGAGCATTCTCATTCTCTCGTCGGACCATCAACGGAGTAAAAGAGTCTGTCACGACCTGCACCCGGATATTCGGGTACGAGTACGTGGTTACGTCCAGCCTACGTCGCAGAATCGGAGGTAGAATGCTGTCTGGGTCATTTCTAATTATCTAACAGCTCAACAATATAAAATTGTACCTGTCAATTATCTCAACTCCATACGAAGGAGTAATATGGTATCTCACAAGTTTATCAAATCTCAATCACAAAACAAGATAATGAGGAAATAATGCACGAATGGAATAGCGAAGGAAAGAAAGAAAGATACAAGCCACAAGTCTGAAATAATAATACAACTATGAATCTCCACAAAAGAATATTCTAATACAAGATCACTAATCATAAACTAAACATCGTCGGTCACTGGTATAATGTCCTCCTGCTCTATGGGAGTATCCTCTAAAATCTCGCCCTCCTGAGGGCCGTAATGTGTGGGACACAGCTCCTCTAGCTAATCATCTAGGAAAAATATATCCAGTCAGGATTGGAGCGAAGTACATACCTTTAAAAGCAGTTCCAATAACATAATCGAGAATATATAACAAGCAATAGAAAAAAGATACAAGATGTACAAGTAGAAATAATATACAATACAAGGTGAACAGGCAATAAGCACAATAAGAACTGGAAGTAAATACAAGAATAATTGCAAGTAGAGAACAAGAATACTAACTATGTATTTTAGAGTGTAAGTTCGTTATGTGATCGTCTTAGGTTGCATATGAGGTATAAAGGTAACTCTATTATATGTGAGGTGTATAATCGACATGCACATGAGATCAATAGGGCTTTGACCACATAACCATCTCCTACTCCCCCTCCCCAACCAATACTCATGGATTCAATCACGACACATTACGTACATGATCACGATAGTCATACTAGCACACGAAATAGTAGATGCACAAAAAGCACATAAAAGTCAATACCCGATGCACACAATAAAATACATGTGACTGGGTACCCGTTGCACATGGTAGGAAATAATACCTCCTGACGGGATCCATATAGCACCAGTCCGTGAAATTACTGTACCGAAAATCAATGTATACTATTCTAGAACATGCATATATACAATATTATGAATTAAAAATAAACAGAGAAATTTACTCACCTAAAGTCCTGAGCAAAGTGTGTCTCTCGATGCCCAAGCTAGTGTCTCACAACCTATATATGGTATTTTGCATCAATACAAGGTTCAATAATAAAAATAACTGATGTTGATGCAATTCTAGGTCGATATGCCATTTCTAAGTCAAACCAATGAATTCTAGGTTGTAAGAGTCTAATGCTAGTCACTAAGTCGATATACTATGAAACTAGGCTAAACTAGCTAAGCTAACACACCACAGTGCATTGAAGGAGTCGTATCCTAAGATACGCAAGTTTTTGATATAAAAATAGGTTTATATATATATATATATATATATATATATATATATATATATATATACATAAGTCATTTATAATAATAATATCTCAAAACAATATAAATATGATACCTTGGCCTTGCACCAATGCGTATCGCACCTAACCTTGATACCCACGCTCAATACCTTGGGTATCGGCCCATTACCTTGAGGATACCTTGGTATCTCAAGGTAATATAAAAAAAAACTAAATATAATAGATAAACATATATATATATATATATATATATATATATATATATATATATATATATATATATATATATATATATATATATATATATATATATATATATATATATATATATACCTCAAACTAATATGCTAACTATATACTAATTACTTAAACTAATTTAAACCATCACAAGTATACTAAACTAACATATATTACCTATACTAATATACATATCTATCTAATAACATAATCAACTAATACCTCTAATACTCACTAACCACTATTATAACTAGTATACATAGTTATATACATACTAACTATACCATAACAATTGATTCCTGAAACTGAAACTACACTAACTGACTCTTAACTAACAACTAAAACAAACACTGAAAAGCAACTCTGAACTGATATACAAAGAATCCCCTGACTGATACCTGATGGTTGCTACTGAGTTGGGTTGAAATACCTTAAATCTGCACAGTGGAGGGACTATAACTGCTGCTCTTTTGGTGAAACCTCTACAATTTGCTGTCCTTTACACACTGTTTGCTGTTTGTTGTCTTCGGGACAGTTGCAGTCTTTTGGTGTTATGCAGTCTTCAGCAGTCTTTAGGTGTTATGCAGTCTTCAGGTGTTATGCAGTCTGCTGTCGCTCCATTAGATGTGCACTGCACAGAATGGTTGAATCTCCGTGTCGAGTTTCCAAGTGTGTATCTGCACTAAGTGGTCTGCTCGTGTGTTGAGTCTCAGGTGTATCTTCAGGCATGCATCCTCTGTACACAGGTGATCTGCTATCCCTGTCTTCAGGTGTGCACACAGGTTGATCTGCTGTCCCTGTCTTCAGATGTGCACACAGGTTGATCTCTGGTCGAGTCTTCCCCTTTCCAAGCACTGTGTTACACAGTTACTCAGTACTCACTGAGAATGTGTTGCTGCTGCCCTTCACTCTCCAATTTCTGAAAACTAAGGCTACCACTGCATTCCTACTACCTTAAGCCCACACAGACACACAAACCCAATACATTACACTCACAAGTAGTTAGCAAGGTACACACATCTAAACCTTTATAAATATATAAATACCCACATACCAAGGCATATATATATATATCTATAACTACACTCACAGACCTTCGCATATTCACAACTAGGTACATGAACCTAACCACATATATATAGCTATCCCCATATAGATATATATATCACCTGAAATCATATAAGCCCATATGTATATATATATATATACCTATAGATATTATTATATATATATATATATATATATATATATATATATATATATATAAAACTATATATACTAATATATATATATATATATATACACACATATAGATTTATGTAGATACTCTATTATATACCCGTAGACACACATAAACCCAAAATCCCAAATTACACTATTATATACTCTATATAATACATAGATAGTATATACATATATAATTACATATGCACGAATAGTGAGAAAAATAAAATACAAACACATGGAGCGCATCGCACCCGTATCACACTTCCTCTATGATACACTTGCGATACGGCCCCAACACACAACCACACGCATCCCGGAGGACACGTACAAGTCTAATACCTAAATTATGAACATAATATATAGAAATTAGAGTGTCTACGTGTCCGTGTCATAATACGATATACACAAAATCCCGTGTCGGAGGAAAACCCCCAAAATTAATCTGTTTCGTCAAATTGATGAGATACGGCCTACACGTATCCAATTATAGACACGACACTAGTCACAAACAAACAATCAAGTGTTAATTAGATCTATTAGATCAATTGACAAGCACTACATGTGCCAATCTCGGAATTTCCCCCAAATTGACACCAATTTGGTCATAACTTCCACCGTAGGTCTCCAATTGACGCGAAACCAAATCCTATGGGTAGCCTATGTATGTGGGTTGATTTCTTATGGTAAAATCTCAGATCTATAGTCTAATAGAAGGGAGAAAACTGAATTGTACCTATTGGGAGATAGATTTCCAATGAAAAGGTCTCAATTGACAAGTGGCTCCTCTCCTTGTAGATCTTGGTCTCCTCCTCCTTGCTCCTTGCTCCTTGCTTGTAGATCCTTGATTTAGAGGCCTAAATTATGAATTTAGAAAGAGTTTGGTGAAGATTTGGGGGATAAATGATAAGGGAAAGGCGGGAAATTGGAAGAGGAAAATGTAGATCTAGAAATTTGGGAAAGAAATAAAATAAGAGCACTCTCTCTCCTCCTAATTATGGCTGGTCATAAACCCTTCTCCAAACAATGTATAATATCCCAAATACCCCTTGGGGCCTCTCATGAAGAAATAATTTAGGAGGGAAGGTTCTAGTCTAATGGTTTTACTAATTAATCAAGTTCCTTAATCCATGGACCTAATTCATGGGCTCAACTTAGACTAGTCTAAAAGTTTATTTCATGCTCTCTAATTAAATGGTTAGGTCAACTAGAAATAATTAATAACACAATAAATAAATAAATCAAGCCATGCACAAATATTAATTATAAATAATCCTAAATAATTAATACCCATTGACAATTACCAAACTACCCTTGGATGAAAATATGAGGGTGAAAAACCTACCCACCTTAGAAAAATTTTGTCCTCGAAATTAAGGAAGAAACTATCTACCTAAACAAATAATATAATACAAGAAAGAATTATACCTCACGGCCCGAACATATACGAATATCGCTCGCGCATCTCGGTCTCTCGCTCCCAGGTACTCTCTCCTGGCGAGTGATGCCTCTACGCAATGCGCACCAAAGGAATCATCTAGTTTCTCAGCACCTTCTCTCTCCGATCCAGAATATCCACTTGCTGCTCTGGATAGCTGAGAGTAGGGCCCACCTCTATCTCTGAGTGATCCAATACATGACTAGGATCTGCTACGTACCATCTTAACTGTGACACGTGAAACACATTGTCACTCCCTCCAGTGCAGGTGATAAGTCTAGTCTGTAAGCGACTGCACCGACCCTCTCAAGAATGTTGAAAGGACCGATGAATCGCGAACTAAGCTTGCCGCCTCCACCGAAACGAATCGTGCCACGTGTCGGAGAAATCCTCAAGAAAACCAGACCGCCAACCTAGCACAAAATACAACCTTAGCACTCTAACACGCAACAATCAAACACAAGCAAGACAAAACTAAAGCTATACCTCAAACTCCAAAGGTCTCTGGTGGCTATCGGCCCAATGCCGCTGCCTGTCCTGTGCCACTCGAAGTCTGTCTCGGATAAGCTTCACCTTCTCCGCTGCATCCACTACCATCTCTGGTCCCAATAAAGCTCTGTCACCAACATCATCCCAGGACAACGGAGTACGGCATCTCCGTCCATACAATGCCTCGAATGGTGATATCTCAATGCTGACTTGGTAGCTATTGTTCTATGAAAACTCTACCAAGTGAAGGTAATCTTCCCAAGAACCTCTAAGATCCAAAACACAGGTGCGTAACATGTCCTCGAGAGTCTGAATAGTCCTCTCCGACTGTCCGTTCATCTGAGGATGATAAGCGGTACTAAACTTGAGCTGAGTGCCCAAGCTAGCATACAAACTCCTCTAGAAATGGGACGTAAAGCGACTATCCCGATCCGAGATCATGCTTACTGGAACATCGTACAATATGACAATCTGGCGCACATACATCTCCGCAAGTCTCTACGTAGTTGTACCCACTTTAAATGGCAGAAAGTGGGCTGATTTGGTCAACCTATCTACGATGACCCAAATCTCATCCTTGCCTCCTAGAGAACGCGAAAGCCCCGATACAAAATCCATAGTAACATGCTCCCATTTCTACTTCAGAATGGGCAAAGGATGAAGCAATCCTTCTGGTCTCTGTCTCTCCGCCTTGATCTGCTGGCAAACTAAGCATCTGGACACGAAGCTAGCTACCTCTCGCTTTATGCCATACCACCATACATGCTCCCTCATGTCTCTATACATTCTGTTGGCACCGGGATGCATAGAGTATTGGGAATGATGTGCCTCCTAAATAATCTCCTCGCACAAAGCTTTTTTTGGTACATACAACCTGGTACTGTATCGCAATGATCCATCATTTACGACAGTAAAGTCCTCTGCCAGCCCGACCTGAACTTGTGCTCTGATGCTCCTTAGAGACTCATCCTCATACTGTACGGCTCTGACTCGTTCCATCAGCTCCGACTGAACCTGAAGTCCCCATATCTGTGCTGCGACTCCCGGTATCAATACCTCAATGCCTAAACTGTCGAGATATGCCAATAGGTGTCTGTCTCTAGTCAAGCACATAGCCATGGGATACCTGCTCAAAGCATCCACGACTATATTGGCCTTTCCTGGATGGTACTGCAAGGATATGTCAAAGTCTTTCATCATCTCCAACCATCGTCGCTGCCTCATGTTGAGCTCTTTCTGTGTAAACACATACTTTAAGCTCTTATGGTCTGTGAAGATCTCTACTCTCACTCCATATAGATAGTGTTTCCATAATTTGAGAGCAAAGATAACCACTACAAGCTCCAAATAATAGGTAGGGTAGTTTTTCTCATGCAGGCATAATTGTCTGGAAGCATAGGCAATCACCTTTCCGTGCTGCTATAGTACATAACCCAAACCTTTTCCTGATGCATCACTGTAAATAAAAAATTCTTCTGCTCCTGATAGTAGTATCAAGATGGGAGCTGTAGTCAATCTCCTCTTCAGCTCCTCAAATGCTGACTGACAATCCTCAGTCTAGACGAATTCCACGTCCTTCCTGGTCAGCCTAGTCATCGACTCTGCTAGTCTGAAAAAGTCCTGAATAAACCTCCGGTCGTAGCCTGCTAATCCAAGGAAGCTCCTAATCTCTACTACTGAACTCGGGGTATACTATGATTCAACTTCTGAGATCTTCTTCTGGTCCACCGAGATTTCATCTCCTGTAATGACATGCCCAAGGAATTCAACCTTATCAAGGAAGAATTCACACTTTGACAACTTGCCATACAACTTCTCCTTCCTGAGGGTCTCCAGAACAATCCTCAAGTGCTGCTCGTGCTCCTCTGGGGTCTTCGAATATATCAGAATATCATCTATGAAGACTATAACAAACTGGTCCAGGTACAGATGAAATACCTTGTTCATCAAGTTCATGAACACTGTCGGGGCATTGGTCAACCCAAATGGCATCACCAAGAACTCGAACTACCCATAACGAGTCCTGAAAGCCGTCTTCGGGATATCTTTCCTCTTCATCTTCACCTTCACCTGGTGGTACCCTGAACTCAAGTCTATCTTCGAGAATACCTTTTCTCCGCTCAGCTGGTCGAACAAGTCATCAATCCGCGGCAATGGGTATTTGTTCTTGATAGTGATGTTATTAAGTGCCTTGTAATAGATACACATATGTACCGACCCATCCTTCTTGGGTACAAACAGTACCGGATCACCCCATGGTGATGAATTAGAACAGATAAAGCCTTTGTCTTATAACTCATCCACCTGCTTCTTTAACTCCGCCAGTTCACTTTTCTTTACTCTATAGATGTGCTGTGAGATCGGATCTGCACCTGGCACTAAATCTATAGAGAACTCCACATCTCTTTCCGGCGGTAACCCCAGTAAATCCTCTGGAAAGACATCCAAGAACTCTGCAATCAACGGATGTGGCGGTTTCCGCTTTTCTACCAAGGATCCACAGAAATGGCCCTCACTCTGCTCTGCTCCTCGTACAACTCGAACTCCGGCTCTCCTGGCATCTGAAATAAATCTTTGCCTCCACGATAATCGATATTAGCTTGATGTCTACTCAACCAATCCATCCCGAGTACTATATCATAACTCGGAAGTGGCATTACAAGTAAACATACGCTCAGATCACAGCCTCCCAAATAAACCCTCTGGTTCTTACAAACATCACTGACCAGGATGATGCTACCCCCGGTAGTGATCTTACAAGTCTGCGCCAATGGTTCAGACTCAAGACCATGTCTCAGAGTAAAAGATACAGATACAAAGCTATAAGAAGCACCAGAATCAAATAAGGCATAAGCTGGAAAAGGATCAAGTAAGACTGGACCTGATATCACATCTCCGACTGGCTCTGTCTCCTCCACGGTCAGGGCAAAAACTTGCCCCTAATGTGCACCTCTCTGCTGGTGCTGGTGCTGCACGAACTTCTGCTGTTAGGGGTATAAAGGAGGTCCTCTCTGCTGTCCCGCCGGGTGTCTCACGGGTATCCTTTGGATAGGTCTACATCCTGAACTGTATGAGCTAAGGTCTTGGGATAATCCCTCAGCTGGTGATCTGATGAACCACAAAACAAGCACTGACCGAACCTCTTCCTGCAAACATCCCATCCGTACCCTGCCTTCTTACAGAAGGGGCAAGCACGAGCTGGCTGGGCTGGTCTCTGCATCTGGTACGTCTCTATACAGGTGCTTGGTTAGGCACATGGAACTGCTACCTCTGCTGCTGGAAATAGGGATTCTTGGCTAGACCTGCACTGCTACTGCCACAAAAAATATCTCGGTCCCTCTTGGGCCTCCAACTCAGGTCTCTCTCGACCTTGTGAGCCTCCCTCAAAATATCTGGATACGTCTCATGGCTCGAAGAAATGAGAGCCTTCACTTCCAGTTCAAATCATCTCAGAATCTACTCGCCCGATTCTCAAGGTCTCTTACCATATAGTCGTCATATCTGCTCAACCTACCAAACTCGGCGGCATACTCCTCCACCAACATGTTCCCCTGGTAAAGGTTTTAGAACTGTCGCTCCAGATCAAGTCTCTCAGTCGGTGGGAAGAACTTCCTTCTGAACAAGTCCCTGAACTCACCCCATGTCAATCCTGGATCGGCGATCCGTAGCATATTCTGGAACTAAGTGCTGGCGATGTCCATCATCTGCAATCCCGCTGCCTCCACCATAAAGTCCTCCGCAAGGCGGGATAAGCGCATGACGCGCTTCATGCTCTCCAACCAGTCATCCGCATAGATGATGCCCTCTATCCCCTTGAAAGGCCGGGGATCCAACTTTTTGAAGTCCTGTATAGTGTCGGGCCTGGGCTGTACCTCCCGTGGCTGTGGTGGTGCAGTCCTCTTTACGGTGGTGATGGCCACCTGGTAAGCACTCTCGATGCCCTGTCTCATCACCTCGGTCTGTCGGTGCTGCGCCTCAGCCTGGGCCCTCTAGGCCTCCATCATCATTTGGAAAAGTACAAACAGCTGTGTAGCATCAGCTGGTATGGGCTGTGGTGGCGGAAGCCCCTCGAAAATAACTGGAGCAACCCTCTGAACTGGGGGAGGAGTACCCCCAAAAGTGGCTGCGGATACTCACACCTGGACCGGTGAGGCGATCCTCTCAACTGGAGAAGAAGCAGTAGTAGCTGCTACTCTATCCGCAGCAGGCTGGAAAGTAGCTGAGGAAGCTGCTACTGCTCCCAAGCGATAGAATCTGATCTTCGGAGGCATCCTGAAGACAGATTGAAAATACAAAATCATTATTGAATATAATACAATATCATCAAAGAAGGACATAACTTAATTCAAAATGAAAGACAATATTCAATGGATAAGGATTATAAAACTGATATCAAAATGTTTCCTAGTTGTGATTGAGTAACTCTCAGCCTAAATCTTGTTTTTCCTAAAGCAGGCTCGTAGCAATACTCCAGTTGAGCACAACTACGATATCTATCTAGACCTGTATGGGCCACCACTAAAAATGTGTTACGACCTGCACCCCGATATTCGGGCACGAGTACGTGGTTACGCCCAGCCTACGCCACAGAATCGGCGGTAGAACGCTGTCTGGGTTATTTCTAACTATCTAACAGCTCAACAATATAAAATAGTACCTGTCAATCATCTCAACTCCAAACAGAGGAGTAATATGGTATCTCATAAGTATATCAAATCTCAATCACAAAATAAACTAAGGAGAAAATAATGAACGAATGGAATAGCGAAGGAAAGAAAGATACAAGCCACAAGTCTAAAATAATAATACAACTGTGAATCTCCATAAAAGAATAGTCTAATACAAGATCACTAATCATAAACTAAACCTCCCCGGTCACTGGTATAATGTCCTTCTGCTCTAGGGGAGTATCCTCTAAAATCTCGTCCTCCTGAGGGCCGTAATGTGTGGGGGACAGCTCCTCTAGCCAATCACCTGGAAAAAATATATCCATTCAGGATTGGAGTGAAGTACATGCCTCTGAAAGCAGTTCCAATAACATAATCGAGCATATATAACAAGCAATAGAAAAATGATAAAAGATGTACAAGTAGAAAGAATATACAATACAGGGTGAACAAGCAATAAGAACAATAAGAACTGGAAGTAAATACAAGAATAACTTCAAGTAGAGAACAAGAATACTAATTATGTGTTTTAGAGTGTAAGTTCGTTATGTGATCGGCTTAGGTTTCACATAAGGTATAAAGGTAACTCCATTATACGTGAGGTGTATAATCGACATGCACATGAGATCAAGAGGACTTTGATCACATAACCAACTCATACTTCCCCTCCCCAACCAATACTCATGGATCTAATCACGACACGTTACGTACATGATCACGATAGTCACACTAGCACACAAAATAGTGGATACACAAGAAGCACATGAAAGTCAATACCCGATGCACACGATAAAATACATGTGTCTGGGTACCCGTTGCACACAATAGGGGATAAAACCTCCTGAAGGGATCCATATAGCACCAGTCAGTAAAATTACTGTGTCAAAAATCAATGTATACTATTCTAGAACATGCATATATACAATATTATGAATTAAAAATAAACAGAGAAATATACTCGCCTGAAGTCCTGAGCAAAGTGTGTCTCTCGATGCCCAAGCTAGTCTCACAACCTATATATTGTATGTTGCATCAATACAAGGTTCAATATAAAAATAACTGATATTGATGCAATTCTAGGTCGATATGCCATTTCTAAGTCAAACCAATGAATTCTAGGTTGTAAGAGTCTAATGCTAGTCACTAAGTCGATATACTATGAAACAAGGCTAAACTAGCAAAGCTAACACACCACGGTGCATTCAAGGAGCCGTATCCCAAGATACGCAAGTTTCGGATATAAAAATAAATTTTTATATATATAAATAAGTCACACATAATAATAATATCTCAAAAAAATATAAATATGATACCTTGGCATTGCAACAATGCGTATCGCACCTAACCTTGATACCCATGCTCAATACCTTGGGTATCGGCCCATTACCTTGGAGATACCTTGGTATCTCAAGGTAATCTAAAAAAAACTAAACATAATAGATAAACACACACACACACACACACACACACATATATATATATATATATATATATATAGATACCTCAAAATAATATGCTAACTATATACTAATCACTTAAACTAATTTAAACCATCACAAGTATACTAAACTAACATATATTACCTATACTAATATACATATCTATGTAATAACATAATCAACTAATACCTCTAATACTCACTAACCACTATTATAACTAGTATACATAGTTATATACATACTAACTACACCATAACCATTGATTCCTGAAACTGAAACTACACTAACTGACTCTTAACTAAACAACTAAAACAAAAACTGAAAAGCAACTCTGAACTGAAATACAAAGAATCCCCTCTACTGATACCTGATGGTTTCTACTGAGTTGGGTTAAAATACCTTAAATCTGTATAGTGGAGGGACTCCAACTGCTGCTCTGTTGGTGAAACCTCTACAGTTTGTTGTCTTTTACATACTGTTTGTTGTTTGCTGTCTTTAGTACAGTTGCAGTCTGTTGGTGTTATGCAGTCTTTAGCAGTCTTCAGGTGTTATACAGTCTGTTGTATCTCCATTAGATGTGCACTACACATAATGGTTGAACCTCTGTGTCGAGTTTCCAAGTGTGTATCTGCATCCATTGGTCTGCTTGCACCCAGTGGTCTGCTCGTGTGTCGAGTCTCAGATGTATCTTCAGGCATGCATCCTCTATACACAGGTGGTTTGTTGTCCCTGTCTTCAGGTGTGCACACAGGTTGATCTACTGTCCCTATCTTCAGATATGCACACAGGTTGATCTTTGGTCGAGTCTCCCCCTTTCCAAGTACTGTGCTACACAGTTACTCGGTACTCACTGAGACCGTGTTGCTGCTGCCCTTCACTCTCCAATTTCTGAATACTACGGCTACCACTGCATTCCCACTCCCTTAAGCCCATACAGACATATAAACCCAATACATTACACTCACAAGTAGTTAGCAGGGTACACACATCTAAACCTTTATACATATATAAACACCCACATACCAAGGCATATATATATCTATAACTACACTCACAGACCTTCACATATTCACAACTAGGTATATGAACATAACCATATATATATAGCTATCCCCATATAGATATATATATCACCTGAAATCATATAAGCCCATATATATATATATATATATATACAAATATAGATTTATGTAGATACTCTATTATATACACATAGACACAAAAACCAAAATTACACGATTATATACTTTATATAATACATAGATAGTATATACATATATAATTACATATGCACACATAGTGAGAAGAATAAAACACAAACACATGGAGCACATCCCGCCCGTATCACACTTCCTTTATGATACGCTTGCGATCCAACACACAACCACACGTATCCCGGAGGACACGTACAAGTCTAATACCTGAATTATGAACAATACATATAGAAATTAGAGTGTCTATGTGTCCGTGTCATAATGCGATATGCATAAAATCTCGTGTCGGAGGAAAACCCCCAAAATCTACCCGTTTCGTCATATTGACGAGATACAGCCTACACGTATCTAATTTTGGACACGATACTAGTCACAAACAAACAATCAAGTGTCAATTAGATCAATTAGATTAATTGACAAGCACTACATGTGCCAATCTCGGAATTCTCTCAAAATTGGCACCAATTTGGTCATAACTTCCACTGTAGGTCTCCAATTATCCCGAAACCAAATCCTATGGGTAGCCTATGCATGTGGGTTGATTCATCATTGTAAAATCTTATATCTATAGTCTAATAGAAGGGAAAAAACTGAATTGTACCTATTGGGAGATTGATTCCTAATGAAAAGGTCTCAATTGATAAGTAGCTCCTCTCCTTGTAGATCTTGGCCTCCTTCTCCTTACTCCTTGCTCCTTGATTGGATATCCTTGATGTAGAGGCCTTAATGATGAATTTAGAAAGAGTTTGGTGAAGATTTGGTGGAGAAATGATGAGGGAAAGGAGAAAAATTGGAAGAGAAAAATGTAGATATAGAAATTTAGGGAAGAAATGAAATGAGAGCACTCTCTCTCCTCATAATTATGGATGGTCATAAACCCCTCTCCAAGCAATGTATAATGTCCCAAATACCCCTTGGGGCCCCTCATGAAGAAATAATTAGGGAGGTAAGGTTCTAGTCTAATGATTTTACTAATTAATCAAGTTCCTTAATCCATGGGTCTAATTCATGGGCTCAACTTAGACTAGTCTAAAAGTTTTTTCATGCTCTCTAATTAAATGGTTAGGTCCACTACACAAGTCCAAAATAATCTATACTAGCAACAATTAATAACATAATAAATAAATAAATCAAGCCATGCACAAATATTAATTATAAATAATCCTAAATAATTAATACCCATTGACAATTACCAAACTACCCTTGGATGAAAATATATGAGTGATAGAGTCCTTGTAGTACTCGATATGTATCGTCATATTTTTCAGATAAAAAATATTGTACTTAGATTTTTTGTCTAGAACTTTTTTCATACTTTTTTGTTTGTTGTCGAATAAAAGTTTCCCAAACTTACACTGATGGCAAACACATATCAATAAAAAAAAGGAATTGCAATATCCTTTTATTAAATAGAATAATGCTATTTGTATCTATAAAGTATCCCTCCATACTATTCCTCTTTATGTGGCAGATGATGTGGCGGTTAATGTGATAGCTGACATGACAAATTATAAAATTAAAATTAACAAAAATATTAAATTAAAATTAAAATTAAAATTAATATTAAAATTAACATTAACATTAATATTAATATTAACATTAATGTTAAAATTAAAATTAACATTAATATTAACATTAATATTAATATTAATATTAACATTAAAATTAATATTAATATAACATTAATATTAACATCAAAAAAATTTGGTGATTAACTTTTTGTGTTAAAATTTGCAATGTCAGTTGCCACATAATGTCATTTAGCATGCCACGTTAGCCATCACATAAGTTGGGATTATTTGGAGGAATATTTTGGAGTTAAGAATAGTATTTCTCTATTAAATAATATTAAATGAAACAAATATGAGTTGTACTTCTTCCTTGAAAATAAAATGAGATAATATGCCTTGTAAAATGCCAATCGACCGATCTTCTAGTTTCTTCGTTATTTATAGTGCATGGCTGGGTTCCTTGTAAGAAGGACATGGAGGGACATTAATGGCCAACTTTATCCCTGCTGTACAATGGCCACTAACACCACAGATGTACCACTTGGTTCCTGAAGTAGCAAGGGTGATGAGATCGTTCCCGTTTGTCATAAGCTGATCTTTTGGCGGCACCCTGCATGCATTAAAGTATGAATGGTTGACTAATTTGAAGATGTTTTGCATCCTTGGTGAGTACTAGAATGCTGCAATAACATAAAAAGTGGGCTCACTTGCGAATCCCGTTTTGATCAAAACTATCATTTTTGTTCCTGTGTCCAAATTTGATTTTTGGGTAGGCTATTCTTAGCATCTCGACCCTTACAAACTCAGTGGTGATATCGGTCTTATTATCCTATTATGTCTGTTCAGATTCTTATTTTTGTGTCACTAATATTTGTATTAATTTGTTATCATATTCGTATTTCAAAATTTGTGCATCAAAATTAAGATCTGTCGATTCTAACTGAAATTGAGATTGAACCTGGTTTCGCAGAAGTATATATTACTTTAAAATCTCATAAAACCAAAAGGGAATTACGATATCATTTTATTAAATAAAATTTAAATGAAACAAATTATCCGTTTAGAAGTTGGAATTCTTCCTTTTACATAAAATGAGATAATATTCCTTATAAAATGCCAATCGATCGATCTTCTAATTTCTGCGTTATTCGTGGTGCATGGTGGGGTTACTAGCAAGAAAGGACATTAATAGCCACCTTCATCCCTACTATACAATTGCAACTGACACCATAGATATACCACTTGGTTCCTGAAGTAGCAAGGGTGATGAGGTAGTTCCCGGTTGTGATAGGCTGGTCGTTTGGTGGCACCATGAATTCATTAAAGTTCGATTGGTTGACTAATTTGAAGACGTTGTGCATTCCTGGTGAGTACTTGAATACTGTAATAACATATCCCATTTTGACCAAAACTATCAATTTTGTTTCTATATCCAAATTGGACTTATGGGTAGGCTATCTCGACCCTTACGAGATCAGTGGAGATGTCTGTCTCATCATCCGATTATGTCTGCTAATATTCTTCTTTTTGTGTCACCAATATTTGTAATAATTTGGTAGCATATTCGTATTTTTACTAAATAAAATTTAAATGAAACAAATTATCCGTTTAGGAGTTAGAATTCTTCCTTGAACATAAAATGAGATAATGTGCCTTATAAAATGCTAATCGATCGATCTTCTAATTTCTTCGTTATTCATGGTGCATGGCTGGGTTCCTTGTAAGATGGACGTGGAGTATCCATGATGTTACTATCTAAGGAAGGACATTAGTCGCCACCTTCACCCCTGTTGTACAATGGCCACTGACACCATAAATGTACCACTTGGTTCCTGAAGTGGCGATGGTGATGAGGTCATTCCCGGTTATCATAGGCTGATAGTTTGACACCACATATGTACCACTTGGTTTCGGAAGTAGCAAGGGTGATGAGGTCATTCCCGGTTAAAAGAATTTAGTATGGACCTGCCTAAGGTCGGACCCAGAGGTGGGCTTGATTGGACACGGAAGAATTTGATGGACACTACACATGGAATTTAGACTGCTAGACACAAGAGAAAGGGTTTGTGCTTGATTGGGTTTAGGTTAAATTTTGATAATGGGCTTATAATTGGAATGGGTTTGGTTAACAGTTAAGGGGGTATTTATAGATTCCCAAAACTTAGGCCCCAAGTTTCTTGGACCCAAGAACATATGAAAATATGGTTTTGGATTTTGGTAGAATTATTAGTTGCTAACTAACTAACTAACTAACTAACTAACTACATGTGTTAAATAAATTTAATCTAGAAAGTTCTTACTTGGGGCTAAGCAAAGGAAAAGAGCATGTGCAAAAATATGGAATTGGAACTTCATAGAATAGTTAGTTTCTTAACTAGCTAAATAATAAAGATTAGTTAACTAATTACTTCCAACAATAATTTCTTTTAATTTTTGATAAATATTCTTTTCTAAAAAATATTTCTTTTAATTTTTAATAATTTTAAATTAATCTAGTATTCTATTTCTATAAAACCTTTTTCTTCAATTTTCTACTTAAATAATTCTAATTGTCAATAAGTTTGAGAATACGATTCCAAAAGTTTCTAAAATTTTAGAATTCTGGATTTAAGGTTTACAATATTTCTTTACTATAGATACTATTATTGCACCTTTCGAAAGTTAGAGATGAACCCATTCATTTTTCTTTAATGTTTCTTGTGTAACACATCCCAAATGTAATGGTAGATTTTTAAGCTTTTGGCAAAGTACTTTACATTGATTGAGCGCTTCTTCCATGTTTTAGGTTTGGTTGTTAAATATTATCGTTTGTTTGGTAATCTAATTATCTTGGTGCTCTTACAACAACAATTCTTAATTATCTAAGTTCAATTCTTTTGATCAAATAGGTCACATAATTTTTTGTAATTGCATTAACTTGTATTATCCATTTCTTTCTTTTCCACTATGCTAGGAAGGTTCGATGTCCAGGCATGATTTCAAGTTCTTTATTATCTAAATTTCAATCACATAACTTGCGTAGATTTTTTTATTTCAAGATACTGCCAATAAATTAGGATTTTACTATTTTTTTCTTTCAATTTATCTTTCATATGGCTATACTTCTTTTTGTGTGATGTAGACCGAGAAATCCCCTAACCAATATAGGAATGTTACATGTACTATGCACAGTCTATAGGAAAGAAGGCTTTCGTACTACGTACAAATGTTACTTTGGATTTGATTTTTTAAAATTTAAATTACAATTAAGAGAACAAGCTTTTGGCAAAAGGATTTTTTTTAAGCTCAAAATTGTTATCACACAAGTTCTATTCAGCTGTAACTTAATTATAAGACATTTATACTATTCCTTCTAAGGGATCTAAAACAAGTTATATCTAACTCAAGTCATTTGCAGTCCCAAACTATAATTGAAATTTCTATAAAATGTTTAACGTGGGTCCCAATGATTATTTTTGGCTCTTGAGACGAAGCAAAGCTTAATGGAACTTGTACAATATGTTGATATAACTCCGTTAAATTTTATATATTATGCTGAATTAAGGGAAAACTAACATCAGTTTTCTTCTTTTCACTCAATAATGATTTATGACATCTCATAAACTAATTCACTAGTACCCTTGCCAAAGTGAACAAAACTCTACCTCAAATATCATATTTGAGGCATTCATGGATGTTATACTTACTGAATTTTAATAAAAATTCCAATTATGAGTGAAATTTTCCATCTTTGAGTTTCGACACAACCTATAGTTAACACTTCAACTTAAACATAGCTTGTAATACTACGAGTCCAAAAGCTAACTTGAGCTGCAAATAATTTGGTCTATGCATAAATTATTTGGTGGTGTCTAATTTCAGATCGATTCACCCAATTTTAGGCTTTGACAAGCTAGGTTTAGGACTAGCCAAATTAATATTGTACTATCACATATTGATATATTAGTTCAAACTAGTTATTTAGGCTAAAATCAAGCCTTGTACTTGTTGAATTTTATTGGGCTACTCATACTACATCTATTATGGGTCTCCGAAAACAAATCAAAAAAGCCTAAATTAGTAGAATTGGGGAAATTATGCCTACACTTATAACTTACAATAGTAAAAATCTATTTTAAACTTGATAAGAACACACATGCATATATTACAACTGTAATGCAAACAAATCATGAAGTATAAAAATAAAACATAAGTTTAATTTTCTAAAACAAACCTAAACTTATGATCAATTATAAAAAATTGGTCCCAATATCTATGTATTTAATTACTCAAATTTAGAGATTAAAATTTCACAAATTGAACTAAAAATTCTTAACTAGCATGGTTTAAGAAATCCCAAACAATATTGTAATAAAATGGAACGAAAAAGATGAAGTAGCATAACAACAAGTAAAAGGGGAAGAGGGATTGAGACTTGCCTTGGGGAGGAATTGAAGCTAGGGTTTTGGTCTTTTTCCAATATCTTCTCCTTCTTTCATCAAATCTAATTTCTCTCTCTCTCTCTCTCTCTCTCTCTCTCTCCCTCTCTCACTTGTTTTTGAAAATGGTTTTATGATGGAAAGAAAAGAAGAGGAAGGAGGAGAAGATGGAGGTGATGTGGTGGAATTTAATGGTGGTAGTGAAGATAAATGTGGTAAAGATGATAATGGTTGTGGTGGTGTGGGTTGCAGAAAGAGGGACCTATAGTGGCACGCAATAGGTGTCCGATGGTGGTACGTAATATGCGGCTGATGGACACTAGTGTGGCTGGGGATGGTCAAAAGTGGTTGAAACAGAGGAGAGAAATAGAAAGGCGGGCAACCATGCGAGGAAGGGCGACGGGCAAAGGCCTGGAGAGGGAAAATGGTGGTCGTGAGGAGGAGGGATAAAGAGAGAGAGAGAGAGAGAGAGAGAGAGAGAGAGAGAGAGAGAGAGAGAGGGTGGGGAGGAGAGGCCAGGGTGGAGTTTGAGAGAAAAATCCAACTGATATAGAGGGAGGGGTACGAGATTGAGATGGTACGAAAGCTAGAAGGAGGGGGAGATGAACATTTTCTCTTTCCATATATAATTTTTTTTTTCACGAAAATATCCACAAACATAATGATGAGGTAATATATGTGAAATATCGAAAACTAACCCCCCATTCCATGCAAATTTTCAAATTACAAAATTATCCTAAGGGGCTATATATATATATATATATAATATTTATAAATGAAAGGAAAACTCATATAATTATATTATTAAATCCTTTCTTTATTATAAGACATCAAAATTAAATTAATTAGTGAATTTATTGTTAAAATTATACTTAAATGAATAAATTTAATAAATAATACCATATTATTAATCTCGGCTATGATAGTAAGCTTCCAATAGGTCTTATTATGGACTATGTTATGAATTAAAGGGAATTGAAATATAGTTTTATTAAATAAAATTTAAATGAAAATTTTTATACTTTTAAGAGTTGAAATTCTTTCGTGAACATAAAATGAGATAATGTGCTTTGTAAAATGCCAATCGATCGATTTTCTAATTTCTTCGTTATTCATGGTGCATGGCTGGGTTCCTTGTAAGATGGACATGGAGTATCCATTAAGTTACTAGATAAGGAAGGACAATAATAGCTAACTTCATCCCTGCTGTACAATGGCCACTGACACCACTGATGTACTACTTGGTTCTTGAAGTAGCAAGGGTGATGAGGTCGTTTTCGGTTGTCATAGGCTGATCGTTTGGCGGCACCATGCATGCGTTAAAGTCCAATTGGATGACTAATTTGAAGACATTGTGCATCCCCGGTAAGTACTAGATTGCTGCAATACCAAATAAAGTGGGCTCACTTGTGAATCCCGTTTTGACTAAAACTATCATTTTTGTTCCTGTGTCCAAATTTGAATTATGGTTATGCTATTTTTAGTATCTCGACCCATACGAACTCAGTGGTGATGTCTGTCTCATCATCCGATTATGTATGTTCAGGTTCTTCTTTTGGTGTCACTAATATTTTTATTAATTTGGTATTATATTCGTATTTCAAAATTTGTGCATCAAAATTAAGATATACCGATTCCAACTGAAATTGACATAGAATCTGGTTTCACAAAAGTATATATTACTTTGAAAGCTCTTAAAACCAAAAGGGGATTGCAATATTGTTTAATTAAATAAAATTTAAATGAAACGAATTATCCATTTAGGAGTTGGAATTCTTCCTTAAACATAAAATGAGATAATATGCCTTGTAAAATGCCAATCGATCGATCTTCTAATTTCTTCGTTATTCATGGTGTATGGCTGGTTTCCTTGTAAGATGGACGTGGAGTATCCATGAAGTTACTAGATAAGGAAGGACATTAATAGCCACCTTCATCTCTATTGTACAATGGCCATTGACAACATAAATGTACCACTTGGTTCCTGAAGTAGCAAGGGGGATAAGGTCGTTCCCGGTTGTCATAGGCTGATCGTTTGGCGGCACCATGCTTGCGTTAAAGTCCGATTGTTTAACTATTTTGAAGATGTTGTGCATTCCTAGTGACTTCTTGAATGATGTAATAACATACAAAGTGGGCTCACTTGTGAATCTGGTTTTGACCAAAACTATCATTTTTGTTCCTGTGTCCAAATTGGACTTTTGGATAGGCTATTCTTAGTATCTCGACCCAAAAGAACTCAGTGGTGATGTCTGTCTCATCATCCAATTATGTCTGCTCAGATTCTTCTTTCCGTGTCAACAATATTTGTAATAATTTGGTATTATATTTGTATTTTGAAATTCGTGAATCAAAATTGAGATATGCCGATTCCAGCTGAAATTGACATAGAACCTGGTTTCGTAGAAGTATATATTACTTTGAAAGCTCGTAAAACAAAAAGGGGATTGCAATATCGTTTTATTAAATAAAATTTAAATGAAACAAATTATCCTTTTAAGAGTTGGAATTCTACCGTGAACAAAAAATTAGGTAATGTGCCTTATAAAATGCCAATCGATCGATCTTCTACTTTCTTTGTAATTCATGGTGCATGGCTAGGTTCCTTGTAAGATGGACATGGAGTAACCATGAAGTTACTAGCTAAGGAAGGACATTAATGGCCAATTCATCCAATGGCCACTGACACCGGAGATGTACCACATGGTTCCTGAAGTACCAAGGGTGATGAGGTCGTTCCCAATTGTCATAGGCTGATCGTTAGGCGGCACCATGCACGTGTTAATGTCCGATTGGTTGACTAATTTGAATTTGTTGTGCATCCCTGGTGAGTACTTGAATGCTGCAATAACAAACAAAGTGGGCTCACTTGCGAATCCCGTTTTGACCAAAACTATCATTTTTGTTCATGTGTCCAAATTAGAGTTATGGGTAGGCTATTCTTAGTATCTCGACACTTATGAACTCAGTGGTGATGTCTGTCTCATCATCCGATTATGTCTGCTCAGATTCTTCTTTCCGTGTCAACAATATTTGTAATGATTTGATATTATATTCGTATTTCGTGATTCGTGCATCAAAATTGAGATCTGCCGATTCCAGCAGAAATTGACATAGAAGCTGGTTTTGCATAAATATATATTACTTTGAAAGCTCGTAAAACAAATAAGGAATTGCAATAACATTTTATTAAATAAAATTTAGATGAAACAAATTATCCGTTTAGGAGTTGGAATTCTTCCTTGAACATAAAATGAGATAATGCGCCTTGTAAAATGCCAATCTATCAATCTTCTAATTTCTTCGTTATTCATGGTGCATGGCTGGGTTCCTTGTAAGATGGACGTGGAGTATGCACGAAGTTACTAGCTAAGGAAGGACATTAATCGCCACCTTCATCCCTGCTGTACAATGGCCACTGACACCACAGATGTACCACTTGGTTCCTGAAGTAGCAAGGGTGATGAGGTCATTCCCGGTTATCATAGGATGATCGTTTGGCGGCACCATGCATGCGTTAAAGTCCGATTGGGTGACTAATTTGAAGACGTTGTGCATCCCTGGTGAGTACTTGAATGCTGCAATAACAAACAAACATTATGATTAATCTTCTTGTGAGATATATATATATATATATATATATATATATATATATATATATATATATATATATATATTGAATCAAAGTCTTCTATATATATATATATATAAGCTAGCTTGGTAGCTAGCTTAATTGTCAATAGATGATTGATGGTGAGAGAGTTAAAGTAGAATGAATACGTATATATACGTACTGATGGTATCGCCAACTCGAAAGGTTTTGCCTTTAGCCCAAGCAGCATAGTCGAAGTTGAGCTTCCATCCTTGGTCGTCTCCAACCAGATGATGTGTCGGGGGTTCCTTCATGGCGGGTGCCGGTGGGGAGGGGGAGGAATAGTAGGATGGAGGTGGAGGAGCTAGTACTGCAGGGTGGACATTGATGAATAACCTCATCCCCATTTGACAATGCTTGGCTACTCCGCATAGGTACCACTTTCTTCCGGGAGTTTCAAGATTGATGACATCGTATCCTGTGGTCATTGGTTGCTGCTCATGTGGCACACTACATGCTTGGAACATATGCGCGTCTGCTACTTTGTAAACATTATGCATTCCAACATGATACTTGAAGACTGCATGCATGCATGCAATTACGTATCAATTATAAAAGATATATAATTTTTGATCGATGATGGTACGTATTCAACAATTAATTAATATTAACTGCTTCTTACCAAGACTATCGCCAACTCGGAATACTCTTTTTTCAGCCCATTTAGTGTAATTAAAGTTAAGTGTCCATCCATGTTGGTCTCCAACTATGTGTTTTGTAGGTCCTGTTGTTGTTGGTGGGGATGGGGATGGGGATGGATATTTTGGAGATGGAGGAGTAGCTGCTGCAGCAGCTTGAACCTTAACGAATAACCTCATTCCCATTTTACAATGCTTGCCGTAGTTTACTCCGCATAGGTACCACTTTCTTCCGGGAGTTGCAAGATGGATTACATCCTTGCCTGTGGTCATAGGTTTTTTCCAATGTGCAGGTACGCTACATGCGTCGAACATAGGTCCGTCTACTCTGTAAACATTGTGCTTCCCTACCGGGTATTTGAAAACTGCATGAATGCGCCAAGGAATAATATTATTGTAAATATAATTATATATATATAGCATGCCATTTTAACAAGCTAGCTAAGAAAATTAAGTTATAATTACCAAGGGTGTCCCCGACGCGAAAATCTTTGCCTTCTGCCCAAGCTGAGTAATTGAAGTTGAGGGTCCAACCGGAATGATCCCCGACCATGTACTCCGTCGACCGAGCAAATCTCGGAAGGGAGACCACTACCAAGATGGCAAAGATAGCAACTACTTGCATTCTCACCATTGCCAACTCTTATTAACTCTACTTAATTGGTTGCTACTGTTTGCAATATGCTTGCATGCTTGCTGTGAGGTTCTATTTATACTTAATTTGGTATAAGTCTGTTCTTTTAGCAAGCTAGCTAGCCGGCCAAAGTGTTACAAGTAAGCTAGACTTAGTCTTTTGAATATATATATATATATATATATATATATATATATATATATATATATATAATGGGTACGTGTTGACGAGTTCCTCATGCCGATGAATTCTGTAGTCGGTCGATCAGATCTTACTAATTAGAGGTCTATTCTGAGGAAATTTATTTATATTTAATTACTGAAATTGTAGTGTTTGCTCTTTGGAATAACAACAAGAGATCAGCATATCAGTAAAGATAAGTTAGTGAAACAACCAATAGTGCACATACAAAATTCATATCAAGAATAGGTCCTAGTTATAAAAAATGAGAAGAAAAATAAATCCTGAACACGCAAAACCTACACTAGCATACATATAACAGGATCAAATACGAGAAGGGTTTGTTATGTTTTAATAGCTGGTCATCACCCAAAGTGTTAGGATAAGTGTAGCTGTAAAATAAATATTAAATAATAAATGAATATTATGTGGACTAAGTGTAGTAATATGGTTTAGCATTGTTTCGAAAGACGACATATCATTAAAGAGAAAACTCAGATCAATTGGTTTATGCGTCTCATTGAAGCATGTTAAGATGACACCAATAAAGTGCCGTGAAATAACTATTACATGACATTAAACAATTGTCGTCATAAAGTTATTACATGACATATTTGTAGTGTCGTTGAAAACCAAAAACTTTCTAAGACACCCTCACTAGACCTCACTCGAAAAGTGTCATAGAAAGTCATTAACAACACTTTTTCAGTGTCGTTAAAACACATTTTTATTATTGTGCATGTTTTAGGATTAGGTTGTTAAATATCGTCTTTTGTTTGATAATCTTATACTCTTGTCGCTCTTACGGTAGCAAAACTTAATTAATAATCTAAGTTCAATTCTTTTGCCCAAATAGTTCATGTAATACATTTTAAATCCCATTAACTTGTATGTGTTTTTCACCATGCAGGGAAGGGTCGATGTCCAGGTAAGATTTCAAGTTCTTTATTATGTAAATTTCTTTCAATTAACTTTCGTAGATCTTTTTCTTTCAACATCTTGTCAATAAACTAGGATTTTAGTTGTCTTTCATATGGCCATACAATATCCATTTGAACCTTTGAAGGTAGGGTGTTTAGTTGGAGTATTGTTTTCTTTTCAAGTTTCATATATGTACAAATATTAACATGGTTTTTGATCATCTTAAGTTGTCCCATAACACTTGCGACAGTTCGACTGACTTTTGATGTGGGAATTTAAATGCTTAAGGTACATTTATTTTGACGGTTATTGTATCTGAATTTTTGTTGTAAAACTTTCAGGTTCTTTGTATGCAAAGTACTATTTGGCTGTCTGGTGTATAAAGGTTTTGTATCTTAATAAAAATTGAATTAAAATGGCCTTTCTAGCTGGTATCATGAGGTGAGGTGAGGTGAGGTGAGGAGTGGAAACAATTATTGAAGAATAGAGAAAGGCATGAAAGTTGGCACTCTTGTAGTTGATTTAGGGAGGAGTACAGTTGAAAGCAACCTACTAGGGGGCATGGATGAATTGGTTTAATTAGCTTAATTACACCGGAGAAAGAAATTCTAGTTGTCGAGCAAGTATTCTTTTGGATGTGATAAAATGTGAGGTGTGATAGAGTAAGTTTTAGATAAAAATAGATCAAGTTTTATACAGTCTTAGAGGAGATGAAACCCTATTTCAAAAGTGAAACCAAACATTTAAAAAATGTCAAATTGTCATATTTCAATATAATATTAGCTTCTTGTGTCTACTTTTTTCTGCATCACTAGTTGGAATTGTTGAAAATTAGTCAAAGGAACTAATATTTTATACTTTGTTTATAAGTGGAGAAGATATTAAAATGGAGAAGTGAAACTTTTATTCAGATTTTGGCATTGCTTTGCTTGATCAAATGAGAGATACAATGGCCCTTTTATAGGCCTTACAATTATCACGCCCCGCTCCCAGTATACTGGGTAAATATGGGGACGAACATGGCCAGATCCCCCGTACAAGGTATAGAACATCGTACGGCGGTCACGACTGTCAGTCATGCTGGGTAACCTAGCATCCAATACAATCAATGGCCTATATCTGATCTCATATCCACAGGCAATCATAATGAAATAAGCGGCAAGAATAGACAACAATAAAAATCATATAAGTCCAAACGGTCAAATACTAATGATAATCAGGATGTCTATAGTAGAAAAAATATGTAGAAGAGAGTATATTCCCACATCGTTCCCAACATGATCTGGAAACTGAAGTGCACCCTCCAAGCCAGGTCTAGAAGATCCATAGGGTCGGTCACAAGCAATCTGGGAATAATCCAGAGTTGATCAGACCAACCGCAACAAGTACCAGAAAGGAAGGCTCAAGGATTGGCGAAGAAAATCCAAAAACAACATATAACATAAAACATAAAACATATAGAAATAGCAGTAGACAGGAAAAAGGAATCGTGCGGTACCAACACACTACCAGAAAAAGTCAAATTAGCGACGTAAAAAAAAGTCGCTAAATGACCAAAAAATGTCGCTAATAACTTTTAGCGACGTAATTAGCGACGTTTTACGAAAGTCGGAACTCAACACGTCGCTGAAAGGAAAAACGTCGCTAAACGTCGCTATACCGACGTTTTTAGCGACTTAAATGTGTCACTAAATTAGCAACGTTTAGCGACGTGCTAATATGTCGCTAAACATCGCTAATTAGCGCCGTATGCAGCGACGTATTCAGCGACGTATTTAGCGACGTATTCAGCGACGTATAGTAACGTCGCTAAACGTCGCTAAATTTCAGTATAAAATAAAAAAAATGTTAAAAATTACCAATCTTCTCCAATTTATAAATTTTTAATTAAAAATAGATCCGGAGCAACCCTCCATTGAATTCTCTGGGTTCGCCGACCCCTTCGGTGGAACACTCAACACCAGTAAATTAACATACATTTAATATGAATAAAAAGTATCACAGTCACACAATACACAAAAATATTATAGACAGACCTGGAGCAACCCTCCATTAAATTTTCTGCGTACAAAATAATACAAAAAATATATAAAATATCACAGTCACACAATACACAAAATAAAAGTATCACAGTCTCACAAAATACATAATATATAAGTATCACAATCACACAATAACCACAATAAAAGTATATGAAACATCACAGTATCAATCTCGAGGATATCCAATATGCTGGGGCACATACCAGTCCCTCAGATACTACGCATAAACAATGTCTATGTGATCAATCTCCGCTATAGATACTGGGTGACTGGAACTCTCCCTCTGAGCTGGTACCTGCCCAATAGTAGGAAGCACGACTTCCTCCTTAACAACCACGTCCAATTTAACAGCAGCTGGTATTTCTTCCTCCTTAACATTCACTTTCTCCTTAACAGTAGGAGGCATCACTTCCTCCTTAACAGTAGGAGGCGTCTCTCTCAAGCGACGTGCACGTGCTCGGGTCATGGGTGCCATCTGGTAAGATAGATGAAAACAAAGAATATAATTGATAACAGATATAAATATATTGTCTAATATTAAATATTGTGTAAATTTTAGCAATGTGAACTCAAACCACAAATTGATCTTTGCCACAACTATTTATCTTAACTTTGGGATGCATGTGATGGTCTTCCATGTTTTCCTCATCCACAAACCTGACCGAGTCTAGATGGAACACAACATGATTAAGGTTAAAGGCTTGGTTTGGTTTTGCTACTGCTTTTCAAAAAAAGCAGACGCAGCATCCTGGAAAATTCTATATAATTAATTGCTTGTGAACAGTGTATTTGATAAAGAAATTGATCTTTGCTTGAACTTAAACCACAAATTGATCTCTGCTACAGCATCTATCAGAGAACTCTAACCCTAACCCTAACCCCAGGTCAAAACCCTAACCCTAACCCCAGGTCCAGGTCAAAACCCCTAACCCTAACCCTAACCCGAGGTCAAAAACCCTAACCCTAACCTGAGGTCAAAAACCCTAACCCTAACCCCAGGTCCAAAACCATAACCCTAACCCCAGGTCACGTGTGTGTGTCGTGTCTATGTCAGTGTCTGTCACATGTGTGTGTGTGTCGTGTCAGTGTCAGTATCTGTCACGTGTGTGTGTTGTGTCAGTGTCAGTGCCATGTGTGTCCTGTGAGAGAGAGTGAGAGAGAGAGAGAGAGAGAGAGAGAGAGAGAGAGAAAGAGAGTTAGGGTTTTCCCCTTCCCTAATGATACCACACTCTATACCTATTTAGAACTCATTCCTTGGTATCTCAAATATCTTACCTTAATTCCCAAGCCCTAATACCTTGATACTTGGTATCTCAATATACCAACACTCTACCCTTACTTCACATTGGTACACAACACTTACCTACTTCTAATATCCTGATACATCACTAATCTATACTATTGATACCATTCATTTCCCTCAAGTACTCACACACTCACCAAAACACTAGCACTCAGGTTTGCCCCTTCCTCTTTGCTTCTACCTGCAGATTATTGCTGCCATTTATGAATGTACTGCATACTCATATCAGTGCAGTCCTAACAGTTTCCCCCTCTAACTGGTCCAACTCTGATACCCATCATAATTACTAAGCAATACATGATACTCTAACCTGAACATCTACGCACTAACTCACTAAACTCATAAACAATAGCTTCCATTACAACCTCACTACCCCTCAATTGAACTAATACTCGAGCGCTCCATGCCCTTAATCAAGCTTGCACTGCACTCCTAAATAGCCTGCAACCGAGCCTCCCTATCTCATATTGTATACACACATGCGGCAATACTTAAGCAGTACACAAGTGTGAATTTGTTGCACACTGACACCCCTCTTGATGCTGCTGTTGATATGCTCCAACCCATTACCAATAAACTGAATGGTCACATTGCACACTCTTCAGGCTCTAACATCTGTACACAGAGATCACTAAACTCACAAGGATACACCATCCTATTTATTTCTCCCCACAAGCCTGCGACTGAACACATTATAGTACACTCCCAAAGCACCACTCAACCTTATATCTCACTTTAACTAATACTCTAACCCCACACACAGATATCCCAATTTACTTGTTGTGTGCCACAGATGTCCCTTGCAGCAACTAAGATGTTTGACTCAAGCCCCACTGACTGATATCAACCTACAGTCTCCACTTGCCCTTGCCTTGGATTGACCCGATCCCTCTCACATGCAGTTCAATTGAACCCAGAGTATACCCAATAAACTCCTTGCACACAACCATTCCTCCACCATACTCTATCACACCTCATAGGCACCATACTCTTCACTGCCCAAGCACACACAGACACAGTCAGTCATAATCAACACTGGCCAGACACACACAACAAGCAACATAGCAGTACAAAAACCCTAACCCTAACTCGAGGTCAAAAACCCTAACCCTAACCCCAGGTCAAAAACCCTAACCCTAACCCCAAGTCAAAAACCCTAATCCTAACCCCAGGTCAAAAACCCTAACCCTAACCCCAGGTCAAAAACCCTAACCCTAACCCTAGGTCCTGATCCCAGGTCGTGTCAGTTTTGGGTTAGGGTTGGTGTCACGTGTGTGTGTGTGTGTCGTGTCAGTGTCAGTGTCTATCACGTGTGTGTGTCATGTCAGTGTCAGTGCCATGTGTGTCCTGAGAGAGACAGAGAGAGAGAGAGAGAGAGGGTTTACCTAGAGGACGAGGAGGAGGAGGGGGGAGGACACGGCCGGAGGGGGGTCGCCGGGAGGGAGGAAGGGGTGCCGGAGGGAGGAGGGGAGCCGGAGGGGGAGGACGCGGGTTTGAAATTTGGGAGAGGGAGAGGGAGAGATCGAAGGAAATAGGGGAGAATCAGCCCTAAGTAAAAAAATTAGCGACATTTTAGGGACGCCATTATTGGCGTCGCTAAGTTAGCGACATATAAAACGTCGCTAATGACATCGCTAAATGTCCAAAAGATATACGTCGCTAAATATATCGCTAAACGTCGCTGAATGAAACATATTAGCGACGTTTAGCGACCTAAATTAAACTTATAGCGACTAATATTTTAAAAAAAGATATACGTCGCTAAATACGTCGCTAAACGTCGCTAAATGAAACATATTAGCTAAGTTTAGCGACCTAAATTGAACTTATAGCGACTAATCTTTTAAAAACTGAATAAAAGTCGCTAGACGTCGCTAAATGTCGCCAATTACCGACGTCTAGCGACGGTTTTACATGGAGTCGCTAAATTAGCGATGTTTTATTTGTCGTCACTAAAAAATATCGCTAATCCCGCTTATTCTAGTAGTGAACACACTATTACAGAATATAAAGTGTTAATGAACAACTAATGCAGGTAAGGAACCAACAGTCAAATCACTATCATCCTAACATCCAATAATACTTGTATCGCTAACTAGAGTCTATAATATATTATCGGAACAGTAATCCACACCTACACCAAACAAGGATAAGGGAATAAATTACTACACCGGGAATGCTACGTACCAAATGACTGTCAAGTAATACACCATATAATTTATGAATAAATGGCCACTCAAACACCTACGGCTTGCTAGGTGAATTCTTGGTTACCTATTAATGCAATAAATAGGAATCCTTAGATTGTGCTATGATCGAGCAAGGCTAGTCGAGCCAATAATAACAACGCATTGCACGTAGAGTATGCACCGGTCCCTCGTAAGGCCACCGTGCTAAGGTCACATGGAACGCATAGTATATATAGTAATCAGATACTACACTCCACTAGTGCATATGATACATAGTATCCGAGGGGACTAGGCTTGCAATACAATGAGCAGCCCACATGCACGATCTCGGGATTTTGTTCCCTTCCAATGCTTCTACCCATTTTAGTTACTTAATTAACCCTATAATTATGTAGAATTACGTATCGTGGTCACATGATCCTCCTCCTAGAATGTCGTATCGTAGTACGAGTATGCTGTGTATGAATCCACACTGGTTTCCATCGATTCCAGCCCAGATCCGTCCTGAGAGTAATGCAACAATCAATACACATATCATCTAACCACGCTCACTATGATTACTGACCAACTACAAAGGTACCCGTGCAAGAGAAATCAAAATCATATACTGTCACATGTTTCGTAGGATCACATAATATTACATGTAGCATAGGATCAAGTGGCACCTCAGTGCACAGCCGAAACATGTAACATATAACGCGTAAAAACACTTAGCAAATTAGAAGATATAACACTTAGTAAGTGTATCAGAACGGATACAATTAGTCAAGTCAGGATACACGATAAATAGTCGGCCAAGTGAAATCCTTTGCTCACATTGTAGTCAAGTAAGATGACATTGAGAGATTTAACTCATTTTAATTTTGAATTTTTTAAAAGAATGATTATAATTTATTTGAGAAAATGTGAGGATAAAAAAACTTGAGGATAATGATTTGACTTTGAAGAAAAATATCCTAAGAATCAAATTTAAAATTTTGAATGTTGATGATGTAATTTAAAAAAAAAATTACAATTTGAGGATTTGATTAAATGTTAAATTTTGAGGATTAAATCATGAATTTAAACTTTGAGGATGGAAATTAAATTTGAAATTTGAAGAGTACAAAGTTCTAAAAATTTAAAATTCAGAATAAGATTCAATTGAATAGATTTTGGTTATTTAAATTTTAGAGGAGATTTTGATAGTTTTGATCCTGATTTGGAATTTAATTTTGTTATTTAAACGTTGAGGAGGTTATAATAGATTTGAATTTATTTTAAATTTTGATTATTTAAAATTGAGAAGAGATTATGATCGATTGAATTTAAATTAAAATATTAGTTTTTTAATTCTGAGGAGATTATGATATATTTGAATTTGATTTAGATTTTTTTATTTAAATTTTGAGAAGATTATGATTGATTGACTTAGATAAGAATTTTCATTACCAGAATAACACTTATTAGCGACGTCCAAACACGTCGCTAATATGTAAACTAACGTCGCTAAAATAATTTGGCAACGTAATTAGCGATATTTTTACGTTGTCGCGTATTACATGGTCACTGACAACAAAATGTTGCTAGGCGTTGCTGTAGGGACGTGTCATCATTAAATTGGTGATGTAAGATTTGGTCGCAACACGTTGCGATTTTAGCAACATTATCAGCATGTTAACGACATATAGCGTCATAATAGCGACGTACATGGTACCAGGTAGCGAAGTTTCGATACTTATTAGTGACGTAACTGTACATAGGTGAACGTCACAAAATGTCGCAAAATATTTCGATACTTGATGTTGTTTGTAAAATATTTTCCAACAAAACACTACCTGCAGTTATAAAATCACAGTTTATATAAATAGATCCGGAGCAACCCTCCGTTGAATTTCCTGGGTTCGTGACCCCTTCTGTGAAACACTCAACACCGATAAATTCACATACAATTAATATGAATAATAAACTAAACTGACCCAAAGTTATATTACAATAAATATGTCTCAAGAAGTAGATAAATAAATTTAAAATAAGTGTTAAATGCATCTCAGAATGTAATAAAAAGTATGAAATAAATATATCAAAAACCCAAGAATGGGCCAATACACACAAACACACTAAAACTTGTCCAAACAAGGACTACTACTGATCTGAAGGAGCACCGTCGCACATCTAGGATAGAAGAAACTCATACTACTCCTGTGAAAACATCACCGAAGTCGATGGAGGAGGCAGTGGAATCGATGGAGTCGGTGTCGATGGTGACGGACCAGGAGGACATATTTGCTCCAATGCTAGTAGTTGAGCATTGTATGAATCCATGGCAGATACCACCCTCAAAGTGTTCTCCGCTACCGACTGACTCAACAAATTCTACGTCGCATGTATCCTTGCCAGTGAGTCGCTCATGGCCATATGCGACCACTCCATCTCTGTCTGTCTGCGCTCTATAGATGAAGCCAAAGTTGCCAAGATGTGCTTTGTCGTCTGTCCCATAGTCCTGAGCTCCATAAGGCTGCGAGGAATGCATACTGACAGAGGGGGCCCTGGAGGACTGCATCACAACAAAGGTGCCGTAGGATCCCGTACCGTAGCACGTACCCCTCTGAGGACCACCAACGACGGTCATCCAGAGGTCGTCCGTCAACGGAGCTGCAAAGGGTATGAGGAAGTACCAGCCCCACCCTCTGCAGGTGAACTAGCAGTCGCCCGCTCACGTAGTTTAAGATACTCATCCTAGAAAAGTGGTTGCTAACATCTATGTTACTTATTACAAACTATATAGATATCTATTTGCATATTTTCTAAGTTATATTAAAACTAACACATGTTAGTAAAACATAGATAGGTTTGCGTGGCCTTCTAATCGATGAGCTTTTCGCTCTTCCGATAGGTGGCCAGGAAGACGGTCACCATGTTGGCGTCCTCACCCCTCTGTACATGTTAGAAATTATATTGTTTGTTATTAAAATTAAACATCTTATCATTATTTTATTAAAATAATATATATTTAATAGAATACATACCAGAAGACAAAAATGTTTCGTCATGGAAATCGAGCCACCATACCACTTTCTTGCCTTCGACCTAGCCGCCTTTGCCTTCTCTCACCTTTCCTTATAACTGGGTTCATCGAATCTCGCCTTCATCGCATTCCAATGCTCAGGCGTGATCCAACCTTAGATCGCTTGCTAGGAGCGATTACGAGCCTTCTGGTTATCTATCGCACCACAGATGAGCTTGGCGGCGACGGCAGAAAACTTCTCCTCGATCTTCTCAGCCCGGTATGGTTGATAGAAATAGGTTTTCTACAAGAAGTAAAATAGAGAATTTCATAATATGCATAAATGATTATTGATATTAAAAGAAAATATATTTTTACCTTAAAGTGGGCAAACCAGAATGCCTTCCTATCTTCAGGAGCATAATAGTAGTTGATCCAAGACCCAGCATAGTTTTACCTCATAAAATGCTCCAGTGCTCTCTGTACCGTCGAGGGATGATATCTATGCAACTATATTTAATTTTATGAATATATAGATATAATCATTTGGAAAATGTTAACTATTTAACTTACTTGCTAGGCCCATCCCTCAAAATCTCCAAACTCGTCTTGTCCGAAGGTGCGCATGGACGATAGCTCTAATCAAGCACAGACATAGTCCGCTCAACCTCTTTTATCTGCTTCTCTGTCTCCATGGTGCCTTTAGTAGGAGGAAGGATGGATGGGGGAGTAGTCTCAGGCCTTGAACTGCTCGTCCCAGGAGTACTACCACGTACCGTCGACATAGTCGAAGATATAACTGGTTGGTATACTAGAGTACTCTACAACGAGGATCTGAAACCTGTAGACGGTACTGGAGGAGCACTCCGTCTAGAGGATCTACCTCCAAATGATCCGCTCATCCTGGCATACCTGATAGTAATATATGATAATAAAACAAATATACAAGGAGTACTCTGTCGGTGTTTCCTGTCAGCATGTGTGTGTCATGTCAGTGTGAGTGTGCCCCATCCGTGTGTATATGAATATGTCGTATTGTATATGTGTCTATGTGTGTGTGTATATTTCTGTGTCTGTGTCTCTGTCGTGTCAGATAGGGTTAGATAGGGTTAGGGTTTACTTGTGTCTGTGTCATATCGGATAGTATAGAGAATACCATCTATGTTTATGTGTGTGTTCCTATGTGTCTGTAAACTCCCTCGACCAGATTTCAGTAATTTAGGATTAGTTTAGACTAATTAGAATTAGTGCACTTTTTAAAAATTTATTTATTATATATTCTATTGATTGTACACCTGTTCATTACACAATTAATTAGGGCATCGCACTAGCTGTTAACCCTAAACAAATTTCACATACCTGCCCTAGACTTGTTAGACTACTTTTTCTGTATTTTAGCAACTCCCAGAAATCTCGTTTGGTGCTTCATTTTAGTCGCACAAATATCGTTACAAACGTACGTATTTATTTCCTATTTAAATTTCTGCTCTTTACCCATCTCTGTACCCCTAGAGATTTGAGGACCAGTAGGCACCTGTTTGCCCAACTAAAAATACGATAATATTCTACTCTAATTTTATTAAAATTATCGTATTGACACCGTAGAAAAATTAGGACCCTAGTAGCCTCTA
Source organism: Iris macrosiphon (assembly GCA_036927795.1). Lineage (NCBI taxonomy): Eukaryota > Viridiplantae > Streptophyta > Magnoliopsida > Asparagales > Iridaceae > Iris > Iris macrosiphon. The sequence continues at coordinate 211,767,991 of JAYESA010000006.1, forward strand.
AATAAATAGTGAACACCGTGCGCAGTATTTATTAAATAATAAATACGGTGACCTGTATCATCTACAGAAATCATACCCTGCCTCTGCCCAGACTCACCCCACACTGTCCAAAACTTTTTCCCCAGCTATTTCCTCCATTTCTGTACAATTCAGTATTTCGGGGAAACATTATTTAAAAACAGGTAAATTACGAAATTACTCAAAATACAAATTTTAGGCTTTTATGCAATTTATGAAAAGTTAGGGGTTTTTATGCAAAATTGCATGCAAGATGGCATAATCCTATTGGCTAGACAATAGGTGGCATGGACCCACCTAAATATCCAGAAATATCCATTAAAAATATCCAAATTACAAAAATTACCAAAATACCAAAAACTTCCAAATATTTACAGGTTTGCCATTACCTACAAATCCTATAAAACCCGACCCCCCCTCTCATTCCTCACTCCCTCACACCCTCTCCGGCCACCCTCCGCCCACCGGACCGCTGCCCACTCCCTCGCCCCCTCCCTGACCTCCTCCCCGACCATCGGAGCCCCGCCCTAGCCGGCCGCCCTGCCGCTGGGAACCTCTGCAAGCCAACTCCCCCAACATTGCCACAGCAGCCACCACCACCCGATCCACCCCCTGTGCCTCCTTCCGCCACCGTGCTCCGCCACCACCCTCACCAATCGAACCGCCCCGACCTCCTCTCTCCGACGACCACCCCCTCACCGCCCCACGACCCTTTCTCCGTCGGCCAGAGCCCCCGCAGCAACCCTCGGCCACCCCTAACCCTAACTAACCCCTCCACCTCCGACGGCCTCCAGCCACCACCACCGCCGCCGTGGACCTCCGCCACCACCACCAACCTGACCGCCACCCTCCCCTCTGTCAAACCCGCCGCCTGTCCGGCCACCTCCGCCGCTGGCAGCCTCCGTACTTAACTGCTGCTGCTGCTGCTGCCAGTAGCTACTGTTGCTGTTCCCGCTCCTTCGGCCGCCTCCGGCCGACTCCGCCGCCGTCCACCCGCCGTCGACGACCCCTAGGGCCCACCTGTCAGTAGGTATACTCCTAATACCTATTGTATATGTATTTATCTAGATATTCCTATATGTATATGTATATGTATATATATGTATATATATATGTATATAAATATGTATTTATATGTATATCTATATATATATATATAATATATTATAATATATAGGTATTATATACTGTTATTACACAGTATATTATACTGTATACTATTACTATATACTTACTAAAAAATATGTATATATATATCTATTATACTATACATATATAATTATATATGTATATGTATATATGTATATGTATATGTATATTTATATATATATTATATAAATATTATAATTACTAATATGTATATATGTATTTAATTCTGTTTTATTTATATGTATATGTAATATATAAATATATGTGTATACATATATTTATATGATATGTATATATAACATGTTATATATTATATAATACTATGCATTTTTAGTTTATTTATTTTTTTGCACTTATTTCCTGCACTTATTATATATGTATATATATCTACATATATATATATATATATATTATCTATATGTATATATATATATTATTATCCAGCTGGATAATACAGCTTATATATATTATATATATATTTTTAATTCTTGCAATGTCATTTCAATTTATTACATATATCTATATATATGATATTATATATTATACTATGCTGGATATTACAGCCTATTTATATATGCATATTTAAATTCTGTACTGTCATTTCAATTTATTATTATATATCAGTGGATATACCCTGATTATTATTTACTACATATATCTCAGTGGATATACCCTGACTATTATATTATTATATATCAGTGGATACACCCTGATAAATTATAGTATTATATATCTATAGCAGTGGATATACCCTGCTACTATTTTAATTGCTATATATTTATACCTGCATTTGTCTGTTCTTTATATATACTGCTACATATATATTATATCTATAGATATACATACTATATATATATATCTATATTATATATGTGTATATATATATGCTTTATATTACAACCATGATAATCATGAACCCTGCCTATTTTTTAACAGAAACCAACTTCAGCACAACCAGTGACCCCCTGTCACCAACAACCTCAAACCTGACTGTGAGATCAGGTTATCAACACTATCAGGGAGTAGGCAAGTATACCTTGCCAAGTTTAATGTTTAAATTCTCAAATATTGTTATATGCTTCTTGTTTCTGAAATTCATATACCATGAGTACCTGAGACTGCCTCTGGTACAGTCAACTAATACGTTGACAATTAGTGTAAATAACTTAGTCTTACAGACTCACCAACACTGTGAGAGTATCCTGATATTCTCCTAGACCCTATCACAGGAACACGCAACATGGTTGCATTACATATATGGATGTGAGCTGTGTATTTGATTAGCTACCAGTACGTGTGACCCGCATCACGGATTAGAATAACTCAGGAAATGTACGACTTGACATTTAGTTTCATTGGGATGGGAAAGATAACTAGTAGACGTATGGGACACCCCCTCCATATATGATTTATACCTTCGTATCATGCTCCTCGGAGATGGTCGATTGCAGAGCTACCCGTGAGTCCGGGGGCATATGACACATATACTAGCCAGTCACCACGATTGGTGAACTACGTCAACGTATGTCTAGCCACACATTCCCATGCGTACTACAATATCTTTACTTGCATTTTTACTTAGAATGGTTAGCACCCTTTATTTATTTCCTTTATTCAGTATTTACATACATGGCATGTCATTTTCTGTATCTTGTTATGTCCCACTGAGGACCTGGTTCCCTTCCAGATCTAGACGAGGCTTTCTACCCCACTGTGTACGGCCCTGAACAGGAGACTAGATGTGCTACCGAGGAGGAGCTCGAGGAGACACCCTCAGAGTATGCTTGACCCTAGAGGCCTGCCACCTGGAGATGGAGATATTTTTCTCAGATAGACGCTGCTTAGTCTATCTGATTTTTCTGCGCTATTATCAGTTTTTGTAGTAGGCTTGTATTCTCACCAGTTGTGTACTGTATCAGACTCAGTTTTATATATATATATTCAGCATTTGCTTTTTGGACATTTTGTGGTGGATGAGATAGATATACCTGTTTTGTACTTGTAGTATTTTAGGACAGCGTAGCACCTTCCTATTGGGTCCATCAAAGTGGATTAAGCCCTTAGTGACGTGTCAGCTGGCCAGTGACACGTGGCCTAGTTTCTGACATTTTGGGACTGGGGCGTGACACGGTTTTAGTGGTGGCCCATGCAGGACCAGTTTTTATTGCTAGTGGTATGATGACATGCCCAGCAAGCCTGCAATAGGATAGGAATATTAGGTCTCATCCACACTAACACCATCTTTACAATTTCTATTATTGCATCTTGCTTGATTATCATTAATTATCTCCTTTGTGTTTTCTAATTATCCTATTTTCCTCAGAAATATGGACATACCCGGGAAACCTGTGAATAATGGGGCTGACCAAGCAACAGACCCTTCGCCAAGTGCCCAAGAAACTTCGTCCAATTACCAAAATTCTGGCCAGGAGACGACACCAACACCGCAGGCGGAAACACCTTTGCCTCCACCTCCAGCCTTGCCTATCCTGATGCCACAACTTGAGGGTCAACCTCAAATGTTGCAATTTCTCCAGACTATATTGCAGAACCAGTGGCAACAGACTGAGGCCCTGAGACAGTCTCAGTGGCAGCAGACTGAAGCCCTGCGACAGACTCTGATGACGGCCTTGGAGAGAGCTACTACTCCGGCACCAGCACCTGTCCAACCAGCGGGCACAGTTCGAGGCTTTCGTCAAATGAGCCCGAGAGACTTCAAAGGCAGCGAGACTCCCGAGGAGATCTCCGACTGGATCTCCAACACCGAAATGCTACTAGAAGGATCGCAACTCACCCCCGACCTATGGATGACCGCTGTGAGGGGCCAACTTCTTGGCAACGCCCATCACTGGTGGGAATCCATAGAGCGCAGCGTCGGCAAAGACCAAACTTGGCAACAATTGTTGGAGCACTTCAATGCCAAGTACTTCCCAGCGACAGTCCAGAATGCCCTATACTCCCAGTTCCTGCACCTGGAGCAGAGAAACATGACGGTAGATGCCTACGACGCAGAGTTTAGCAGACTAAGTCATTTCGGTGCTGATCTGATCCCGAACGAGCTGAAGAAGGCTAAAAGATTCTACCATGGCCTTAACTACGAGCTCCAGAGGTACACAACAATGCAGTCAAGAATCTCCTACAACGAGGTTCTTACCGAAGCCAGGGAACAAGAAGCAATTGGCCGAGGAGCAAGGCGCTCAAATTCAACCTTCCCGGCCAAGAATCAGCAAGGAGCAGGAGGACCTATACGTCGTCCCCAATATCAGACTCAGCAGACGACGGGGCCTTACCAGAAGAAGGAGCTCCCGATTTATCACTTTTGTGGCAAAAAGGGGCATTATATGAGAGACTGCAGGAAGAAGAACGGATTATGCCTGTTATGTGGAGCTAGCCAACACATGGCCAAAGACTGCCCACAACGCAGAGATGCAGCACCTCAGCAAGGGCAGAAGCCAGGAGCACAAGCCCAGAAGATGCTACCCTCCACATCAGGAGGATATCAGAAAGGAGCACCCTTGCTTACTCAAGAGGCCCAGTTCAAGGCCAGACAACAACCTGGAGGGCAAAAGCAGGGACAAGCTTTTGCTTTAGCTGCAGTTGCAGAAGAGCTTAAAGGGGAAACTATAACAGGTACCATTTTAGTTGCATCATTACCTGCAACTATATTATTCGATTCTGGGGCTACTTTGTCTTTCATATCCAGTAGTTTCGTAGCCATGCACAAGCTATCCACTTCCCCGCTACCCAAGTACTAGAAAATACTTACTGGAGGAGGTATTGTTCCAGTTAACAACATTATTGAAACCTGCCCTGTAGTTGTTTGTAGTAAAAGACTAAGGGCGCAATTTTTGGTACTTCCAATGCCAAATTTCGATATTGTCTTAGGCATGGACTGGCTAAGCCAGAATAATGCTGTCCTAGACTGCCGAAAGGGTAGTGTTATCTTTAAACCCCCAGATCACCCGGAGTTCGAATATGTCCGAGGAACCATCGAGCAAGGAGTAGGCCAGACTCCTAGAGCTTACATGGCGATGGAGACAACACTTCCATCAGTTGTAGCTGAGTTCGCAGATGTATTTCCAGAAGAATTGCCAGGCCTACCGCCTGACAGAGAAGTGGAGTTCATTATTGAGCTAATTCCTGGAGCAGCACCAGTATCCTCCAATGTATACTGACTGGCGAAGAAGGAGCTTGACGAGCTGAAGCTTCAACTGAAGGAACTACAGATCAAGGGATTTGTTCATCCTAGTGCATCACCCTGGGGAGCACCAATGCTGTTTGTACCTAAGAAGGACGGAACATATCGCATGTGTATTGATTATAGAGCTCTCAACGCTCTGACAATCAAAAACAAGTATCCCTTGCCGAGAATTGACGACCTGTTCGATCAACTAACAGGAGCCGTAGTATTCTCGAAGATAGACTTGAGATCAGGCTATCATCAGGTCAAGGTACGGAGAGAAGACATTCCAAAGACAGCATTCAGGACTCGTTATGGTCACTACGAGTTCCTGGTGATGCCATTTGGACTGACTAATGTACCTGCTGTATTCATGAATCTAATGAACCGAGTCTTCCACCAATATCTGGACTAGTTCGTGGTAGTCTTCATCGACGACATTCTGGTGTATTCAAAAAGCCACGAGGAGCATGAAGAGCACTTGAGACTGGTGCTAGAGACGCTGAGACGGGAGAGCCTTTATGCTAAGATGAGCAAGTATGAATTCTTCCTTGACCGTGTCATATTTCTTGGACACGTTATCACAGGAGAAGGCATCTCGGTAGACCCAGCAAAGATTTCATCTGTGGAGACATGGCCAACTTCGACCAATGTCTCAGAGGTGAGAAGCTTTCTAGGACTTGCCGGATATTACCGAAGGTTCGTAGAAAACTTTGCAAGAATCGCGGAGCCGATTACCCGTCTTACCCGCAAGGAGTAGGAGTTCTTATGGACTGAAGAATGCCAGACCGCTTTTGATGAGTTGAAAAAGTGTCTGACTACAGCTCCCATCTTGACTATACCATCTGGATCCGGAGGTTTCGTCATCTATAACGATACATCCGGAAAAGGATTTGGTTGTATCTTAATGCAACATGGGAAGGTTGTAGCTTATGCCTCAAGACAGCTGAGGACTCATGAGAAGAATTACACCACTCACGACCTGGAGCTTGCCGTAGTCATCTTCGCCTTGAAGCTATGGAGACACTATCTTTATGGCGAACGAGTGGAGATTTTCACCGATCACAAGAGCTTGAAATATGTCTACACTCAGAAAGACTTAAATCTGAGGCAAAGACGATGGCTTGAAGTGATGACAGACTTCCAAATTGATCTGCAGTACCATCCTGGAAAGGCTAATGTAGTAGCCGATGCTCTAAGCAGAAGACCCTCGGCATTCTTTATGATCACCCAACCAGGTCTATTGAGAGATCTAGAAAGGTTGGGAATAAAGGTCATTAAGAAAGGAATTGATGGCCAATTATCAAACTACCAGCTGCAATCAACATTGGTCGAAAGAATCAAAGCTGCTCTACCAGCAGATGCAAGATTTCAGAGGCTTCGCCAAAGAACAGAGGCTGGAATCCAAACCGGATGTCGCATACACGAAGATGGGACTCTAAGATGTGGTGATCGTCTTTATGTTCCAAATGGAGAACTTCGTAATGAGCTGATGACAGAAGCCCATAGCTCAAAATACTCTATACATCCGGGAGGCACAAAGATGTACAGAGATCTGCGACAATATTACTGGTGGCATGGAATGAAGCGGGAGATAGCACGCTTTGTGGCTAAATGCCTGGTGTGTCAGCAAGTCAAGACTGAGCATCAGAGATCTGTCGGTCTACTTCAACCCCTCCCAATACCTGAGTGGAAATGGGAACATATTACGATGGACTTTGTTACGGGCTTCCCAAGAAGTCCTAGTGGTCGTAATGCTGTATGGGTGATTGTAGACAGACTCACCAAGGCTGCTCATTTCCTACCTTTCAGAGTCGGGCAATCCACAAAAGTCTTGGCAGATATGTACATGAAGGAGATAGTGCGTCTGCACGGAGTACCAGTCAGCATAATATCTGATAGGGATACGAGGTTTACATCCTACTTTTGGCAAAGTATGCAAGAAAGTCTTGATACCCGCCTCAAGTTCAGCACCTCGTATCATCCGCAGACAGATGGCCAGTCAGAGCGCACCATCCAGACCTTAGAAGATATGCTGAGAGCCTGCATGCTTGACTTTAGCGGATCATGGGAAGATCATCTACACCTGGTGGAATTTTTCTACAACAACAGCTATCAAGCGAGCATTCAAATGGCTCCCTTTGAAGCTTTGTATGGAAGAAAATATCGTTCCCCAGTATGCTGGGGCAATATAGGCGAGAGACAGATCTTGGGTCCAGAACTAATCATTCGTACAGTGGAGAAGGTAAAGAAGATCCAGGGACACCTACGAGCTACACAAGACAGACAGAAGCACTGGGCCAACATTCATCGCCGACCTCTAGAGTTCCAAGTGGGAGAGCATGTGTTCTTGAAGATCTCACCTACTCGAGGTACTATCAGATTTGGAGGAAGAGGGAAGCTAAGTCCAAGGTACATTGGACCCTTCGATGTGTTAGATCGCGTCGGAGAAGTTGCTTACAGGCTAGCTCTACCTCAGACCTTAGAGGGAATACATGACGTCTTCCACGTATCTCAGCTGAGGAGATACATTTCAGACCCGAGTCATGTGCTGGACTATTCAGAGATCACCATCGGGCCGAGCTTATCGTACCAGGAGGAGCCTGTAGAGATCCTGGACCGTAGCGAGAAAGTGTTGCGAGGCCAGACTATTCCTCTCGTTCGTATTGCATGGAGACATCATGCACCAGGTGAATCCACCTGGGAACGAGAAGAGGATATTCGTCAGCGTTATCCCCATCTATTTCCAAACTAGGGTATGTCCAATATTTCAAACTCAATCTCTCTTAATCATCATATGTCCTTAATCAATCTTTCATTCTCAGTATATGATTGTTTTTATTTTGAGGACAAAATATTCTAAGGAGGGTAGATTGTAAACTCCCTCGACCAAATTTTAGTAATTTAGGATTAGTTTAGACTAATTAGAATTAGTGCACCTTTTAAAATTTTATTTATTATATATTCTATTGATTGTACACCTGTTCATTACACAATTAATTAGGGCATCGCACTAGCTGTTAACCCTAAACAAATTTCACATACCTGTCCTAGACTTGTTAGACTACTTTTCTTGTATTTTTAGCAACTCCCAGAAATCTCGTTTGGTGCTTTATTTTAGTCGCACAAATATCGTTACAAACATACGTATTTATTTTCTATTTAAATTTCTGCTCTTTACCCATCTCTGTACCCCTAGAGATTTGAGGACCAGTAGGCACCTGTTTGCCCAACTAAAAATACGATAATATTCTACTCTAATTTTATTACAATTATCGTATTGACACCGTAGAAAAATTAGGACCCTAGTAGCCTCTAAATAAATAGTGAACACCGTGCGCAGTATTTATTAAATAATAAATACGGTGACCTGTATCATCTACAGAAATTAGACCCTGCCTCTGCCCAGACTCACCCTACACTATCCAAAAAATTTTCCCCAGCTATTTTCCCCATTTTTGTACAATTCAGTATTTCGGGGAAACATTATTTAAAAACAGGTAAATTACGAAATTACGTAAAATACAAATTTTAGGCTTTTATATAATTTATGAAAAGTTAGGGGTTTTTATGCAAAATTGCATACAAGGTGACATAATCCTTTTGGCTAGACAATAGGTGGCATGGGACCCACCTAAATATCCAGAAATATCCATTAAAAATATCCAAATTACAAAAATTACCAAAATACCAAAAACTTCCAAATATTTACAGGTTTGCCATTACCTACAAATCCTATAAAACCCGACCCCCCCTCTCATTCCTCACTCCCTCACACCCTCTCCGGCCACCCTCCGCCCACCGGACCGCTGCCCACTCCCTCGCCCCCTCCCTGACCTTCTCCCCGACCATCGGAACCCCGCCCTAGCCGGCCGCCCTGCCGCTGGGAACCTCTGCAAGCCAACTCCCCCAACACTGCCACAGCAGCCACCACCACCCGAGCCACCCCCTGCGCCTCCCTCCACCACCGTGCTCCGCCACCACCCTCACCAATCGAACCGCCCCGACCTCCTCTCTCCGACGACCACCCCCTCACCGCCCCACGACCCTTCCTCCGCCGGCCAGAGCCCCCGCAGCAACCCTCGGCCACCCCTAACCCTAACTAACCCCTCTACCTCCGACGGCCTCCAGCCACCACCACCGCCGCCGTGGACCTCCGCCACCACCACCAACCTGACCGCCACCCTCCCCTCTGTCAAACCCGCCGCCTGTCCGGCCACCTCCGCCGCTCCTCCGCCGCTGGCAGCCCCCGCACTTAACTGCTGCTGCTGCTGCTGCCAGTAGCTACTGCTGCTGTTCCCGCTCCTCCGGCCGCCTCCGGCCGACTCCGCCGCCGTCCACCCGCCGTCGACGACCCCTAGGGCTCACCTGTCAGTAGGTATACTCCTAATACCTATTGTATATGTATTTATCTAGATATTCCTATATGTATATGTATATGTATATGTATATATATGTATATAAATATGTATTTATATGTATATCTATATATATATATATATATTATATTATAATATATAGGTATTATATACTGTTATTACACAGTATATTATACTGTATACTATTACTATATACTTACTAAAAAATATGTATATATATATCTATTATACTATACATATATAATTATATATGTATATGTATATGTATATTTATATATATACTATATAAATATTATAATTACTAATATGTATATATGTATTTAATTCTGTTTTATTTATATATATATGTAATATATAAATATATGTGTATACATATATTTATATGATATGTATATAACATGTTATATATTATATAATACTATGCATTTTTAGTTTATTTATTTTTTTGCACTTATTTCCTGCACTTATTATATATGTATATATATATCTACATATATATATATATATATATATATATATATATATATATATATATATATATATATTATCTATATGTATATATATATTATTATCCAGCTGGATAATACAGCTTATATATATTATATATATATTTTTAATTCTTGCAATGTCATTTCAATTTATTACATATATCTATATATATATGATATTATATATTATACTATGCTGGATATTACAGCCTATTTATATATGCATATTTAAATTCTGTACTGTCATTTCAATTTATTTATTATTATATATCAGTGGATATACCCTGATTATTATTTACTACATATATCTCAGTGGATATACCCTGACTATTATATTATTATATATCAGTGGATACACCCTGATAAATTATAGTATTATATATCTATAGCAGTGGATATACCATGCTACTATTTTAATTGCTATATATTTATACCTGTATTTGTCTGTTCTTTATATATACTGCTACATATATATTATATCTATAGATATACATACTATATATATATCTATATTATATATGTGTATATATATATGCTTTATATTACAACCATGATAATCACGAACCCTGCCTATTTTTTAACAGAAACCAACTTCAGCACAACTAGTGACCCCCTGTCACCAGCAACCTCAAACCTGACTGTGAGATCAGATTATCAACACTATCAGGGAGTAGGCAAGTATACCTTGCCAAGTTTAATGTTTAAATTCTCAAATATTGTTATATGCTTCTTATTTCTGAAATTCATATACCATGAGTACCTGAGACTGCCTCTGGTACAGTCAACTAATACGTTGACAATTAGTGTAAATAACTTAGTCTTACAGACTCACCAACACTGTGAGAGTATCCTGATATTCTCCTAGACCCTATCACGGGAACACGCAACATGGTTGCATTAAATATATGGATGTGAGCTGCGTATTTGATTAGCTACCAGTACGTGTGACCCGCATCACGGATTAGAATAACTCAGGAAATGTACGACTTGACATTTAGTTTCATTGGGATGGGAAAGATAACTAGTAGACGTATGGGACACCCCCTCCATATATGATTTATACCTTCGTACCATGCTCCTCGGAGATGGTCGATTGCAGAGCTACCCGTGAGTCCGGGGGCATACGACACATATACTAGCCAGTCACCACGATTGGTGAACTACGTCAGCGTATGTCTAGCCACACATTCCCATGCGTACTACAATATCTTTACTTGCATTTTCACTTAGAATGGTTAGCACCCTGTATTTATTTCCTTTATTCAGTATTTACATACATGGCATGTCATTTTCTGTATCTTGTTATGTCCCACTGAGGACCTGGTTCCCTGCCAGATCTAGACGAGGCTTTCTACCCCACTGTGTACGGCCCTGATCAGGAGACTAGATGTGCTACCGAGGAGGAGCTCGAGGAGACACCCTCAAAGTATGCTTGACCCTAGAGGCCTGCCACCTGGAGATGGAGATATTTTTCTCAGATAGACGCTGCTTAGTCTATCTGATTTTTCTGCGCTATTATCAGTTTTTGTAGTAGGCTTGTATTCTCACCAGTTGTGTACTGTATTAGACTCAGTTTTATATATATATTCAGCATTTGCTTTTCTGACATTTTGTGGTGGATGAGATAGATATACCTGTTTTGTACTTGTAGTATTTTAGGACAGCGTAGCACGTTCCTATTGGGTCCATCAAAGTGGATTAAGCCCTTAGTGACGTGTCAGCTGGCCAGTGACACGTGGCCTACTTCCTGACATTTTGGGACTGGGGCGTGACAGTGTCACCCTCACTTTTCCAACTAGGGGTGGTTTGGTAATTTGGCATGGGTAAATAATTTTAGGAATAAATATTAATATTAGTGTGTTATAGTATTTATTTGATGTTTGTATTAATTATTTAATTATTAGTGAGCTATAAATTATTTGTGAGTTGTATTATTTATTTTTAGTTAGGAGGCTAGTCCAATAGTTAGACTCGTCACTTGTAAGCCCAATTAGACTTGTCATGACAACTAGTGTGCCTAACTTGAACCCAAGCCTATTAGACCATTTTCACTAATTAATTAAGAAGAATTAGCTTAATTAGAATTAATTAGAAACTACCCAAATAGCCCCCCCTAATTATTTCTCCCTAATACATCATGGAGGGATACATGGGACATTAACAAGTGACTTGGGAAAGGGGAAAGGGGGCCAGCTAGTACTAGAGGGGCTCTCCTCTCATTTGCATTCATTTTAGATCTAGAAATTAGATCTCCAATTTCCCATATTTCTTGCATCAATTTCCCTCTCAATTCACTTTTATTTCCTCTCACTTTCACCATTATAAGAGCATTGGATCTTTGAAAAGCAAGGAGAACAAGAAGGAGTAGCTTTGGTGGAGAGATCATATCCGGATCGTGTCCAATTGTGTTTTCATTAGAAATCCATCTTCCAATTGGTAAATTCTGAATTTCTCTTCTTTCTAGTTCCCAAATCATGCATTTGACCATTAGAAATGACCCCATGACATATGTCTACCTTTAGGAACAAGTTCTAGGGTAATTGGTGGAGTATTATGTTTCCTACATGGTATTTTGTGTGTATTTTAGGGAAAATACGAGATTGACACATCAATTGTGTGTTATAAGACCAATTAGATTTAATTAGACTTAGATTAGGGTTGTGGGACTAGGTAAGTGTCCAAAAATAGATACGTGTAGGCCGTATCACGATACGGTGTGATACCGTGTGATACGGAGTTCTATTTTAAGTAGTTTTGTGAAATTCTCTATCGAAACTTTTGGGTAGACCACTCATAATCAGTTCTCTTAGGCATTATGTCACGTCTATATCACCCCTAAACTACTGTCCTAACAGTTCTTCCCAGCTGGATTTGCCATATCCATATTATCTCTGAGGAAACCTCTCTATATTATTATTGATTGTCACGTCAATAATACCTCCGACATCGGTCGTCATCTCAAACTTATCACCCATACTCAATTCAAAGTGCGCCAGCGATGTTAAGGCCATAAAACCTATTATGTCCATATCACCTCTGATAGGGTTCTGTTTTGAACTTATTACTTTTACTCAGGTGTGCAACAAGTAATAAGGCCACAAAACCTATCACGTCCATATCACCTCTGATAGGATTTTGTTTTAAACTTATACTTATACTCCAGTGTGCAAGAAGTAATATGTCTACTAAAGATCCCCAATGGGATGTCCTCAACAAAAGCAAATAGATCAAGTCCATATTACCTCTGAACTATGAGTTGCCCTTGTTCTCTATTAAAAGAAAACAACCATGTCTATATTACCTTTGGCTCATTTTATTTTTCTTCCACAAAAATATCCCACCATTATCATACCTAGCAAATCTGCTTGACTATCGATTTTACAACACAATATCCCTACCATTACAGATAATGTCTCCACCAAACCTCCTTAATGGAACTAATTTTACCTATCATATTCATACTACCTCTGGTATAAATACTCATAGCCAAGATATCCACAACAACAAGAAGAGTTCTAAACAGGAAGTCCCGGGTGGGATGACTAGCCCCGACAATTTTACACATCCTGGCCGCATACGGAAAGAAGCTAAAGTGAGCTAGGTTGGAAGATCTCGAACAATCCTTCGGGAAATGTGCATGTTCGTCACGAACAACGATAATTATGATATCCTTTCATGCTCCATCTGGACTCGAGCAATCCGAGAAATCTCCTTGATAAAATATGCTCATTTTGACAGCTCATACCACGATTAAAGAGACCAAGTCCCCTGCATCAAATAGTCAGTTGCCCCAAGTAAAGTGGCTACATTATATGTGCCAACACAACCCGATGCACCAAGTGAAAATATGCGCTAAGCAGAAGGTTAATTCATAGATGCGTCATTGCAGTTCCTGATGTTATCTCCTCCATGCTTCTGTTCAAAGTATTTTGAACTTAAGAAACTTACAAAGATTAAAGTTTAGAAACTTTGAAGGGGGTCTTATAGATGCATAAAAAATCTCTACCATACGCCAACAGTAATCAAAGGACATGAGCCGTAGTGATCAAGCCCCCTGCACCATAATGATCCAGTGTCATGCATCGACCATTTCATAACTAGTGTTCACATGTAACAGCAGTGTCATGCGCCACTAAGTACCTAGTGTCCCATGCACCAGTAGTGCCATGCGCCACTAAGTAACTAGTGTCCGCATGCGCCAACAGTGCCCTGCGATACTACTCCCTCAAGCATCCCTATACGCCAAGCGGAAGGACACTTTACAGATGTGCCATTATAGTTCCTGCTGTTATCTCCTCCATGCTTGTGTTTAAAGTATTATACACTTAAAAACTTAAAAAGTTAAGAAATATTAAAGAATATCTTGTAGAAGCATGAAAATTATCGCATAGAGTTCATGACCCTCAAAGTGAAAGCAAGCCGCAGAGGGGCCACATAGAGACAATGCGGCCCGAACAATCATATAGTTGGAAGACGCATACGAAGAATCCATGCAGACTTAACAACAACGAAGTAAGTAGCCGCATGAGATCCCCTGACATGGCATTGCATGCCTGTCAGAAGTTCTGACACACTACTCATTACCCAGAGTGCTTCAAGAATCGTAAGAGAGGCGGCCTCTCATAAAAATATGGAAATTCAAATCAGTGCATTAATAACTTTGTCAGATGTGCCATGCCACATGATCCCTCATATGCGGCTACGGCCAAATACAGCCTCGTTATCAGGCGGACAAAGTGTCAATCCGACTAAGACCAGAAAAGATCTCACATGCGGCCACAACGTTATACGGCCGAAGTATCCATAAGACCAGGGCTAAAGGAGAGTACATATGCGGCCAAGAAGTTATGCGTCCAAGATGTTATGCAAGATCTTTTCGTTGCAACCGAAGGGATCCTTACATAACTAGTGCAGACCACGTGTCCAGCTGATCGAGTCATGCACACAACGGAGTTGAGAATGACCCCGAGATCTTATCAACATCATATCCCAACCGAGGCCACATGGCAGCATGCCCGTGGTATGCGGCTACAGTTGAAACTGTATTCTGTTGAAGGTGCCCTATGTGACCACCAAACAGAGGCATATGCGGAACCTATAGTCCATCATCATAATGGCTACAAATAGGAGAAACTTGGACGTTCCCAGGGTACTGTTTTAAGAGACCATATCCCCCTCCTCCCAGGCGAGCTACGTACATGCACACAAACTCGAGATAGAGAAAAAAGAAGAGAGCATCCTTATTCTCTCGTCGGACCGTCAACAGAGTAAAGGAGTCATTGTAGTACTCGATATGTATTGTCACATTTTTCAGATCAAAAATATTGTACTTAAATTTTTTGTCTAAAACTTTTTGCATACTTTTTTGTTTGTTGTCGAATAAAAGTTTCCCAAACTTATATTGATGGCAAACACTTATCATTAAAAAAAAGGGAATTGCAATCCTTTTATTAAATAGAATAATACTATTTATACCTCCAAATTATCCCTCCATACTATACATCCTTATGTAGCAGATGATGTGGCGGTTAATGTGATAGCTTACATGACAAATTATAAAATTAAAATTAACAAAACTATTAAATTTAAATTTAAATTAACATTAGAATTAAAATTAATATTAAAATTAACATTAACATTAACATTAATGTTAATATTAATATTAATATTAATATTAATATTAATATTAATATTGATATTGATATTAATATTAATATTAATATTGATATTAATATTAATATTAATATTAATGTTAAAATTAAAATTAACATTAATATTAACATTAATATTAATATTAATAATAACATTAAAATTAATATTAATATAACATGAATATTAACATTGAAAATTTTTTGGTGATTAATTTTTTTTGTTAAAATTTGCAATGTCAGTTGCCACATAATGTCATTTAGAATGCCACGTCAGCCATCACATTAGTTGGGATTATTTGGAGGAATATTTTGGAGGTACGAATAGTATTTCTCTATTAAATAATATTAAATGAAATAAAATGATTTATACTTCTTTCTTGAAAATAAAATGAGATAATGTGCCTTGTAAAATGCCAATCGATCAATCTTCTAATTTCTTCGTTATTCATGGTGCATGGTTGGGTTCCTTGTAAGAAGGACATGGATGGACATTAATGGCCAGCTTCATCCCTGCTGTACAATGGCCACTAACACCACAGATGTACCACTTGGTTCCTGAAGTAGCAAGGGTGATGAGATCGTTCCCGTTTGTCATAGGCTGATATGTTGGCGGCACCATGCATGCATTAAAGTCCGAATGGTTGACTAATTTGAAGATGTTTTGCATCCTTGGTGAGTACTAGAAAGCTGCAATAACATAAAAAGTGGGCCCACTTGCGAATCCCGTTTTGATCAAAACGATCATTTTTGTTCCTATGTCCAAATTTGACTTATGGGTAGGCTATTCTTAGTATCTCGACCCTTACGAACTCAGTGGTGATGTCGGTCTCATCATCCTACTATGTCTGTTCAGATTCTTATTTTTGTGTCACTAATATTTGTATTAATTTGTTATCATATTCGTATTTCAAAATTTGTGCATCAAAATTAAGATCTGCCGATTCCAACTGAAATTGAGATAGAACCTGGTTTCGCAGAAGTATATATTACTTTAAAATTTCGTAAAACCAAAAGGGAAATACAATATCGTTTTATTAAATAAAATTTAAATGAAACAAGTTATCCGTTTAGAAGTTGGAATTCTTCCTTTTACATAAAATGAGATAATATGCCTTATAAAATGCCAATCGATCGATCTTCTAATTTCTGCGTTATTCGTGGTGCATGGTTGGGTTCCTTGTAAGATGGACATGGAGTATCCATGAAGTTACTAGCAATAAAGGGCATTAATAGCCACCTGCATCCCTACTGTACAATTGCAACTGACACCACAGATGTACTACTTGGTTCCTGAAGTAGCAAGGGTGATGAGGTCGTTCCCGATTGTCAATAAGTTTGAGAATACGATTCCAAAAGTTTCTATAAAACCTTTTTCTTGAATTTTCTACTTAAATAATTCTAATTGTTAATAAGTTTGAGAATACGATTCCAAAAGTTTCTAAAATTTTGGAATTCTGGATTTAATGTTTACAATATTTCTTTACTATAGATACTATTATTGCACCTTTCGAAAGTTAGAAATTAACCCGTTCATTTTTCTTTCAATGTTTCTTGTGTAACACATCCCAATTGTAATGGTAGATTTTTAAGCTTTTGGCAAAGTACTTTACATTGATTGAGCGCTTCTTTCATGTTTTAGGTTTGGGTTGTTAAATGTTATCGTTTGTTTGGTAATCTAATTATCTTGGTGCTCTTACAACAACAATTCTTAGTTATCTAAGTTCAATTCTTTTGATCAAATAGGTCACATAATTTGTTTTAATTCTATTAACTTGTAAATTATCCATTTCTTTCTTTTCCACTATGCTAGGAAGGTTCGATGTCCAGGCATGATTTCATGTTCTTTATTATCTAAATTTCAATCAGCTAACTTGCGTAGATTTTTTTATTTCAAGATATTGCCAATAAATTAGGATTTTAGTAGTTTTTCTTTCAATTTTTCTTTCATATGGCTATACTTCTTTTTGTGTGATGTAGACCGAGAAATCCCCTAACCAGTATATGAATGTTACATGCACTATGCACAGTCTATAGGAAAGAAGGCTTTCGTACTATGTACAAATGTTACTTTGGATTTAATTTTTTAAAATTTAAATTACAATTAAGAGAAGAAGCTTTTGGCAAAAGGATTTTTTTTAAGCTCAAAATTGTTATCACACAAGTTTTATTCAGTTGTAACTTAATTATAGGACATTTATACTATTCCTTCTAAGGGATCTAAAACAAGTTATATGTAACTCAAGTCATTCGCAGTCCCAAACTATAATTAAAATTTCTATAAAATGTTTAAGGTGGGTCCCAATGATTATTTTTTGGCTCTTGATACGAAGCAAAGCTTAATGGAACTTGTACAATATGTTTATATAGCTCCATTAAATTTTACATATTATGCTGAATTGAGGGAAAACTAACATCAGTTTTTCTTCGTTTCACTCAATAATGATTTCTGACATCTCACAAACTAATTCAACTAGTACCCTTGCCAAAGTGAACAAAACTCTACCTCAAATATCATATTTGAGGCATTCATGGATGTTATACTTACTGAATTTTAATAAAAATTCCAATTATGAGTGAAATTTTCCATCTTTGAGTTTCGACACAACCTATAGCTAACACTTCAACTTAAACATAGCTTGTAATACTATGAATCCAAAAGCTAACTAGAGCTGCAAACAATTTGGTCTATGCATAAATTATTTGGTGGTGTCTAATTTCAGATCGATTCACCTAATTTTAGGCTTTGACAAGCTAGGTTTAAGACTAGCCAAATTAATATTGTACTATCACATATTGATATATTAGTTCAAACTAGTTATTTAGGCTAAAATCAAGCCTTGTACTTGTTGAATTTTATGGGGATTACTCATACTACATCTATTATGGGTCTCCAAAAACAAATAAAAAAAATCCTAAATTAGTAGAATTGGGAAAATTGTGCCTACACTTGTAACTTACAATAGTGAAAACCTATTTTAAACTTGATAAGAACACACATGCATATATTACAACTGTATGTGCAAACAAATCATGAAGTATAAAAATAAAACATAACTATGATTAGCTAAAACAAACTTAAAATTATGATCAATTATAAAAAAAATTGGTCCCAATATCTATGTATTTAATTACTCAAATTTAGAGAAAGTTAAAATTCCACAAATTGAACTAAAAATTCTTAACTAGCATGGTTTAAGAAATCCCAAACAATATTGTAAATAAATGGAAGGGAAAAGATGAAGTACCATAACAACAAGTAATAGGGGAAGAGGTGTCACTACCCAATTCTAGAAAATAGGATTTTTTTATTTTAATTTGGTAAATTGTGTATTGTTCATAAATAATTATATTTATATTTAATTGTTGGTTGTATTATTTTTTGTTTGGTTGTTTTAGGGTTTTGGCTAGTCTGGACCCATGTCAGACCCTAGTGGACCCATGTCAGACCCAACCAACACCCTTGTCAGACCTATTTTTGGGTTTAGAATAATTATTATATTTTTATTTTAGTTAGTTGGGTTGTTTTGGATTAGTTGGAGAGTGTTTAGTGAACCCTAAACCTAAACCCAAGTTGCATGACTAAAGGAGAGGGTGTTTTAGTCATTTTGAATTATGGAAACCCTACTTTAATGTATGGCCGGCCCTTTCCCAGGTTCGTGACCGAACCTCCACCCCCCATTTTATTTCATTCCTTCCTTCATTCTTCTTCTTCTTCTCCACTCTCCACTCTTTTCTTCTTCTTTTCTTCTTTCCACA